>CP139509.1:176749923-176873747 GCA_021014915.2 Artemisia tridentata subsp. tridentata
GAAATGCGTTATATCATTAATTGGGTAGGGAGGATTACATCATTTTAAGAAATGAATACTAAGACACCTACCATTAATGCTTCTTTCCCCAGATGAGAAGAATGCGTTACATGAAATTAAAAACAAAATGAGTGTTTTTTTTTTGTAGTAAGTCTTATATGTAAAACTTACGAAGGTTAGTACCGTTCCAAGTTCTATCCATGACTTCTCCTTTAAGCGTTGCGAGCTTGTACGCACCATTGCCGTAGGCTTCTGATATGACGTAGGGTCCTTCCCATGTTGGCCCTAGTTTTCCCTCGTATTCAGCCTTGCTTGCACTATTCAGACGAAGGACATATTCACCTGGCTTGAGCGTGGAGGGTCGAACTCGGTTGTTATAGTACTTTTCAATCTTCTGTTTGTGGATAGCCTCCCTGATCGAAGCTATTTCTCTTCTTTCTTCCAGAAGATCAAGATTTTCTCGAATCCTTTCACCATTTGTCTTTTCTTCAAAGTTCACAATGCGTTCTGTTTCGATGCCTATTTCAGAGGGTATAACAGCTTCCGTTCCATAAGTGAGGCAACCATGATGGCTTCGTCCCAATCTCTTCTCAATTCCTTCTATGATATCCCGGTTTGTGACTTCTACTTGTCCATTACCTTGGGGATGATAAACGGAAGTGAATGATTGTTTGATCTTCAGGCCTTCGCAGAAGGTTGGGAACACCCCTTCGGCGAACTGCTTTCCATTGTCGGAGATGATAATGTGAGGGACACCGAAACGACAGATTATGTGTTCCCACACGAATTTCTCCATATGCCTTCCTGTCACTGATGCCAAGGGCTTCGCTTCAACCCATTTGGTAAAGTAGTCTATGGCTACAACCAAAAACTTTACCCCCCTGGAGCAACTGGTAGGGGTCCGACTATGTCAATTCCCCATTGGCAGAAAGGCCATGCTGATGTAACGGAGGTCATGTCTTGTTTAGGCATTCTCGGGACTTTAGAGTGGATCTGACATGCTTCGCACTTTTGTATTATTTCTATTGCATCCCTATGCATGGATGGCCAATAATACCCGAGCTTCATCACTTTCGAGACAACGGAGCGAGGGCCTGCATGCAACCCGCAAGAGCCTTGGTGAACCTCGAATATGATATTCGAAGCCTGTTTTGGTCCCACACAACGAAGCCATGGGGATAAGAAGGATTTCCTGTATAAATTATCCCCAATAAGTCTATATTGGGGAGCTTTGATCCGGACCTTTCGAGCTAGTTTAGGGTCTTCTGGCAGGATACCGCTGATCAAATACTCCCTAATCGGAGTCATCCAGTTGGTGCCTTCCTCGGTTATGATGTCGGAAACTTCGCCCCGTTCAATTGACCTATCAGCCAATACTTCTACCAAAACCTCCTTCGTTAAATGAGCAAATGTCGTTGATGCCAACTTGCTTAGGGCATCTGCTTTCTTGTTTTGATTTCTGCGGACATGTACTATATCATACGTTTCGAAGCCTTGGAGAAGTTCCTTAGCCTTTTCCAAATACTGCTTGATGGTGGGCTGTCTTGCTTCATAGGAGCCCTTGACTTGATTAGCAACTAGTTGGGAATCTATGAAGATGGACAGATTTTGAACTTCCATTTCTTTGGCTAGTCGAAGTCCGGCTAACAGAGCTTCGTACTCAGCTTCGTTATTGGTGGCTTCGAATTCAAAGCGTAATGCATAAGTATACTCTTTTCCTTCCGGGCTAACCAACATTAAACCAGCTCCAGAACCATCGGAACTTGAGGCTCCGTCTGTGTACAGCTTCCATCCTTCGATCGTCTTCGAAGGCTGTTGCTTAGGAACCTTTTTATCTTGGCTAGGTCCGGAAGGCGTTTCAGCTAGGAAATCCGCAAGTACCTGACCTTTGACGGAGTTTCGACCCTTATATTCTATTTCATGTTCTCCCAATTCGATAGCCCATTTAGCTACCCTTCCTGATTTCTCAGGTTTCGACAGTATCTGTCTGATAGGCTTGTCAGTCAAGACTGTGATGGGATGAGCCTGAAAATATCTTCGAAGGCGTCTCGCAGCATAAACTAAAGCAAGGATTAGCTTTTCCAACTCCGGATAGTTTAGCTCAGCTCCTTGCAGAACCCTGCTAACAAAGTATATTGGGACTTGTTTCTTTTCTATTTCGGCTAAAAGCACCGCGCTGATGCTTTCGAAAGAAGCTGCAATGTACATGAACAACACTTCGCCCTTGATTGGGGTTGTTAGTGTTGGCAAGATTTCTATGAATTCCTTTAGCTTTTCAAAAGCTGCTTCCGCCTCGCAACTCCATTGGAAAGTCTTTTTATCTGTGCATCCTTTGAGTGTTTTGAAGAATGGTAAAGACCGATCTGCCCCTTTCGAAAGGAACCTGCTAAGTGCCGCAAGCTTCCCGTTGAGGCTTTGGACTTCCTTTAATGACTTTGGAGCTTGAAGATCTGCGATGGATTTAACCTTCGAAGGGTTAGCTTTAATCCCTTGCTTCATTATCAAATGCCCCAAGAATTTCCCTTCCTCCATGCCAAAGGAACATTTCTTGGGGTTTAGCTTCATGTTGATTGCCCGTAATTGATCGAAGGTCTCTTGAATGTCGGAGAGGAGGTCCTTTTCGGTTCTGCTTTTTATTACCATGTCATCGACGTAGGCTTCCAAGTTCCTTCCGATTTGCTTATGGAAGGCCTTGTCTACTAAACGCTGATAAGTAGCCCCTGCGTTCTTTAGGCCGAAGGGCATCTTTTTGTAACAATAGGCACCCTTTCCTGTGTAAAAGGCTGTTTTCTCCTCGTCCTCCTTCGCCATTTGTATTTGGTGATACCCCTTGTAGGCATCCAGAAAGCATTTCAAACGGAACCCCGAAAGGGATTCGACCTTCCAATCAATTTCTGGTAGAGGGTAACAGTCCTTCGGGCAGGCTTTGTTAATATCGGTGAAGTCAACGCACATACGCCACCCTCCATCACTTTTCTTTACCATAACTGGATTAGCAACCCAAGTTTGGTATTTCACTTCTCTGAGAATACCTGCTTGTACGAGCTCGTCCACCTCTTTACAAGCGGCTGCACTTCTTTCTGGTGCTAGGCTTCGTCGCTTTTGCTTAATTGGTTCAATGTGCTTGAACTCGTTAAGCTTATGTTCTGTACCGAAAGGCTTGCCGTCGATCATAAGAGTCCTGGGGACCCCGGTCATATCTGAATACGTCCATGCGAATACGTCTTTGTTGGCTCTCAGTAGCTTCTCCAAGTCTGCTTTGAAGTTAGCAGGGAGTTGCTTTCCAATTACCACCGTTTGCTCTGGATAGAGCTCATTCACCACGATACGTTCTTCGGCATTCGTACAACTTAGGATGACCTTCGGAGGTTCCTCTGGACTTTCTCTAATCTTTTTACCGTTGCCCCCCCCCCTATTTCCTTGATTGTAAGTGGAGAGGACGGTGCCTATCCCATAGGGTGTATGGAATTTTAACCGCTGCGTGTATGGTAGAGACTACGATCCCCATTTTTTGCATGGCGGTTCTTCCTATCAACAAGTTGTAAGGAGAGCTGGACCTTACGATAGCGAACATGAGGGTTTCTGTCCTCGTGAGCTTGCCTTCTCCAATCGTTATTTCCAATGGAACTTCTCCCAGAGGCCATGAATGTTCGCCAGAAAATCCTACCAAGGGTATCTTCGAATCAATTCGCTGTGACCTGATCGAAGGATTAAGCTTGAGGAAGCAGTGCTCATAGATGATTTCGCAGGAGCTTCCGCAGTCCATATAGGCTCTACTCACTTCCCGGTTGGAAATGAGGACTTTGATGACTACCGGATCATTTGAAGGGATTTGGCCTACAAGAGGAGGAAAAGTTACCTCCCCTACTTCGTTACCCTCCGTTACCTTTCTTTTCAAGTTGGCTTCGCCCCAATGGACCATGAGTATTGGGGCTTCGAGAGGAGTGGTGTCGGTCGTCTCTTCCTTTCCCTTCTTTATACCCTTAACCAAATGTGCCAATTGCCCGGACTTCACAGCTTCCTCTATCTGTTTCTTCAGCTCTCTGCAACTGTTCGTGTCGTGACCGTAATTTTCGTGGAAGTGACAGTACTTGCTGGTATCCCTGTTTTTGCCCTTACTTGTCATACGGGGAGGCGCTTCGAAGGCTTTGGCTGCCCTCTCCGTAGCAAGTATTTCTTTTGGAGACTTCGTTAGATTGCTTAACAGGCCATGGTTGGGGCCTTTGTTGTACGTAGAAAACCTATCTCTGTTCTTGTTCTTATTCTTGGACCCCTCCCATGAAGAATGCTTCGAAAACTTGTTGTTGCCGTCTTTATCTATCGGAGCCCCGTTGGTGGACACCTCTTTTGCTTCAATCCAAGTATACGTCTTTTCGGTCAACCCCTTGTAAGTGGTCGGAAGGTCAGTGGACAAGAATTCCACCAAACTCCGATTCCGAAGGCCATGTACGAAACCAGAAATACGCTGATCTTCATGAAGACCCAAGATTTGCAAAGTCTCATCGGTGTACCTAGTAACGAAGGCCCTGGTGCTTTCGTTATCTTTTTGTTTAATGTTGTGCACCGTTAAATGAGTCCATGTGAACTTCTTTTGCTGACTGAAGTGTGACCGGAACTTGGCTTTGAGATCATCAAGGTTGACGATGCTACCGGGCTTTTGCCCATTCCACCAAATACGAGCAGAATCCCGTAGGGTATATGTAAACATATGACAAGCCACCGGCATAACCCACTTTTGCATCCTGATAGCCCCTTCGAACAAGTGTAAGAATTTGTCCGGATCCCCCTTCCCATCATAAGTCCCAACATGTGAAGGCATTTTCAACCCATCAGGCAATGGGTAATCTTCTATCCATCTAACAAAAGGTGTAGCTGAACCCATAGGGTCTGAATATAGACAATTATAAGGTGGTGCATACATGGGGACAGTATTGTATGGATTGCTGTTTGGGGGCATTCCCATCGGAGTCTGGCCTGGGTAGGACTGATAAGGTGTATTCATGGCAAACGGTAACTGTTTCCCATGGCGTACGGTTGGTATGCCATAGGATGGCCGAAGGGCATGCTCCCATAATTTTGAGGGAAGCTTAGGTTATTAGGCTGTCCATTTACTGGAGGATATAAGTTTTGAGGATAAGACTGAGTTTGAAACGAGGGGTACATACCATGGGGAGGAAGATTTCCTCCCATATTAATTGTAGGCGGATTGCCTTCTACGCCTGATGCGTGAGAAGGCTGCAACGGAACCCCAGCTTCAGTCCTTCCAAGATGAGCTGCTAGCAAGGGAGGCAAAGTCACCCCCCTTTCTTCCCTAAGCTGGCTCCTACCGTTAGAGCCTTCGGTAACCGCTCCTTCTCTTCTTGTCGGAGCCCTCTCGGGGACTCCTTCGAAACCAACAGACCTTTTGCTTAGCCTTCGACCAATTGGAGATCCAATTCTTAAAGCCGATAAGGTTGGCCCTTGAGTCGGAGGCCTAGGCTCCATCTCCCTTTCTTCATCATACTCATCACTCGAGTATTCCAACTCCCTTCGCACCTCAGCATTCCTGACTTGTCTGTTACGAGCCCTTAAAAGGGTTTCCAACACTTCGTAGTTGGCTTCGACAAAGGCTGGGCTAATGACAGGTTCTGGGTTGGCTGATGTCGAAGCATGATTGTTGGTTGTGATTTATGGGTGAGAACGTGTTGTGAAGGTGGAGGCGGTTATTGGGGGAAGGTTGTTAGGGTCATCGGTTGGTATTGGTGTTAAGGTAGAGAAACCCGTGTGGGGGATATCTTCTCTTCCTTGATCCATGCCGGAATAATAGTGAGATTAGTTGGTAGGTTATAAGCTCGGAATTAACGAGACCAATTGTAGCGGTCCCACGGATGGCGCCACTGATTGAACAAATATTTGCCAACCAAGCCTTCGATGGTGATCAAAGGAATAATGGGGTGTTGAGATTGCGCCAAGCTTGTTCTTAACCTGAAAATAAGAAATACGAAGACACTACGTTAAGTGATTGCGCAGGGGTTGGACCCTGCGAACCACCTCCGGCGTGCGAGTAAGTATGTGTAATGGTAATGTAGGTCGTAAATTTAGAGAGTGAAGTTAACTTACTTAGTTTTGGCCCGACTATGCTATTTATAGGGGAGAAATAGGACATAGTGGGCGGTTGCACATAGTTCGGAGATCATGGGGGCGTCCCATGGAAAGTGGTAACCGCTAGGGCTTTGTAGCCCACGATCTCTGTTTTGGCGGGAAAGCCAAGGGATAGAGGAGACGTGGGTTTGACCAGGTCAGGATGGTCCTTCGTGCTAGTCCCTTCGTCAGGAATACCCCGAAGGGCTTAGGGCTTCGATTGGCGGATTCCCACATGGTAACCAGTTCGGAGGTGAATAGTTTTACGCCAATGAAACGTATTAGAAGGTTAACCTGGGCCTCCGAAGGGAGGGCTTTCTACAGGCTCGAAGGGGAGTCCTTCGACCCGTTAGGAGGGTACATCATCAGTTTCTAAATTTAAAGCAATTGCATAAGTAATGTGTTTACCTTTAGACATTCTAAAAATGAGAGAATGATGACATTAACCTATATGACAATGTATATATAATGAACAAATACAAGGGAATGCAACACTTATTGTATTGGGCGACTATGTTGTTGGCTGTATTTATTATCTTGGGCGACTAAATAGTTGAGCTACTTTATTATCCGTGGGCGACTTTGTAACTATTTCATATGACCTACATAAATGAACACGTACAAGAATATAAATGTACAAGTACAAAGGGGGTTGATACACATAAATGTGTATATCAATTGCTAGGTAAATATGGTTTTTTTAATTATCTTGGGCGACTAGATAGTTGACCTATTTTATGGTCTGTGGGCGAATTTGTAACTAGTCCCATATAAGTACAAGAATATAAATGTACAAGTACAGGGGGGTTGATACAAATAAATGTGTATGTCAATTGCTATGTAAATACACTTAAAATGCAATAGGATATTGTTCATGGTAATTTTCTGCAAATAAAAAACAAAAATGAGTAATGAGGACAGTTCTAAGTTTAAGGTGATTTTAGTGAATCCAGGGTTAAAGCATGTTGTTAATCTACCTAAAGATATGAGTTACAACAACCTAGTGGCGTACATCAAGAAAAAGGTTGACGCCGAGAAAGCGAAACGAAATTGTGACGTCAGGTTGTTTTACAAAGATGGTTCCCTGTCATTGGACATTGTTGATGATGACGACGTCCAATACTTCATACATGATGTTTGTTCTAAGAACGAGCACGTTCAGAAACTATTCATATCAATAACAGAACTACCTTCAGAGGTAAAATCATCTTCTGCTTCTAATCATATATCATTCGATCTTAATGTTCCGTTGTTACCTGAACAATTTCATTATCCCACCCCAAAGGTTGAAGAATATTCTTTTCACAACCAAGATGATTCGCTTCCTATATGGCAAAAAACTCATTTAATAATATGCCCATGCCACCCAACGCCCCAAATCCAGCCATTAAAAACATCCATCCCAATAAAAAATCATTTAAAAACGATACTAGTTTTTACAAGTATAGGGAATTTTTTAATAAGGCAGATTGCATGTTTGCTATCGGAAAGAAATCATTAATTGAAAGCTTTGAATACGTAGTTATTAAATCTGAAAGCACGAGGTACAGCGTAAAATGTACAAAAGATGGGTGCCCATGGAATATATACACTCGAAAAATGAAAGTGGGTAATAAATTCTTTGTATCAACCATAAACGATGTGCACACATGTTCACGAACTGAACTACATCCTAATCATCGTAATGCTAGAATGAAATTACTGAGTCAGTTACTTTTAGAAAAAATGAAAGATCATAGCAGGATATATAAGGTGAGGGACATACAAACAGATATTAGGCTTGAATGGAAAGTAGACGTTTCTTACAAACGAGTTTGGGGCGGAAGGAATTTGTCATTTGAGTTGTTTAACGGTAAACCTGAGGATTCGTTTGAGCAGTTGCCTTATTATTGCCACAACTTAAAGATGGCAAACGAGGGGACGGTAATACACATTGAAACAGAGGACAAAGGAAGATTTAAGCTGGTATTTATAGCATTTGGTGTTGCGGTAAGCATCGTTTTAATTATTAATATAGATATAAATATTTATAGATTTTTTAATAGTTTAATTTGTATGTTTAACCTGTTATGTAAATATAAACTAATATATGGTTACTCAATTAGATTCGGAGTTTTATAGCCTTCATGCGGCCGTTGTTGATAATTGATGCCGCGCATCTAAAAGGGAAATATCTAGGTACCAACTTGCTTGCTGTTGGTATGGACGGTAACAACCAGATTATACCAATTGCTGCCGGTGTGTCACAGGGTGAGACCGGTGAATCATGGACATTGTTTTTGACCAAGTTGAAAGAGTGCATCGGTGTAGTTCCTGGTTTGGCGATTATTTCAGATAGGCATCAAGCGATTATCCAAGCTTGTAATACAGTTTTTCCAGATTGCTTTCATGGTAATTGTTGTCGTCACTTGATGATGAATTGCAATTTGAAAAGCAAAAAGGTAAAGGCTCTATACTGGAGGACGTGCAAAACTTATAGGCTGGAAGACTTTCAGAAATCAATCTCTGTGTAAAACCCCAAAATTTAACTCAATCCGAAAGGACTAAAATGCCCTCTAAATTTAAATTTTAAAAACTTATGAAAATTTTACAAGTATCCTTATTTGTACTAAACCTAAGTTATCTAACAAGTTAATTTAACATAGACTTTACATTATACATTTAAAAGTCAAAAAAAAAAAAAAAAAAAAAAAAAAAAAAAAAAAGCTTTTAAAATTTTCGGCCTAAGGATCAAGTATAGGATATGTACACATTAATTTGGAAGATTGTCCACTCCTAAAAATTTGGCACTCTCCTTATTTGATTCAATCACAACCCACGATTCTCCCATATCACTTTAATACCGAAAATTTGTATCCCTCCCATTTCCATTATGCGGTTCAAGAAAAACAATCAAAACCCTAAAATATCTCCATGAAATACTTTTTTTCTGTCCTCCCCACGTGTCCGGGCTGCATCCAACTTCTGTAGATACACATCGTAATCATGTGGTACTCTTGGTTTACGAGTCCTTGGTATGTACCCCATGAAATACTCCCGAAATTGCATATACCAATCCGACAGGTGCTCGGCTAATGTTGGTTTCAAATCAAAATTTATCTTCAAGTCCTACAAAAAAATAAACTGAAAGAATATCAAAAAATAAGATTAATACAACCTAAAAGAAAATAAATAGTAACAAATCTGATATTCTAAAAGGTTTTACCATGCCAAATAGCAATTCATAATCCGATCTTGTAAACACTTGTTTCTTTGACCAGGCTACACCCCTTGGTATGACATCTGGGAGTTTATTCCACCAATGATTGCTTCTTTCAAACGACTCAAGAATCCACACCTATAAAGTTAAACATTACGTTAGTCTCAGTAGGATAATCAAATAATAAAAACTCATACAATTATACGAAAAAAAGGAATAACCTTGAAAGCCCAAACAAATCCAGAAAGTGTATACGTTGGAACATACTTCCGAGATGCTTCTAGTCCTTTAAGGTGTTCCCACTTGTGTGTGTCTACGACATTCATTATCTGGTCGTATAATTGCCTCCAAATGTGCTCCCCCCATGAAAACGAATTCCATGCTTCAAGGTCTTCAACCAAACGCAAGAGTTTATCATCCACTTGTTCAACCAACAACCGACCCATAAAAATGACCTCTAGCGCTAAGAGTAGACACACACGGACTGCGTCTTCATCAGATAATTTACCGAATAACTCTTCATCCTCAAGAACACCAACAAGATCTAAGTTTGAAAGTTTTACCCCCCGTTTTTTTGGAAATACCCTTGTCTTAAATTTTATATCCCCTGAACTATATAACTCAAAGCTAACCGTACCAAAACGAAACCTGTTATTAGAGAAAACTCGGGACGACCAAAATGTAGACTACGACCATCGACAGTATATATGAGGGGCATGTCAAAGTGTGCATCATTCACATAAGGCTGTTTTTGTAGTATATAATATAACATATGTGGTTCATGGTCAAAAATGAAAAATCCAACCATCCTCCAAAACAGGTAGTCCTAAATAAAATCCTTCGCTTTTCATTCAGCTTTTCTCTAATTAAGGAAAAGTATTTCAATTTACTCCTAACGATGACTTTGGCTTCATATTCCTTTAAGAAAAAAATAAATAAAGCCAGCTTAGGACAAGTAGAAACAAGAATAAGAAAGGGAAGACCATAAATAACAACTACTTAGACTGACGACAACTACCTAAAAGACTTTTAAAATACTTAAGCAGTTAAAATATGCAAAGCACTAGCCACATGTGGCTACAAATTCAGAACAAAGTACAACTGGTTCTACTTTTACGACTCGTGTTGTTTTAAAAGGGCTAAAAGGTCAATACGATACAAATGTTGAGTCTAGAATAGAGTCTGAGTAACAGGACTCGTCTTGACTGCGATAATGAAGGAGTGTGGCCTATCATGAACAATACACACTATATCATTATCGCAATCAAGACGTCTCAATTATAAGGGCAGATCTATCTAACGTCGTAGATGGGTTCCATTGCTTTGTTTTTTGGACACCGTGTAATACCGTTTGTGTGCTAGATCTTGATCACAAGCTTTGGCACTTTCAAGAATGTATCTTGATTGTCGGGACAAAAGTCTTAATCAAAGTACATTCTTGAAAGTGCCAAAACTTGTGATCAAGATCAAGCACACAAACGGTATTAGACGGTGTCCAAATTAAGCAATGGAACCCATCTACAAAGTTAGATAGATCTACCCTTATAATTGAGGTTGTTCTTACAAAAGAACAAGGTCTTTGAATTGAAGGTCAAAGAAGCAAGGTGTGTAAGGCCACATTACTTCGTAGATGGCTGGTTTTACAGCATAAAAAATGGATTTCAAAAAAACAACTTTATAATACTGTGCAATCAGACTTTCTTAATTCCAGTCACACGAACTAATGTGGCCACCTAATACATACCTTGCTACTTTGAACTTGTCATTCAAACGCTTTTATAGACTGCACAACTATATCATACTGAAGGTTAACTTTTTTTTTTAACTAAGTCATTGTATATCGGGTCAAAATACTTCATGTTCTTTAGGCATCTGCCGGTACTATCCACCAGATGCATAAAATAGCATGTCAAACGATATCAACAATTGTTCAAAAGGTTTTACTGTGTGAAACAAAGAAATGCATTTACTAAACCTCTAGGTGCGGTGAATCCTTCATGAATCCTAGGTGATTAGCTGTTGATAAGAAAATTTCAATAGAACGAGTATAGTTGTTACAAACCGAAACTTCAAGCCTAGTGTGTGCCTATATGCAAACTATGTGAAGACTGATTATCTCGACTCAATCAAAAGAAAATTTTAACTAAATAGGTTTTGAGATAACCCAAAGTTCATCTTCTATGTTTGATATTGCTCACTTAGATGTGGCAAATATACATATTAATTATGTGTATTCTACGACACTATAGAGATCATCGTGCATGAATGAAAACGGTTTTAATGTTTATTAACAATGAATATGGTTTCATCATTTCCGTAACCGTGAGAAAATTTTAGTAAAAATTATTTCAGGGCTTACTAATGTCGTTTGAGAAACTGTTTAATGCATTTGGTGAATACTATGGTTAGATGCCTAAGTACTAGAATACTGGAGTGCTATATTAAGTACGAGAACTCAATAGCCACATAATACGCAAATCAATAGGCAAATATCATATGTCTTAAAGCAGTAACACGTAAAATGAAACCGAGTTCTCAATCCTCATTACAAGGAAGGAGTCTTCCCCAATTGGAGAATCAAAAGGCTCCCACTAGGTTTTCGAGCTAGGTACCTAATGGACCACATACATCATAATATATGACAGTGATGAGGCGAAAAGTGTACCGCTTTTAAGGGGTCATTTAAGCCCTAAATCGTATTTATTTGATCAAATATTGCCCTAAATCGTTCCTTTTGTCATTTTAGGTACTTTTGAGGAGAAATCTGGAAAAGGAGGCATTTTGGACGTTTTTGGAGCATAAAGTGAAGAAAACGGCAAAGTCTCAAGAATCGGCTAAAAGTTACTCTTGACGGCGTCACAATTAACATGGGACGGCGTCATGCCTTGGCAAGAAAAGTTGGACGTGAAATTTACTCATGATAAGCCAGTGAAAATAGCATGTGAATTCTGACGGCGTCACGCTTTAACTTGATCAAGGGCGTCACGGCTTAAATCATAAGGGGACGGCGTCACGTTCACGAGCTGACGGCGTCAAGCCTTGATAAGCCAGAATGGATTTTTGAAGAGCTAAAGAGGGACGGCGTCAAGAAGGTCATCCGGGAACCCTAGAAGCGGCGAGGTGACGGCGTCACGCTCCATAAGGTGACGCCGTCAGATCCAAAAATCTATATATAGTTTTCTAATTTTTTGTCATTAAAGAGAGCTTAGTGTGTGGAGTTTTGGGATAAAACCCTAAGACGATTTTAGCTACTTTTTCAGGGCTTTTTGCCTTGAGATCTTCCATGTTTCATTGAAAGATAAGTTATCAATTAATCATTCAATATGTCTATGTGTTGTTTGATTCTATCTTATTCTTGTCTTTTGTTTAACATGTTAGGCTAAATTTATCTTGTGTTTGCTTAGATCTAATGAAACCTAGCTATTGATTATTGGTTGTTAGTGTGTTGTTAGTTGTATTGGATGATTGTTTATCTATGTTAGGCTTAAGAAAACTGGCTAACTTCCTATTCGGTAACTTGCTTGAACGTCTTAAGAAACATGAACCAAACGCGTACTAAAGGTTTTTATGGTTGTATTTAATGCACAAGCGAATTCTAGTGATCCCATGTTAGGAGCTTCCTAGCCGGCTCGACATAGGAGTGAAGTAGGAGCTTGTAGAGTTGGGGAAGTAAGTACGCCACCCCACGAATGGTATTAAGGAATACACCCGTCATCCACGCTACTAATACACACTAATTAACCGGTAAAAGATAGTTAGGGAGTAAGGAAATCTAAGTAAACACATTTCTCTACACATAAGTTTCTCACCACATTTCATTTTTGTTATTTTATTTTATTTGCATCCGTAGTAATTTTGGGTTAGTTGACTAGCAACTAATTCCGCCCACTCCTTCAAACCCGAGATTTTACTTGCTTTCATAAAAACTATAAAAACATAAAAAAAGAATCTTCCTCAACCCTTAGACCTAATTAGAGTAGCCTTTCACACCTAACGAACACTATTCCCTGTGGAGAACGATCAATCCCCCGTACTTACCACTACACTATACTACATCGGTCAGGTACACTGCCTGGTGGGGTTGGAAGCCTCTTGAGATCCCTCGAGAGGTAAAACCTGTTGTAAGGTTACAAAACCACGCAATCAAGTTTTTGGCGCCGCTGCCGGGGAATAGTTATTGTTTAGGTTGAATTTTTATTTCTATTAGGTCTACTCACTAGATTCCTTTCTAGTGAGATTTTTATTTTATTTTTCTAGGTTTTCTTTAGTCTATCTATTTTCTTCGTGTCTTTGTTCGTAACCATACCGTCCGACATCATGGAAGATGGTAATATCCTTAACCACCACAACCCACCACCACAACAACCACCACCACCTCCTAGAGCCCGTACTTTAGGAGAGTATTCCCGTCCTAGCCACCATGGCTATCGAAACACCATTGAGCTCACTCAAGGAGCCAATATCACACCCTTGCGATCCGACACCATCCGGTTGGTGCAAAGCGGATGCGCATTTCATGGACTTCGTTCTGAAGATCCTAATCAACATCTCAAGGACTTTCTTAAAATCGTTGATTCTATAGACCTTGATGTTGCCACTCGAGAGACGACCCGATTGCGTCTCTTCCAATTCTCTTTGCGGGACCAAGCTAGTCAGTGGCTAGAACGTCAACCCGCAGGATCCATCACCTCTTGGGATGATCTCACTACTCGTTTCCTTGCTCAGTTTTTCCCACCGGGGAGAACTACCAAGCTAAGGAAGGATATCTTGATGTTTGAACAACGTCGAGGCGAAACCCTCTACGGGGCATGGATTCGATTCAAGGACTTACTTCAAAAAGTCCCTCACCATGGCATAAATCTATGGCTTCAAATCCAAATCTTCTATGACCATGTTGATTACCACACCAAGCGTGCCATCGATCGAGCCGCCGGGGGCAGATTGCGCGACAAAAGCGCCGAGGAATCATGGGAGATCATTGATGAGCTTGCATCCGACGATGATGAATTGTGGCAAGTCTCCCACGACGTGCGCTCGGCAGTCAAGACATATTCATCGCCCGATACCGCCAATCAAATCACTGAGGAAAGCGTTAGTGAACTTGAGAAAAGGGTTGCATATCTTATGGAAAAGCAAAAGAGACCCTTAAGTCCACAAAAAGCAACAATTAACTCAGTCTCAAGCGTTAAGCAAATACCATTGTCCGAATCACCCCGTAGGGAAAATACTAAACCCTTCCATAAGCACGCCCCACCCAACTCACCACCTCAGGAACTTAGTCCAACATTCGAAGCTCGAATGAGAGAGTACATGTCAAAACACTCCGAACGGTTGGCAAAATTTGAGGAAGCCGTCTACAAGCAGAAGGAGGAAATGGAGGAGAAGATGGCGGAGATGATGAATCTTTTGAAAGAATACACAAATACAAAAGCCCCTGCAAAAGTGTTGGTGAGGAATGACGTTGATGTTCCTAACACTAAATTTGTCAAGGCCACCTCCGTCGTCCAAGAGGGCGGAAATGATGGAAGAGGGAAATCCATAACCATGGAAGTTAACAAAATTGACCTCATCCCACTTAATAATGGAAACACCAATGCGTACAAATGCGATTCCGAAAAGCAGAGGAGGCGCCCTCTGAGGAATTCTACGGGGTCTTTGAAATACCATGCAGCATTGGAAAACACAAGTATCTGGATGCGATAGCTGACCAAGGTTCCGACGTAAATTTGATGCCTTTATCCGTTTATGTTCAGTTAACCGATGAGTTGCCATCCATCACCCATACTAAACTCTCCTTTGCAAAGCATTCTTATGAGTATCCGTTAGGAATTGCAGAAGATGTGTTGGTCAACGTTGCCGGATTCCTGTATCCGGTCGACTTCATGATCATTGAGAGAAATGATATGAATATGCCAATAATCCTTGGGGCACCCTTTCTCGCTACCACTAGAGCACAAATCAATTACGAAAATAGCACCATCCAAATGAAGAAGGGGAAGAAAACAATAAACTTCCCAACGATCCCACGACATATACGAGATATTGCTCTGCAGAAGAAGATGGAGGCTAACACTAATATAGACCGTGGTAATGTTCGAGAGAAAATTCTTGCATGGGAGGCAAGGATTAAGAGTTATATGGAAAATGAGATTAGAGAATGTAATGGTAGAAATAACAATTATATTGAGGCTGATGAGCAAATCAATGACCCCGTTGAATTTACAAAAGGAGACTCAGTGCTCCTAAGGCATTCAGAAACAGAAGCACCTACTAATGAACTAAGTCCCTGGTGGTACGGACCATTCACAATTAAAGGTTTACACCAAGATGGGATAGTAAGCTTGACCAGCAAAGGAGGAGGTGAAGTGACCGCAAATGTCGAGCGATTGAGACACCACCACCATGATAACAAGGATCATATCTATCAGGGATACGTCATTATGAATGATGGAATCACGTAATGTACGTGACTTGGAGTCTAGCTACAAGACTCGTTAATAAAGAAAAGCGCTTCTTGGGAGGCAACCCAAGCTTTATTTGTTTTATTTGCTTTGTGTGTTTATTTATTTGTTTGTTTGTTTTTATTTATTTCCGTATGTGTGTTTAATTTTTATTCTTATTGATTCATGTTAAAAACTAAGTTGTGAAAATGCTTTATCTTGTTTTTAACTTCGTCTTAACTACATATAAAGGTATTTTGCAAAAGATAAGTGTAAGGGAAATCTAAATCGGTTTATTAGAACACAAATGAACATGAATCGTAATAATAATAAATTAACATACATAGTAGTATTTGTTTGAGTCAAATGCTTGTATCGAGTCATAATGAGGTTATGCAGGATTTCCAGGAAGTAAGGCAAAGGTTTTTCCAGAAATTTTCCGGAAACTTAAAATGAAAATTTTTGTCAGGTCATTTCTGACGGCGTCAGGGGTTATAACCTGACGGCGTCAGATTTAATTTCCAGAAATTTTTGAAAGTTTTGTTTTCATAAAAAGTTTTTATTAAAATATCCAACTTATAATCTCCAGGAATCTGCAAAAAAATTATCATTCCACAAGCATTATATCCTTATATATAGATTTTTCCCGCCGATGTTATGCAGGTTTTCGTGTTTGTTTTCTCAGGTTTAACAGGTTATTTTGGACAAGGAGATGTTTTTGGAATCAAGCTTATGGCGATGCATTAGTCATGGAGCTTCAACATTCTCTTTGGAGGAAGATCTAACCATGTAATTTCATTATCCACCGAGCGAATCAGGGGAGTATTTGATTTCATTCTTTTACTTTTTTCTTTTACATCTTGTTATTTGAACATTGGGGACAATGTTCATATTAAGTGTAAGGGGAGGGTAAAAGTACGATTAGAGAATACTATTACGCTTGATTTTTGTTTGTTTAATAGTAGATGTGTAATAAAACTAAGATAAATACTTGTTAGGGTAATTTTAGTGCCAAATTTAAAATTTTTTACAACATATAGGAGTGAAACTTTGATCTTAATGAGCGTCTCACGGATAGGAGTTATATAACTAGCACAAAAACCGTACAACTAAAAAATTTTCCACCCCAAATATGTGAGGTTCGCCCCTAGAATTGGTAGGAAAAGCATTTATGCTATGATGTGTGTACCGGTAGCACTTAGATTCTAGAACTTGCGTTAGGACCATTCCAAGGCCACAAGTGAGACTACATTCGTGTAGTTAGATTTACTATATGATAAGAGGCATTAGGATTAACCCATTGTTTTACACCTGTGTTTTTGTTATAATTACGTTGGCTACATTGGTCAAGTAATTCTCCCACACCCTTTGCGTTGTACTCATTTTTAGTACACGATACCCCTAGTACACCCCTCAGAGCCTATCTTTTCGTTTCGACCTTTAAGCATTTTACTTAAAGGAAGAATTTGTTACACCCCACTAAAATGTACACCCAAATCGCCTTAGCCTACCTTGTATGCACTCATTTTTAGTGCATTATTGTTACAACATTTGTTTAAACCCAAGTTAATTATCTAGTTGATTACATGGTTGCTAAGTCGAGTCATATCCTTGTACATATTGTTTTGGGACGATTGGGACTCATGGGTAAAGTACTAGTGTAACGGAGTAATGGGGAAGAACATCATTTATTACCCCCATATGTGCTAAATATTTTAAAAGTACTCCAAGTTTTTCAATTATCTTAATTCGAGTCATTAGATTAGTATTTGTAAAGTTATGTAAAAATTCAAGTGTAAGGGGGATGCAATGCCCCTATGATGTATTATTTTGGATGGTAGGGTAAAAGTGTATGCAAAAAAAAAAAAAAAAAAAAAAAAAAAATCGAAAAAATCAAGAAAAATAAAAAAAAAAAATGAGAAAAAGAAAAGTAGAAAAAACATACGGACTACCATCCCGTTTCATTTTATGTTTATTTTTATGTTTTTGTTATTTTGTTATTTTGTTTCTAGCTTAAGATTGAGTCGAGTCTTGGCTTAGCAACATTGTATAGTACATGTAATTGATCAAGATTTTTAACTCGCCACCAGTAAAATATCCTTTATCCAACAAAACCGTGTTTTCCTTTTCCCTACACCTAAAGTTATAACCCATTTAAAAGCCCTCTTTGATAGTTTATCTTTGGTGCTTACGCCTAGTGGAGGAGGTTTTCGATCCTTTCCCAAGCCTATGGTAATCTATTTGCTATGACAGGTAGTGAGAGATATTTTCCGTTTTCATTTATGAGATTTATTTTGATAACACTTGAGAGATGTGAGTATCTAAACACTACTTGTGAGGTGCTAGTTTATAATCTCCGTGCTTATTATGATTGAAGTGGAACGATTATTTGTTGTAATTACTTTTATATTAGCATTAAATGACCCCTAGCTTGTATTTTGATTAGAATAAAAGCGCATTTGCTTGAGGACAAGCAAATCTCAAGTGTAAGGGTATTTGATGAGGCGAAAAGTGTACCGCTTTTAAGGGGTCATTTAAGCCCTAAATCGTATTTATTTGATCAAATATTGCCCTAAATCGTTCCTTTTGTCATTTTAGGTACTTTTGAGGAGAAATCTGGAAAAGGAGGCATTTTGGACGTTTTTTGGAGCATAAAGTGAAGAAAACGGCAAAGTCTCAAGAATCGGCTAAAAGTTACTCTTGACGGCGTCACAATTAACATGGGACGGCGTCATGCCTTGGCAAGAAAAGTTGGACGTGAAATTTACTCATGATAAGCCAGTGAAAATAGCAT
This sequence comes from Artemisia tridentata subsp. tridentata, assembly GCA_021014915.2. Classification (NCBI taxonomy): domain Eukaryota; kingdom Viridiplantae; phylum Streptophyta; class Magnoliopsida; order Asterales; family Asteraceae; genus Artemisia; species Artemisia tridentata. The sequence continues at coordinate 176,768,477 of CP139509.1, forward strand.
GTGAATTCTGACGGCGTCACGCTTTAACTTGATCAAGGGCGTCACGGCTTAAATCATAAGGGGACGGCGTCACGTTCACGAGCTGACGGCGTCAAGCCTTGATAAGCCAGAATGGATTTTTGAAGAGCTAAAGAGGGACGGCGTCAAGAAGGTCATCCGGGAACCCTAGAAGCGGCGAGGTGACGGCGTCACGCTCCATAAGGTGACGCCGTCAGATCCAAAAATCTATATATAGTTTTCTAATTTTTTGTCATTAAAGAGAGCTTAGTGTGTGGAGTTTTGGGATAAAACCCTAAGACGATTTTAGCTACTTTTTCAGGGCTTTTTGCCTTGAGATCTTCCATGTTTCATTGAAAGATAAGTTATCAATTAATCATTCAATATGTCTATGTGTTGTTTGATTCTATCTTATTCTTGTCTTTTGTTTAACATGTTAGGCTAAATTTATCTTGTGTTTGCTTAGATCTAATGAAACCTAGCTATTGATTATTGGTTGTTAGTGTGTTGTTAGTTGTATTGGATGATTGTTTATCTATGTTAGGCTTAAGAAAACTGGCTAACTTCCTATTCGGTAACTTGCTTGAACGTCTTAAGAAACATGAACCAAACGCGTACTAAAGGTTTTTATGGTTGTATTTAATGCACAAGCGAATTCTAGTGATCCCATGTTAGGAGCTTCCTAGCCGGCTCGACATAGGAGTGAAGTAGGAGCTTGTAGAGTTGGGGAAGTAAGTACGCCACCCCACGAATGGTATTAAGGAATACACCCGTCATCCACGCTACTAATACACACTAATTAACCGGTAAAAGATAGTTAGGGAGTAAGGAAATCTAAGTAAACACATTTCTCTACACATAAGTTTCTCACCACATTTCATTTTTGTTATTTTATTTTATTTGCATCCGTAGTAATTTTGGGTTAGTTGACTAGCAACTAATTCCGCCCACTCCTTCAAACCCGAGATTTTACTTGCTTTCATAAAAACTATAAAAACATAAAAAAAGAATCTTCCTCAACCCTTAGACCTAATTAGAGTAGCCTTTCACACCTAACGAACACTATTCCCTATGGAGAACGATCAATCCCCCGTACTTACCACTACACTATACTACATCGGTCAGGTACACTGCCTGGTGGGGTTGGAAGCCTCTTGAGATCCCTCGAGAGGTAAAACCTGTTGTAAGGTTACAAAACCACGCAATCAGACAGCATGAGCCTTAAGACCGAAAAACATGTAAAATTCCGTATTACAAGTAACAAGTTTATTTGATCATGGTGTATAAGTAAACATCCTAGACTAACCAGAAACAACCTAATACAGCCAACATGATAAATCAAAACCATTTTAATAAGAAACAATTTAAGCTTGTACATATTAAGTAACAAGTGTATAAGTAAGTATGACTAAGGGACAGATTGGCACACATATCATATGTCTTAAAGCAATAACACGTAATATGAAACCGAGTTCTCAATCCTCATTACAAGGAAGGAGTCTTCCCCAATTGGAGAATCAAAAGGCTCCCACAAAGTTTTCGAGCTAGGTACCTAATGGACCACATACATCATAATATATGACAGCATGAGCCTTAAGACCAGAAAACATGTAAAAGTCCGTATTACAAGTAACAAGTTTATTCGATCATGGTGTATAAGTAAACATCCTAGAATAACCAGAAACAACCTAATACAGCCAACATGATAAAACAAAACCATTTTAATAAGAAACAATTTAAGCTTGTACATATTAAGTAACAAGTGTATAAGTAAGTATGACTAAGGGACAGGTTGGCACACATATCATATGTCTTAAAGCAATAACACGTAATATGAAACCGAGTTCTCAATCCTCATTACAAGGAAGGAGTCTTCCCCAATTGGAGAATCAAAAGGCTCCCACTAGGTTTTCGAGCTAGGTACCTAATGGACTACATACATCATAATATATGACAGCGTGAGCCTTAAGACCGGAAAACATGTAAAAGTCCGTATTACATCCTGGTGTATAAGTAAACATCCTAGACTAACAAGAAACAACCTAATACAGCCAACATGTTTAGAAGCTCAAATAAAGTAAACTATTACCTACGATACACGATAAATCAAAACCATTTTAATAAGAAACTATTTAAGCTTGTACATATTAAGTAACAAGTGTATAAGTAAGTATGACTAAGGGACAGGTTGGCACACATATCATATGTCTTAAAGCAATAACACGTAAAATGAAACCGAGTTCTCAATCCTCATTACAAGGAAGGAGTCTTCCCCAATTGGAGAATCAAAAGGCTCCCCCTAGGTTTTCGAGCTAGGTACCTAATGGACCACATACATCATAATATATGACAGCGTGAGTGTAACACCCCAACCCGACAAGGGTAAAGATATCACAACAATGGTTTCATATCAGATCACAAGCATTCAATCCAAAACATCATAAGTCTATAACATAAATGATAAAAGGAAAATAAGTCAACATGACTTATGCCAGAAGTGAATACAGAAATAAACTGAAGTACATAAATCCAAAATGCCCAAACAATGGCATAACAGAATCAAAATCCAAATGGTAAAACTAGAATGTCTAAAGTCTAAGCTTCACACAAGTCGCTCTCATCCCAAAGCTAAAACCCAGCTCCTAGATTAAGTACCTGCCGCAGGAAAGGAAATGCGGCTGAGCTACGAGAGCTCAGTGAACAGATATAATAATAACAAAGCAGTAACGGATACAAGTGCAGAGAATCAGAAATACATATCAACAGACATAATCAGAATGCAGAGATGAATAAGGATAAAGGGTAAAAGGTAAAGGAAAGTAAAGGTAAAGGTAAAGGTAAAGGTAAAGTGAAGGAACAGTAATCCACCACGAGCCCAGAAAACAGAGATATCATAACCATATAGCCATATCAGTAATCCAGAGGGGATGCCTCTCAAGTAACCAGATAATATGAGGGGTGTCCTCATGTATCAAATATATATATATGGAGTGATCAGCTCCCAGAGGTGTGAAAGACGTGTATCGCACACACCATCAGTCACCAGAGGTATACATGTAAACAGTAAATAATAACAGATAACAGAGACAGAACAAATCTAGGATGCATCCATACGCCCCAGGTGGCCAGAGTCTACCAATATACACCAGATAAAATAAAGTCAGGGACGGGATAGGTCATCTCTCTCCTACCCTAGAGTCAAGCCATCGGTGCATCAATGACAAGGACATGAACACCTCATGCCTAGTGAGTTGGCTCGGGTATCAAACCGTGGTCAGAGTCAGATATCATATCAGAGGGTCATAAATAAAGGTTCATGTCAAATATTTCAGGAGTAATATCAGAGGTTCAGAAATAAATCAGGTTCAAATCAGAGTTCACAGAATAAAGGATCATATCAAAGGTTCACAAACAAAGGGAACATAGCAATGGCTCAGGGAATCTTAATACAAGATCAAAATCAGAGTTAAGAAAAAGGGAAAACACCCTTACTGAAAAAGGGCAGAATATCTGTACCTTATGACAAGCAAACAGAACAATAAGGAAAATACAGAACAGAAATCAGTGCCTCTCCTTCTTCACACCTAAAGGAGAAGAAGACAGAATTACAAAGAGGTTCAAGTTCAATTTACTATTTTAGTTCATCTTTCCATTTTAAGAAACTTTCCAGATTTAGTAACTTTCTATTCTTAGCAGGTTCCCAGAATTAGTAAGTTTCCATAATTAGCAATATTCAAATATAAATTAAGTTAAGTCAATAATTAGGCTTATTATGGAAATAATGTTCATTTTAACAAGTTATACAAGTTTAAGGTTAAATATGACAAGTTTTCATAATTTAGGGTTATAAATGTAAATTTACCAAAGTTGAAGGTTTAAAAATAAAAGTATCATAATTATCCATTCGAACCCATAGGTTTTCCAGAATTACACATTTAACCTTTAAGTTTCACAATTTACCATTTACACCCCTTTAGTTAATTAATTTACAAATTAAACCTTATAATTATATAAATTACAATTTAACCCTTATCATAGTTACATTTACACATCAAGCCCTTTATTTCACCAATTTACAGAAATTACCCTTTAAATATATATAGTGTACGACAGCCCCTTAAAGTTTCGGAAATTACAAAACTAGTCCTTATTTTTCTCAAAATGCAAATCGAATAATAAATTATCCATAATTACATATTAAGCTCTTAAATATTCAAAATTACACATTACACCCTTTATGACATTATTTACACCGAATACCTTTAAGTTTCCAGAAATTTCACTTTTAGTCCCTCCTTTTTATTTAAATTCAATTCGACACTAATATTACCAATTAAATCCTTTTCTCGCCAAATTTACATATAGGACCCCCATGTTATAATTTTTATACATTATCCCAGATCTATATAACATTACAAAAATATCCCACAAGTTTCAAGAATTACAAAACATACCCTTATGATTTAAAAACCCAATCGGATTAACTTTTTATTTTACAAAACTAAACCTTAATTCACCAAATCATTATACAATCATTATGTAATCATAGTACTGCATTAAATGTCCAGATTTCATCACATAAACCCTAACCCTAATCGGTTCTAGGGTTTTTCATATTTTTCTCTATCTTTCTCAAAATCCGATTGAAACACAAAAATAACCACGATCGATCTAAGCCTCAATAAATCAAAAGATCATTTTTCCAGAGTGTTATGATTATATTAGAACCCAGAAAAATTAATAACACATCCCAGAAAAATCATATGAACCCGTTTGTATTTTATTTACGTTTTTTATCTCAATAATTCATTCGATCATATAAGCTTGCATGATTCGGTTCTATTAATTTATATGAGTCATATGTGATCTAATTAACATAAGAAAAATATCAAAATGATTTTAGAACATGTAGATTTAGGTGTATGGATTTGTACCTCTCGGATGAAAAACGCTATACAACAAAATTACCACGGATCAAATCAAGCCTTCCACGACCCAACTCTTATTTTTCCCAGCTAGATTCCACTTTGAAGAACTCCAGAAAAATGCTAGATCGTGCCCAGAAAATCGTATGGAAGGATGGTCGAATTTTTGTGTGTTTCGAGTTAGGGTTTAGGGAGGAAGAAAATGGGTGGTTAATTAAGCGAAAAGTTTACCGCTTTTAAGGGGTCATTTAAGCCCTAAATCGTATTTATTTGATCAAATATTGCCCTAAATCGTTCCTTTTGTCATTTTAGGTACTTTTGAGGAGAAATCTGGAAAAGGAGGCATTTTGGACGTTTTTGGAGCATAAAAGTGAAGAAAACGGCAAAGTCTCAAAAATCGGCTAAAAGTTACTCTTGACGGCGTCAAGATTTACTCTAGACGGCGTCATGCCTTGGCAAGAAAAGTTGGACGTGAAATTTACTCATGACGGGCCAGTGAAAATAGCATGTGAATTCTGACGGCGTCACGCTTTAACTTGATCGAGGGCGTCACGGCTTAAATCATAAGGGGACGGCGTCACGTTCATGGTTAGACGGCGTCAAGCCTTGATAAGCCAGAATGGATTTTTAAAGAGCTAAAGAGGGACGGCGTCAAGAAGGTCATCCGGGAACCCTAAAAGCGGCGAGGTGACGGCGTCACACTCCATAAGGTGACGCCGTCAGATCCAAAAATCTATATATAGTTTTCTAATTTTTTGTCATTAAGGAGAGCTTAGTGTGTGGAGTTTTGGGAGAAAACCCTAAGACGATTTTAGCTACTTTTTCAGGGCTTTTTGCCTTGAGATCTTCCATGTTTCATTGAAAGATAAGTTATCAATTAATCATTCAATATGTCTATGTGTTGTTTGATTCTATCTTATTCTTGTCTTTTGTTTAACATGTTAGGCTAAGTTTATCTTGTGTTTGCTTAGATCTAATGAAACCTAGCTATTGATTATTGGTTGTTAGTGTGTTATTAGTTGTATTGGATGATTGTTTATCTATGTTAGGCTTAAGAAAACTGGCTAACTTCCTATTCGGTAACTTGCTTGAACGTCTTAAGAAACATGAACCAAACGCGTACTAAAGGTTTTTATGGTTGTATTTAATGCACAAGCGAATTCTAGTGATCCCATGTTAGGAGCTTCCTAGCCGGCTCGACATAGGAGTGAAGTAGGAGCTTGTAGAGTTGGGGAAGTAAGTACGCCACCCCACGAATGGTATTAAGGAATACACCCGTCATCCACGCAACTAATACACACTAATTAACCGGTAAAAGATAGTTAGGGAGTAAGGAAATCTAAGTAAACACATTTCTCTACACATAAGTTTCTCACCACATTTCATTTTTTGTTATTTTATTTTATTTGCATTCGTAGTAATTTTGGGTTAGTTGACTAGCAACTAATTCCGCCCACTCCTTCAAACCCGAGATTTTACTTGCTTTCATAAAAACTATAAAAACATAAAAAGAATCTTCCTCAACCTTTAGACCTAATTAGAGTAGTCTTTCATACCTAACGAACACTATTCCCTGTGGAGAACGATCAATCCCCCGTACTTACCACTACACTATACTACATCGGTCAGGTACACTGCCTGGTGGGGTTGTAAGCCTCTTGAGATCCCTCGAGAGGTAAAACCTGTTGTAAGGTTACAAAACCACGCAATCAAGTTTTTGGCGCCGCTGCCGGGGAATAGTTATTGTTTAGGTTGAATTTTTATTTCTATTAGGTCTACTCACTAGATTCCTTTCTAGTGAGATTTTTATTTTATTTTTCTAGATTTTCTTTAGTCTATCTATTTTCTTCGTGTCTTTGTTCGTAACCATTACCGTCCGACATCATGGAAGATGGTAATATCCTTAACCACCACAACCCACCACCACAACAACCACAACCACCTCCTAGAGCCCGTACTTTAGGAGAGTATTCCCGTCCTAGCCACCATGGCTATCGAAACACCATTGAGCTCACTCAAGGAGCCAATATCACACCCTTGCGATCCGACACCATCCGGTTGGTGCAAAGCGGATGCGCATTCCATGGACTTCGTTCTGAAGATCCTAATCAACATCTCAAGGACTTTCTTAAAATCGTTGATTCTATAGACCTTGATGTTGCCACTCGAGAGACGACCCGATTGCGTCTCTTCCAATTCTCTTTGCGGGACCAAGCTAGTCAGTGGCTAGAACGTCAACCCGCAGGATCCATCACCTCTTGGGATGATCTCACTACTCGTTTCCTTGCTCAGTTTTTCCCACCGGGAAGAACTACCAAGCTAAGGAATGATATCCTGATGTTCCAACAACGTCAAGGCGAAACTCTCTATGAGGCATGGACTCGATTCAAGGACTTACTCCGAAAGGTCCCTCACCATGGCATGGATCCTTGGCTACAAATCCAAATCTTCTATGATGGTGTCAATCATCAAACTAGAAGAGCCATAGATTACGCCGCCAACGGGAGATTGAGCAGGCTCAGTGTCGATAAGTGCTGGGAAGTCATTGAGGACTTAGCACAATACGAAGAAGAAGAATGGGATGACTCAACATTCTCGGAAGAAGGGATTTTTAATTGCATGAGTGCAACCCAAGAACAGCTGTTCGCAAACATAAAAAGGCAGGTTGAGAGCTTAATGAAAGCTGAGATACCTACGGCTGATAAAAATCCCGATGAGTGCGTGAACACAATTGGTAAACATACGTTTCACCAATTCTCACGACAAGATGAATTTGAAGGGATAATGCTAACTTTCGTGAACAACCAAGAGAGACGTATCAAGGAATTAGAAACTCACTTGAAAAACACCCAAGATATGTTCATGGAACTAGCAGAAAAATTCATCTCGAGAATAAAAGAGAAAATTAGGGAAGAAGCTTCACACAAAAAGATCGAGAAGATCTTTGAACTCTCGGTCCCTAATGAACCATACAACGAATGGGATGATGAAACCCCCCTCCCTGAGCCTTCACTTTCAAAACCCTCTTATCTATTTGGATCCTCTCGCGAGAAAAACTCTCAAGGTCGTAGCATCTTCGTGGGGAGCATGGTTGTCACGCTCCCTAACTTTCATGAAGCTAGGAAACGATCTTTTGGCTTTAAGCCGGGTGTGAGAAGAACTCAATTAAAGCACACCATCATTTTGAAATCCCCCTGGGAAAGTTCCTCTCACTCCCTGAATACTCGCCTTGATGGAAATTGGGACCCGAATAAGACGTCAACCGACCCTTTTCAACATTTTACTACACCCCGTGACAGTAACAAAACATTTGACCCAGGAGGAACTTGTTAACGAGACTAGCTATCAGGATTATTGACCCTGACTAGCTGCTCTCTTAAAGTACGAGGGGCTCATTTGTAAACTGGCACAAAGTAGTAAAATACGCTAATCTGACGGCGTCAGAATTTAAACGTGACGCCGTCACCCCGTCTGCACAGCAATAATAACTTTAATTCCATCACTTTCATCACAAACCCCACAAACCATATCCTCTCCAACCCCACCTTCGAATTTCCAGGATCAAATTCACCGACTTTCGTCATCAATTTCCACGTGGTAAGTAATTTTTATTCATTCTTTTCGTTTCAATTACTCATAGGATTTGTCAATTTCGAAAACCCTCTACTCATGATACCCTAGGGTTGATTCATGCTTAGAACTCATAATGTCTTTTAATTAGTGTTATTTTAGCAATGATTAAAAGCATGTGATTGTTAGCAATCAAATGGGTTAATTCACTAATAGGGTGGCCACGAATTTGAACCATAACCTGTGATCCAATCACTCATTTTTCTGCAAAAAGTGGTGTGTGGTTATTGAGCCTGAAGTTTGAATATTGATTTTTCCCTCGTAATTATGGATTTGAACACTGGTCGAATCTGACGGCGTCACCTATTAAAGGGTGACAGCGTCAGACCTGTCTGATACGCCACCAAGTCTTTAATTCACATATTAACACTTTTGTTCCTCCTGCTTTGTTCCAGATAATGAGTAAGCGTCAAAGACCCAGCCGAGGAAGTTCTTCCCGATCTCAAGAAAACTTTGGGGATGCGGTCCTCAGTTGGGGTATCTTTGACAATGATGCTGCTACAAGCAAATACGCACAATTGCTACTACACAAGGTCGAGAATGGAGCAGTGGTTGACTGGGGCTTTCTGAGGAGAGTAGGTCTTGAGCAGACTTTTCTCCAAAGTTTTCAGACGGATGGGTTTACCGGCCCACAGTGGGAAAGACTGTTTAAGATTCAGGAGCCGGTATATGAGGAGTTGGTACGGGAGTTCTTTGCCACCTTTCATTTTGACATGGCTGAGGCAAGGACCGATGTGGGCGGTACCACGATCTACTTCAGGCTGGGGGGTAAGCTAAGGACGTGTTCTGTTACTGAGTTTGGGTGGAGACTTGGGTTGTATGATCAGCATGATACCATTCAGGCAGGATTCATGCAGAGGTTGTTGCATGGGGAGTCGATGAAGAATGATTTTAGATGCTCTATTTTCTGGCAGACTATTGGGGATGGGGTGTATACCTCGACCACTGTAGCATCCCAAATCAGGGATCCTAGGGTTCGGTTGACTCATCGTTGCCTCACCTACAGCTTGACAGGGCGTCACAGCTCTCACCACCGTGTCACAGCTTCTGATCTCTTCTACCTGTACACCATCTACTCTAATGATGTTTACTGCAACATCCCGTTTTGGGTTGCTAGCTTTATGCATGGTGGAGTTGGGGAGCGGGAAGGTGACAGGATTTATGGTGGGATGTTCATCACCCGACTGGCTCAGTCTTATGGAGTCCTCAGGCCCGAGGTCATGAGGTATTTGAGTGGTGATAAATGCAGGACGGTGAAGGAGAGGTCCCTGAAGCAGATGGAGGTGATCATGGAGATGCATGACGGGTCCTTTATGTGGTATCACCCAGTTGGAGCTGAGGATGATGGTGATGAGGAGGAGGAGCCCCAGCAGCAGCAGCATGAGGGGTATGAGGCCGGTACAGCTGATTACTACCGGCATATGAGCAGGGGGGACTGGCAGGCTCACCAGGGGACCTGGATGGGCCAGGTTGATGCTTGGAGGACCAGGGCGGACGAGAGGTTCGACTGGATGTATGATCACACGGTTCGTCAGATGCAGCATCTATCCACACGTGATCAGATAGACCCGCATCTGCAGATTGACCCTTTCCCGGGTCGTGAGCAGGATTACCCTCCATACGGGTACTACGGGCATCTTCCTCCTGGCTATGACTATCGCCAAGGACCCCCTCACCAGTGATGTTGTGATTTGATGTTTTGATGTTTGAACAATTTGATATTTGGTTGTATGTGTTGAAACAATATGGTCTGTAATAATTTAGGGAAGGCATCTGTTTGCCTTAAAACATTTGTTACATTGATTTTTCTTTTATCGCATGCTAGCCTCATTTGATTGTTATTTTATTTGTTTTGTGTTTGTTTATTTATTTGTTTGTTTTTTTTATTTATTGCCATATGTGTGTTTAATTTTTATTATTATTGATTCATGTTAAAAACTAATTTGTGAAAATGCTTTATGTTGTTTTTAACTTCGTCTTAACTACATATAAAGGTATTTTGCAAAAGATAAGTGTAAGGGAAATCTAAATCGGTTTATTAGAACACAAATTAACATGAATCGTAATAATAATAAATTAACATACATATTAGTATTTGTTTGAGTCAAATGCTTGTATCGAGTCATAATGATGTTTTGCAGGATTTCCAGGAAGTAAGGTAAAGGTTTTTCCAGAAATTTTCCGGAAACTAAAAATGAAAATTTTTGTCAGGTCATTTCTGACGGCGTCAGGGTTTATAACCTGACGGCGTCAGATTTAATTTCCAGAAATTTTTGAAAGTTTTGTTTTCATAAAAAGTTTTTATTAAAATCTCCAACTTATAATCTCCAGGAATCTGCAAAATTATCATTCCACAAGCATTATATCCTTATATATAGATTTTTCCCGCCGATGTTATGCAGGTTTTCGTGTTTGTTTTCTCAGGTTTAACAGGTTATTTTGGACAAGGAGATGTTTATGGAATCAAGCTTGTGGCGATGCATTAGTCATGGAGCTTCAACATTCTCTTTGGAGGAAGATTTAACCGTGTAATTTCATTATCCACCGAGCGAATCAGGGGAGTATTTGATTTCATTCTTTTACTTTTTGCTTTTACATCTTGTTATTTGAACATTGGGGACAATGTTCATCTTAAGTGTAAGGGGAGGGTAAAAGTACGATTTTAGAAAATACAATTGCGCTTGATTTTTGTTTGTTTAATAGTAGATGTGTAATAAAACTGAGAGAAATACTTGTTAAGGTAATTTTAGTGCCAAATTTAAAATTTTTTACAACATATAGGAGTGAAACTTTAGTTCTAATGAGCGTCTCACGGATAGGAGTTATATGACTAGCACAAAAACCGTACCACTAAAAAATTTTCCACCCCCAAATATGTGAGGTTCGCCCCTAGAATTGGTAGGAAAAGCATTTATGCTATGATGTGTGTACCGGTAGCACTTAGATTCTAGAACTTGCGTTAGGACCATTCCAAGGCCACAAGTGAGACTACATTCGTGTAGTTAGGTTTACTACATGATAAGAGGCATTAGGATTAACCCATTGTTTTACACCTGTGTTTTTGTTATAATTATTTTGGCTACATTGGTCAAGTAATTCTCCCACACCCTTTGCGTTGTACTCATTTTTAGTACACGATACCCCTAGTACACCCCTCAGAGCCTATCTTTTCGTTTCGACCTTTAAGCATTTTACTTAAAGGAAGAATTTGTTACACCCCACTTAAATGTACACCCAAATCGCCTTAGCCTACCTTGTATGCACTCATTTTTAGTGCATTATTGTGACAACATTTGTTTAAACCCAAGTTAATTATCTAGTTGATTACATGGTTGCTAAGTCGAGTCATATCCTTGTACATATTGTTTTGGGACGATTGGGACTCATGGGTAAAGTACTAGTATAATGGAGTAATGGGGAAGAACATCATTTATTACCCTCATATGTGCTAAATATTTTAAAAAGTACTCCAAGTTTTTTCGATTATCTTAATTCGAGTCATTAGAATAGTAATTTGTAAAGTTATGTAAAAGTTCAAGTGTAAGGGGAATGCAATGCCCCTATGATGTATTATTTTGGATGGTAGGGCAAAAGTGTATGCAAAAAAAAAAAAAAAAAAAAAAAAAAAAAAAAAAAAAAAAAAAAAATCGAAAAAATCAAGAAAAATACAAAAAAATGAGAAAATGAAAAGTAGAAAAAACATACGGACTACCATCCCGTTTCATTTTATGTTTGTTTTATATTTTTGTTATTTTGTTATTTTGTTTCTAGCTTAAGATCGAGTCTAGTCTTGGCTTAGCAACATTGTATAGTACATGTAATTGATCAAGATTTTTAACTCGCCACCAGTAAAATATCCTTTATCCAACAAAACCGTGTTTTCCTTTTCCCTACACCTTACGTTATAACCCATTTAAAAGCCCTCTTTGATAGTTTATCTTAGGTGCTTACGCCTAGTGGAGGAGGTTTTCGATCATTTCCCAAGCCTATGGTAATCTATTTGCTATGACAGGTAGTGAGAGATATTTTCCGTTTTCATTTATGAGATTTATTTTGATGACACTTGAGAGATGTGAGTATCTAAACACTACTTGTGAGGTGCTAGTTTATAATCTCCGTGCTTATTATGATTGAAGTGGAACGATTATTTGTTGTAATTACTTTTATGTTAGCATTAAATGACCCCTAACTTGTATTTTGATTAGAATAAAAGCGCATTTGCTTGAGGACAAGCAAATCTCAAGTGTAAGGGTATTTGATGAAGCGAAAAGTGTACCGCTTTTAAGGGGTCATTTAAGCCCTAAATCGTATTTATTTGATCAAATATTGCCCTAAATCGTTCCTTTTGTCATTTTAGGTACTTTTGAGGAGAAATCTGGAAAAGGAGGCATTTTGGACGTTTTTGGAGCATAAAAGTGAAGAAAACGGCAAAGTCTCAAAAATCGGCTAAAAGTTACTCTTGACGGCGTCAAGATTTACTCTAGACGGCGTCATGCCTTGGCAAGAAAAGTTGGACGTGAAATTTACTCATGACGGGCCAGTGAAAATAGCATGTGAATTCTGACGGCGTCACGCTTTAACTTGATCGAGGGCGTCACGGCTTAAATCATAAGGGGACGGCGTCACGTTCATGGTTAGACGGCGTCAAGCCTTGATAAGCCAGAATGGATTTTTAAAGAGCTAAAGAGGGACGGCGTCAAGAAGGTCATCCGGGAACCCTAAAAGCGGCGAGGTGACGGCGTCACACTCCATAAGGTGACGCCGTCAGATCCAAAAATCTATATATAGTTTTCTAATTTTTTGTCATTAAGGAGAGCTTAGTGTGTGGAGTTTTGGGAGAAAACCCTAAGACGATTTTAGCTACTTTTTCAGGGCTTTTTGCCTTGAGATCTTCCATGTTTCATTGAAAGATAAGTTATCAATTAATCATTCAATATGTCTATGTGTTGTTTGATTCTATCTTATTCTTGTCTTTTGTTTAACATGTTAGGCTAAGTTTATCTTGTGTTTGCTTAGATCTAATGAAACCTAGCTATTGATTATTGGTTGTTAGTGTGTTATTAGTTGTATTGGATGATTGTTTATCTATGTTAGGCTTAAGAAAACTGGCTAACTTCCTATTCGGTAACTTGCTTGAACGTCTTAAGAAACATGAACCAAACGCGTACTAAAGGTTTTTATGGTTGTATTTAATGCACAAGCGAATTCTAGTGATCCCATGTTAGGAGCTTCCTAGCCGGCTCGACATAGGAGTGAAGTAGGAGCTTGTAGAGTTGGGGAAGTAAGTACGCCACCCCACGAATGGTATTAAGGAATACACCCGTCATCCACGCAACTAATACACACTAATTAACCGGTAAAAGATAGTTAGGGAGTAAGGAAATCTAAGTAAACACATTTCTCTACACATAAGTTTCTCACCACATTTCATTTTTTGTTATTTTATTTTATTTGCATTCGTAGTAATTTTGGGTTAGTTGACTAGCAACTAATTCCGCCCACTCCTTCAAACCCGAGATTTTACTTGCTTTCATAAAAACTATAAAAACATAAAAAGAATCTTCCTCAACCTTTAGACCTAATTAGAGTAGTCTTTCATACCTAACGAACACTATTCCCTGTGGAGAACGATCAATCCCCCGTACTTACCACTACACTATACTACATCGGTCAGGTACACTGCCTGGTGGGGTTGTAAGCCTCTTGAGATCCCTCGAGAGGTAAAACCTGTTGTAAGGTTACAAAACCACGCAATGAGTGGTTAATTAAATAAAAGATTAGCCGTGATTTGGGGGAAGTAATGGCTGGAAATCCGGCCTAACCACCTTGACAAAATCAGATTTTCAAAATTGGAAAGATTTTCCTAACTTATTGTAGGTTATTTTGATTTAATATAATTAAAATTATAACATAAGTAATTTTTAAATGCAAATTTCGGCCCATGGTTATATATTGTATGTAACTTTAATTTTTGTACATTGCAAAAATGTTAAAAGCTTGCCTCAAAATTATCTCACTTGATATGTAGTTCATTTCCAGAGATTCGGGATTAATTTGGTACTTTATGTAAGCTTTAATTGAATTTTAAAGTTTCAGGGGCAATTTGGTAATTTTACACGTTTTAGATTTTTGGGTTTTACAACTCTTTTGAGCCTTAAGACCGGAAAACATGTAAAAGTCCGTATTACATCCTGGTGTATAAGTAAACATCCTAGACTAACACGAAACAACCTAATACAGCCAACATGTTTAGAAGCTGAAATAAAGTAAACTATTACTTACGATACACGATAAATCAAAACCATTTTAATAAGAAACTATTTAAGCTTGTACATATTAAGTACCAAGTGTATAAGTAAGTATGACTAAGGGACAGGTTGGTACACATATCATATGTCTAAAAGCAATAACACGTAAAATGAAACCGAGTTCTGAATCCTCATTACAAGGAAGGAGTCTTCCCTAATTAGAGAATCAAAAGGCTCCCACTAGGTTTTCGAGCTAGGTACCTAATGGACCACATACATCATAATACATGACAGCGTGAGCCTTAAGACCGAAAAACATGTAAAAGTCCGTATTACAAGTAACAAGTTTATTCGACGATGGTGTATCCGCATAACTTAAAAAGAACCTCCCCTTTAAACGCAACTTTAAACTAAATTCAAGGTAAACTAAACTTTCCAAATACTTTATCATATCCCTACACTAACTGTTAGTGGAAAATTAAAGTTCACAAAATTTTGCAAAAGAATTTACAAGATTGTGTGTACCGCCGATGCACTAAGTCTTCGCAAGATCAAAAGCTGTCAAAATAGTTGCCCGTGTAGTTTGAACCTGATCGGGAGTACAGACTACCTCCGCCGTGTCTTAATCACAAGCAGGATGAATAATTTATGAGTGTCTAAATACTCATCATTTCTGTCACATTTTATCTGCAAAAACATTTAAAAACATGCAGACATGCTTCAAAATACAGAAAATATCATAAAATGTGTTTTTATATGATTCAGGAACAAAAAGATTGAAAACAAGTGAAAAACATGCAAAGTTCACAAAATTGTCATTTTCAGTCCCTGAAGTTTCACAAATTGGCAGAATTAGTCCCTGAAGGTTTAAAATGAAAGAAAAGTCAACTTTAGTCCTTGGGATATCAAACATGTTCACTTTTAGTCCCTGGATGAAAGTTTTCTAAAAATGGCAACTTTTACCCCTCAAGTTTCAAAATTGGCAAATTTAGTCCTCGGGTATTTAAAAAGTATAATTTATCAAATAAAACCCTTGTGCTATTCACATGTTACAATTTGGCCCTTTTGATGACTTAATGGAAATTACACTTTCAACCCTTCAAAAATTCAGAAATTACAAAAATGGTCCTTGTGTTTATCACTAATCCAAACCGGACCCTATCCTAAAATAAAACCCAATCCTATAACCCAGTTACTAAACCCAGCCCACAAGCCCAAACATTAACCCGACCCAACCCTTTTATTTAAATAAAAGGTTTGACTCAGTCAAACCTTTCTTCTATACCACCTATCGCGCCAAAACCAGTCACCAATACCACCACCATTTCCACCGCCTCTCTGACACACCCACCCCCTTCTCCTATCCCATCTACCTAACAAACCAAATTGCATTAATTGCTTCTTCATCCTTTCAAGTTATCAGTACCTAGTGGTTTATCCCACTCACTCAGTTTTGGCGCCAAAAACTAGAACCAAGGGCTCAGATCGATTCAAGACCATCCAAAGGCCAAGAATGATTCAGAGAAGAAGATGAGTGACATCCCACTTAGTTTTTGTATAAATAGGAAGCAATGTAAGCCTTTAATGGCAAGTAGTTAACTTAGTTAAATCGTATTTCAATTTTAGTAATCATAGTTTGTAATTTTCATTTCTCAGTTGTAATTTATGTTGAATGCAATCAAAGTAATCTTATTTCAAGTACTCTTGTTCTAGATTTTAAGTTATGCTCAGTTTCAAGTAACCTGTTAATCCGAATAAGCTCTAAGTCCTTATTAATTATCACAAAAAGCTCAAATCCCCTTACTATAAGCTTATACAAGCTTAATATAGCTTTCTGTAAGCTTATATAGTGTAAATCAGTTCTAAATCTCAAATTATGAAGAAAGTCAAAGAAAGTCAACATAAGCTCTAATAAGCTATTCTGAAGGTAAAAGCTATTCAGGAAGGCTTTTCTAGGTTTTCTAGCTTGTGTGAACAAGCTAGGATTGTTCTTGGTCCTTGTTTCATTGATCCATAAGCTCACACAGTTGTAAGCTTTTTCTAAATTTTTGGTTAGATTTCCATTTTCACTGTACCAGTGCTTATTTCTAGCTTATTATTATTATTTTCTGCTTATTATTAGTTTTTAAGTATATTCCATCTATATTATCTGTTTTAATTAGCCTTGGTCTCATTTTCCACTTAATACTTAAAATCAGTCAATAAGTCAAAATATAGGTGTTAGCTTATTAGTGCTTATTTCTGTATTGAAAGTTGCTTAATATAGTTAGTATAAGTTAGTTATTAAGTAAAATCCAGATATCATAGTTAAAATAGTGTGTTTCATTTAAAAAATCATCACAGACCATTAAAAAGGGGTGTTTGGTTTATGCAGTCAACTTGGTCAAACAAGCTTGTACTATTCATTGACCATTTTCTCAACTTTGATCTTGCTTAAAATAGTCATAATAAGCTGTTTTTAAATTATTCTAAGTCCATTTGGTTGGATTTGTTGATTTGAACCATCTGTGCAATTTTTAGAACCTCAAAAGACCAAATAAGCCATTTTAAGCTATAAGCTCTTTTTGGCCTTTTTCTTGGCTCAACTGAGGTCTTTTGGATTCATTTAGAGTAAACACAAAAGTTGGTTTAAGGTCCTTTGGCTTGTGCACCTCTGCACACCAACTCTGCATACTCAGTATACACTGAGTAGTATTAGCAGACATAGCCCTTTTTCTCAGCTCATTTGTAGCTTATCTAGATAAGCTGAGACTTTGATTTTTGGTTTACAAATAGTTCATATAGTAGGCTTTAAGATTCTGTGCTTGGATTCCATTTCCTAGCTTATCAGATAGCTTAAATTTGGTCTGCTTATTTCCCCAGCAGTACCTTTTTCACTCTAGCAGTACCTTGTTTAGCTTAATCAGTTTTTCACCATCTGAACTAGGGCTTAATTGGAGTTCAATTGGCCTGTTTGAGATGGGGCTTTTTGCATTTTAGGATACCCAGTAGTACTAGCTAGCTTTTGCCCCCTTAATATTCAACTTATCTGCTTATTTGAACTGCTTAATCTGCTCTACAAGTTTGCTATTTTCCTGAGTTTTCTGCCCTAGCTTTGCAACTGCTCAAGTGCTTAATTGGCTTAATTTGTGGGATTAGCTATTTGATTTAAGTTGTTTTGTGCTTATATAAGTTGTTTAAACTTGTCCTGAGCTTTTGGTTAAGTTTTGAGCTTATTAGCTTATTTTTAGCTTATTTGCCCAACTGCTTATCTGCCCATCTGCTTATTAGGGTTTAGTGAACTTTTGAATTTAATTTTCCTTCATTAGAATATTAATTTAGACTTATCTTGAATTTTTTAGATTTTTCCTAAGTCATTTAATATTTTTAATCTTTTTAATTAGTTTCTATTAGTAATTAAATCATAATAAATAGAATAATAATCAGAAAAATATAATTTTAATTTTCATAATTTTCTTTTATTAAGTAGAATCTAGGAAAAATATAATAATCTTTTTAGACCTTAAGAAAAATAAAATAGAAAATAAGTGATAGCTTCTATTTAATAGATTTTATCTTTTTAAATTTTTAATTAAGCACTTTTCATTTTTATAATTTTCTTAGCTTCTTTTCACTTCATAATATTTATATAAAAAGTTTTAGATTTTTCTTTGTTCATTTAGTATTTATTATAAATTAAAATAGTTTAAAAAGTAATTAAATAATAAATAATTAATAAAAATTAGATAAAAAGTGTAAAAAAATATAATTTTAGTTTTAAAATAAGTTTTAAGTAATTTTACACTTTTAGGTTTTAATTTTATAGAATTCACTTTTTCGTCCCATTTTAGATTTTCCGTTACGCGTTTTTAGTTTATTAATTCGCGTTTAATTTTCTTTTGTATATTTATTTCTCATTTGTTAATTAGATATAAAAAAAGCAAAATCCAAAATATCTAATTCATCAGTCATTCTAATCCAAAGCTTTCCACAGTTTGCCCATTCACACCTCGTTGGAAAATGATCCGGGTAAACACTTACCTGGTTTCACACTACACACGAACGTGAGTTTTTGCAAGTATCCTTTTTCACAAAGGGGTGATTTGTATTTATTCACGTGTATCCGTCGTTGCATAATATTTATATATATATCTATTTAGCACGGATCAATAATCTGAGGCCCGATATCTGAGCCCCAACTCTACAGGGTTAAGTAAACCGACCATCTATGGTTCAAGGATGCCCGGATCTACCTCTTGATCCGTTTCCCCCCAAAGATTCCCATAGAATAGCCGATTACCACCATGGTGATACAACACTTGGATCGATTGCAAAGACAAAAACAAAGGTTTCCAACGCTCGCACTTGAAAATTGTTTTGTAAAATTGTGTGAAGTTTGATTTTCCAATAACACATTTGGCACACTTAGACAGATTAACAACAACAACCACAATATACAACTCCCAAAACAACCATCTTTTGTCAAACTTAGGCACAATATAGAAGCATCTAACTATGTAACAGTTTATTCAAATCACTAGCAATCAAATAACAACTTTATATACAGTCTTCAGGTTTTAATTAAGAAAACCTAACAATAAAAAACATGACATACACATACATAAACCCTAACCCTAAAAAACCCTAGATAAAGATACACAAACAAATAAATAATCAGATAAACCAAAAAAACAATTAAATAATCCTCGAACAATTAAACTAACAATGACAGTAACATACAAACAAAACCAATACAACAAACCCTAACCCTAAATTACCATAACCCTAAATCGAAAACAAAATTACTTACCCTAGCCCAAACCATTTTTTATATCGTTAGATCGAATCCAATTAATTTACCGTAACCCTAAATCGAAAACCAACGTTGTTATCGGTTGATTCAGATATGTGTGTGTCTAATTGCTAGAGTTAGGGTTTCGATCTGTGGTTTGATCTGTTGTTCATCGATGGTGATGAACTTGTCGTCTGGATCTGCTTTGGATCTAAGTTAGATACCGAAAGAGTAAAGTGTGAGTGAGAGAGAGAGAAACAAGTTTTAAAAGAAGTGTGTTTGATAAGCTTCTTTTGTATTAGTATTTTGTTTTAAAAATTATAAGGTAAAAGTGTATAAAAAGTATTTTGAGTTAAAAGTATAAAAAGTATTTTGTATAAAAAGTATAAAAAGTAACTTTGTATTTAAGTGTATTTTGAATATAAAAAGTTTGGCACAAGTACCAATAGAATAAAATAGTATAAAAGTGTACTCTCTACCTAACAAGTCGCCCAAGAATTAACAAGAGTGAGACTCAGTCGCCCAAGAAATATGTACTATTATATAATATAAAAAGACTATACTTTTTTACAAAAAGACAAGTCGCCCAAGAAATGTGAGCCCCAGTCGCCCAAGAAAGTACCTAGTATAAGTGGTATTATGTAAGTACATGGTAGGGACACACATAGGGACATTTGACACTATTTTATGATATTCGCCCAAGATGTTTGGGCGACCATCTCCCATGGGGTATTTGGAGAAAAATTTTTTTTTTTTGGGCATTTAGGGTGAGTTGTGTTGTACTATTGGGATAAATAGGGAATTACCCCTTTTGAAAATGCGTCCGATCCTAAATAGTAAATACATTGTGTTTCTACTTATTGCTTAGTTAGTCTATCAATAGGTGAAAAGTGAGCTTAGTTTTCACTGAACTAATCATCTTAACCTAAATCGTACTTTTTTGTTATTCTTTTTCCTTATACTATAGTTAAAACAATTTTTTGCACTCAGTCACTTTTAGCTCTGGTTCCATCCTTTCGTTCTACCATTTAACTTATAACAGGGAGTCACAATTCTTGACATGCGCGAAAACTGACGGAACCTAATACTCAAATACATAGTTTTAGGCCGTAGATAAGCGAGTTTGTTTTATAAAACATGTTAAGTAGTTTAACATGTTTAATATAAGTCATCAAAATATGAATAAATTTTTTTAAATGGGTCTTGGTTTGTAGAGATGAATGACTATGGATATGATAACTGGAATGAGTTTTACAAACACTAAACCTATCCTTTTTGGTAGGTTAGAAGATGCCTAGTTTTGAGGGTTTACGCTTTTTTGAAGTATCAAACCCAATAATTGTAATGAGAATGAAAGTTAGGGAGATCGAATTCCGTATTCTCCTAATATAAATTTTAAAATATCATATTTACCAAATTTATAAGTGAATGATGCATAATGTGCAATTATTTAATACATATTTTTAGGCAACATGAGATTTTGTAGTTTATAATAGTGTTTCAGAACCCGGGTTCCTGATCAACCCAATCAAATTACTATTTCAACTACGAGGTAAATCCCTAAAAAACAACAAAAGTTTGGCTCACTAAACACCTTATAAAACCTTTAATTTTCAATAGCAAAACACACAAAATTTGAAAATGCCAATAGCGATCACACAATAAGTTTATAAAACATACTATCCAATACAAAACACATACAATCTGACGAAAATACATTCAAACTTACAAACGATATTAAAAATTTGTAAAAAAAAATTAAGTAAATCAAACAACAATTGGCCACATCACGATCAATCCAAACATATCTCCAATCAATATAAGCTTGTTGTAGATTAATTATATAAATACCTTGTTGGTATTACATGCGTCAAGTCAATGATTCACTGCCATCTTAATCCTCGTTAACAAGAGAATAACACTTATGTTTTTATATGTTAGACTAGCGGTGGAGTCGAATGGAAGTTGATCATTTATGAAAAAAAAATGGTTTTCTTAAATTTTATTTTTATGAATCGGGTTGACCCGGGTAGCATGAAACCCAACGGGTCAAACTAGGTTCTCAAACCTCAAAAACTGGTTCATGTTGATCCGTTTCTCGACTAAAACCGGTTCAACCGGCAACTCCAAACATTTTAAATATTAACATTTCTCAGGATCATTACTGTTCACAATACAATAAACATTCCCAAAAAATGATAAAATGGTCCCCGAATTTTGGTGTTTGGAGAAAATGATCCCTGTGTTGTATTTGGGTTGCGAAGACAATCCTTAGAAAATTGCCAAAAAAAGTCCCTAAAAATAGTACAAATGGTTCTTGCGGTTTAAATTATGGTATCTTTGGTCCCTTTGTTTATTTACTTTGCAAAAAAGTCCATGCAAATTGCAAAAAAGGTCCATGACGTTAACAAACGATTACGAAAACAATCCTTATGTTAAATCTAGGGACTTTTATGTAACAAAAAATTAAACAAACGTCCCTCCGTGCCTGAAACATTGTAAAAAACATTCTTCCCATTGTTTGTGATTATTTTAAAAGTTCCTTAATTAAATATAAAACCCGCACCTCCTAGTGAAGCCCAGGTAAAAAACTCCTTGTAGAGAAAGAGTTAGAGAGGATTAGACTTGTTCCATGATACTCATAATATGTTTTTATCCTAGACAAAAGTTTCTTACGGGATCAAATCTTTTAATTTCCACCATCTATTATCTTTACATCCGATGGTCTAGATTAATCATTAATTTAAATAAAATTAATTAGCCAAAAGAACTCACTTTTTTTTTTTAATTAAAATATCTCACAAATCGTTAATCGTTACACGAAATTAATTATACTATCGCGACAAGAATTAAATTATCTTTCTATAAATAGATATTTTTATATACTTTCGACTAACTTTTTTTTTTTTTTTTTTTTTTTTTTCTAACAAAATTATCAAAATTCACACGTGATTTATTACTATGGCTAGGATCCATCTTTATAAAAAAAATATATATTTTTGTTGATCTCACCTCCATAAACCAAACATACCAAAAATATTTTAACAAATATGTTTTTATCCTATGCTTATACTATTTTGGTTACTAAAAGGGTTTAACCAGGGTTTCATCTCTACTCACATTCAGATCCAATCTCAACCGAACAATCAAAATGGCCGGCGCCTCCGCCGCCAGATCATTTTTCCGGTCAACTTCCATCCGCAACGCCGCCGCGAGGCTCTCCCCAACCGCCAAACCATCTTCTGCTTCTTCTTCATTTCGTTTCACAACAACCAAACCTATTTCTAACCGCATCTTTCGGTAAGTAGTTATATACAGTTAGTAATTTTATCTACCTGTTATCTTTTATTTATTTATTTATTTTTTAATTGAAGGTGTCCAGTTGAAATGAGTGCTTGTTTAGAAACGATGCAACCGTTTCATACGGTTACTGCTTCGGCGCTAATGACGTCGATGCTTACGTTGTCTCGTAACGGTTACGGTTGGCTTCCTGAAGGTAAATTATATATATATATTTTTTTTATTTTAGTTATTTGGTTTTTGTTATCTATGCAATGTTGTTATATTGATGAAATGACTAATTAATTAGAATAGCAAGTTAGGGAAATATTATGGAAGTTATTAATAGGAGCAACTTATTGTGTTTCTCTACCAATCGTAGCAACATGATGGAGATTTGCTATGATTGGTTGGAGAATGCAAGTAAGTTGCTACGACTGATAACTTTTGTAATATGTATCTTGTTATTATAATATTTTACTACTATGAAAATGCCCATATCCTGCTGCGGCTGGATTGGGTATTGCTGTTGTTGTATCTTGCTATTATAAGCAAATACTTAGAGCACAAGGTATCCCAAGCCATAGGTGGTGTTATAGCCTATGCCACGAACCTATAACTCAACCAAGACGCCCATTGAGTTATAGCATATGGCGCCATCCCCACCAGCCAAGCCACAGGCATTTCCTCCTCCCCCTCCTTTTTTTTTTTTTTTTTTTTTTAATAAATTTTTGGGCGTTGTATATGTGTTTTATTGGGTTATGTGTGGGTCAGGGGTGTCCTATAACCGAGTGATGGAGGGAGGGTGTTTTTGGGCTAAGTTATAGGTTCTGAGTTATAGAAACAAAAGCTGAGGTGGCAGCACTTTTTGCTATAACGCGAGCCCTATGGCTCTAGAACACCCTGTGCTCTTAGGTTTAATTGCTCATAATAGCAAGATAGGTTATCGTTGTTATAAGGAAATATTATGAAAAAGTATCAATAAAAGCAAGTTTGCTTGATTTTCTACCCATTGTAGCAACATGAACATTGATGGAATTTGTGAAAGTGTATTGCTATGATTGGTAACGAAATGCAAGTAACTTGCTATGACGGATAGCTTTTGTAATATGCTACTGTGATTGGTAAAATAGATAACTTTTCTTTCTATTTTAAGCATTTAACCTGGAGAAGTATTAAGCTAGGGGCAGACTTAAATTTAGTGTGTATATTGTTACAATCTAGTGCTAAGAATTATCTGTGATAAGGCTCAGTAAATTGTTTTTAGTAGTCTCGAAAAATTGATATAGTCTTAGGGAGTTAAAAAGTAGGCGATGTCACCGTAATAGCTTAATTTTATTTTATATATTAGTTGTACAATATGGGAGCAACTTGTTTTCTATCATTTGTAATTAGCTAGAATATGGCATTTATATTTGGGTTTATTTGTTATTGCTTCTGTAGATTCTAATAGTCCGTGACTCCATGGCCTTAATTTATTAGTATCTTGTCACCATTGAAACCTGTGTAGTCGGGAACTTCAGATATCCTTTTCATTCATTTTTTGATCTTCAGAGGGGTATAGTAGGTACTCTTGTGTCTATATCAACCCATGATTTACCATAGTTTTTTGTCTTTATTTTGCTCTAAGCTTAAGAATACAAAAAAAGTATGATGTAGTAGTGTCAGATGTGTTTTCATAGCTGTGTATCCTAGGTTCGGTCTCAGAAATTTATAAAAAATTTTGAAGTTAATATCTCAGCTGTTTCTTTTGTTTATTGTGGTAAATATGAGATTTTTATTTTGGTTCTTGCATGCTAGTCATCTATAAATAAATGTCACGAAGTAAGTCACCATAACTATTTATTTTTCTTGTTTTGTTCTGTCCACCTCCATGTATCTGAAAGCCTTACTTTTGTACTTCTAGCTTTTCTACTTTCTAGCTATTAGTCTTTCTTCATGAGCTACACATTTAACAAACACCATAGATCACTCATTCTTTTCTTTCTAATGCTACAATAAAAGGGTTACCCTAGGGCACCCAGAGAAGGATTGGGTAGTAAATTCATTGTATAAATCTTCTTCTTCGAATTTTGTGAAGAATATTCTCATTACTCGAATCAGTAACCTTCTAGTTACAATGTTCGGCAAACCCGAAACACTCTTGGTCCAATTTTATAAGAACGTATGGTCTGTAAATATAATTGCTGATTGCCAAATTTGTATTATATGAATAATAATCTATATATTTACTTTGCATAAAAATGGTTTCGGAGTTTCTATGTTTTAAAATTACACTTTGGGGGACGTTAGGCACATTTAACCCATTTGGCTTGCTAGCTTTCTTCCATGCTAAAAACACACTCAGGGTCCAATTAAGACATTGGAGACTCAAATCTTAGGCTTCCTTAAAGTTCACTGTTATATTTTATTATGCAGACATAGGTTCCTACCTTTTCTCCCTAACCATCATCAGTTATCTAATATGACATACAATCAGTATCTATTAGAATGAACAAGTTATGATTGTCTTCACCCACTCAGCCTACAATATTTTGTTGATAAAGTTGTACTTCCTTCATTGTAGGGGTTGATGATACTAGCTGAAGATCAAGATGCTAAAGAAGGATAATTTCGATTTTGTTAGGTCCACCATAACATCACAAATTATTTATGAAATATTGGAACGTGTATTTTGTGATATCAATATGACAATTTCATAAATTTAAACTGCATGCCTAAATATCCATGATCTATTAATGGCCATCATGCAAACCTTTCCTTGTTGTCTTTGATATGCAGTAACATTATACCTGCTATCTATTACTTCTTCTTTTTTTCCAATTTATAAGAACGTAAGTCTTATTTATGTTTAGGAATTCCAGCCCTGTAGCTTAGAGTTAAAGAAAGTTTTTCCATCATATGTAAGAGTTTACTGTTTGACCATTGTATATAATGATTTTTTCCATCACGCCAATTGTCAACTAGAAAAGATTCCAGTCTGAGAAATTGTTCTTTGTTAAACTTATAAACTTACAGACTTGCGTTAGTGCTCATTAGGCGGTTTTTTGTCGGATGCCAACAATTTTTAGTCAGAAAGTAAGACCAGTGTAAAAGATGATCTGACCATGGATACAAGGTTATGGAAATAATTCAATAGTGAAGTGGACATGTATTGTTTTAGTCAATATCACTAGTGTCGAATAATTATTTTCTAGGAAGGTCACCATTTATTGAGGCTGTTGGCACTCTAAAATGCAATTGTGTCTTTAAGCTCTACATGTGTTCCCAACATTCTTATAAGAGCTATAGTCAGACGTTTAAACTCAATCGGAGATCTTTTTCTTTTTTTTTTTTTCTTTTTTTTTTTTTTTTTTTTTTTTTTTTTTTTTAAATTGGAGATCTTTTTTTTTCTTACTTAATTTCAAAGTGGATTAAATCTAATACCTTTTTAATAAACGATTGAAAGCCGCATGAATTTATATGACATACCTATGAACGAAAAGATATCGGCATCCAATATATGAAAAGATGAATATCATTTTTGAATCTGAGAAGTAGTCTCTTTTACAATAAAAGTCAAATTAAACAAACAGAAGTATAACATGAAACTGATGTGTGGTTTTGTGAACTCAACCAGCTTGCAATAATGACTTGTGATGGGTGCCCAGAGGGAGGATTAATGCAAAACTTCCTGTAGACATTCTCAATGGATTCTAGAAGAAGGCCTAGTCATCTCCTTGTAAACTTGAGAATTCACATGTAGCTACTAAAATTACCTTTACCTGTCAGATTCGTGCATGGATCTGCATTTTATGACAGTGATGTCAAACCAAAGATGTGCAGGATTGTAGCTTATGATGCCTGTGTTGAAATAATTTTTGTTAATTATTATGACCCGTTTGTTTTCTAGATCCAGTGATCAATCATTGTTTTATAATGCTCAGATGAACTTCTTTTGTTGTGTCTTGCGTCTGCTAGTCGTATAAGTAATCGTTTAGTTCAGTTCAATACTTTATCACCCTTGTTTACAAAAGCCACATAATTGTATATGTTTCTTTTTTGGCTGTTGTGTGCTCATGTTCCTGTGAGATATTAGATGAACCCAAATGAATGAACAAACACATTCTTGAAATTATTTTGTGGAACAAACACGATCTCATGTACTTTCTGACTATTCACAATCTGAAAGTTATAATATGATAATCTATATTCTTGATAAATTTCACGCGAATATCTTATATGTCCCGAAAATCTCTCGTTCCAAACATTTAGAGATGTAGTCATGTAGGTATTGTTAAAATCTCAGGGACGTTTTTTCTTTCTTAGTGCTGAACTAGTCCCCCCGCAGGAATAAGGCAAAAAATCATCTAGAGTGGGTTCACTGTAGGTGTTTCAGTGAAGTCCTTTCAAGAGTTTGATTTTGTGACTCGTGGACTAGTTAGTGCTATTTTTTTTGGGAATTGCAGTTTCATGTTTGGCTGTATTCGAAACCTGCAGCCTTTTTTTTAGAAGATTTGAGATATTAGAACAAGAGTTTGATAACCATATTGCTGTTGCTTTTCCTCTTACTCAATGGCAATAAGAAATAGCAAAGGTTTTAAGTAACAAATCTGGGTGACAACCCTCTACAGTACATTTGATTTACAGCTTTAATAATAAATGGCACAGTGCTTTCAAGAGACACATAATCAGGGGAAAAGTATCTTGTGGACTACTGTTTTGCTCCCCAAGTTCCCGAATGGGTTATGCCCTTTTTTACAAAGTTTACCAAAAATAAGAGCATTAGATGAAATTTAAGGACCATAACTGAAACCAATTTCTCAAAATAAGTAAGGTCTTACACTAGTGCTCTAAACTTTGTTTGAAATGATATTGTACTAAACTAGAGGACTTAATGGCATAATCATGTTTAGAGCATTAGGTATTATAGCGAAGACACCATCGCCGTGCCTATGTGGCACCTCGCGGTGCTTCGCCACCCTCGCCGCCACACCTCGCCGTGCTTCGCCACTTCATCCCTCATCGTGCAGACGACGTAAATAAAGACAAAAGAGTTTTGCAGGTGAATGTTTTATTTCTTTTCTTTTCTTTATTTTCCGATCTATATTGTGTGTGTAAATAAAGTGTGTGCAGCAGTACAAATAAATGAAGAAGATGATGTTGTGTGTGTGTGTGTTTTTTTTTTTTTTTTTTTTTTTTTTTTTTTAATTTTGTGTGGATCTGGGCTTTATAAAGTGGGTTGGAAGTGGAAATGCAGCGGTACAAATAAAGTGGGCTGGAACGCCTGGAAGTAGGGGTGTCAAATGAGTTGACCCGACCCGACCCCGATAAGTCCTTATAGGGTCAGGTTGATTCGGGTCCAACTTAGCTTATCGGGTCAACCCGATAGCCTAATAGGGTCGGGTTAAGGTCTTAATTAGTTCGTTATCGGGTTGACCCAATATACCCGATAAGCTATAATGTCCCATTAAAAAATTAATACTTTTTACACTAAATTCCTTTTTTGGATAGTCTTTTAGTCATAGTTTTTTAAACAGCAAGCCTGATAGACAAAATATGATATACTACATCTTTAAATTTGGTTCTAGTGCCATGCATGATGCATGAGTAGAGATTGTTATTAATTTGAATCGAAAGTAAAAGGTATCAATTTTACTTGTGTTTATGAAAATCATTGTATCGGCCCTTTAACTAAAAAAACCGATGATTGAATGCACATGATGCAGCCCTTAATAACAATATTCAGTGAAGGGTATTGCCCTTTAACAAGAAACTGATGGTGTCTTTCCTTTTTTTATAATTTTGCTGCTACTGATGCAAAAACAACATGTCCGACTGCCGGAAAAATTCAATGCCTACTTGTAATATGCTTGTTTGTTTCGTTAAATATTGGGTAAATACTAGTTAGGTGGTATTTTAATAGATGAAAAAATTCTGCACAACAAAAAAAATAGATGAAACAAATTGGGGAATGAGATTAGCATATAACCCGATAGACCCGAACCCGATATACCCGATACACCCGATACCTTATAGGGTCGGGTTGCGGGTTAGTTTTTAATTTTCCAAAACCCGATAGACCCGACCCGATAACCTGTTTGACACCCCTAGCTCGAAGTGGGTTATAATTTAATTTTTTTTTTTTTTTTTTTTTTTTTTAATGTGTTTATTTGTATTTTTATTGTGTTTTGTATGTGTTAATTTATAATTTTAATTGAATGCAATGAATTTGTGTTTGAAAAATGAAAAATAAAATAAAATTGAGGGTGAGTGGGGCTCAAATGAATAGGAGTTTTTGTGTTATGATACACGTGGTGTTTTGAAGAGGTTGTGTTAAAGTGAGGTGACACTTGTGGCCCAAATGAAGAGCTCTTGCTCTTCATGATACCTGATGCTCTTAGTGTTCTAAACTTTGTTTGTACCGGTACGAATCATGCGAATGTAGGACAATATTTTCCCCCTTGATGCATCTTTTACCGTTCACACTTTTTATGCACGTATTGAACCCAAATCATTGATCCAGAGATGATACAGGTATAATCATGTTTAGTGCTCTAAACTTTGTTTGAATTGGCACGAATCATGCGAGTCTAAGACAATATCTTCCCCCCTTTATGCATCTTTTACAATTCACACTTTTTATGCACCTATTGAACCTTTTACAATTCACACTTTTTATGCACCTATTGAACCTAAATCATCATTGACCGACTTTATTACAAGGGCTTCAATAAGTTGTAGAAAAAACAAAACTGCAAAAGAAAAAGGAATGACAAATCGCATATAAAGGTACTTATCTTAGGTCCAATTTTAATTAAAGGTACTAATTTTTTTATTTTTTATTTTTTATTTATTTATTTATTATTATTATTATTATTATTTAAAGGTATTTAACTTATCAAACCGTGCAATTTAAGGATATTTTTACCTGCTAGTTAGGTAACAGGTCACCTCTTTATTTATTTTTATGAAAGTTTTGTGTTTTTATTTAGTCTAAATATATCAAAAACCTTCATAAAAATTCGTCATTTTTATATAAGATTCTAAAAGTATTTTCTTTTTGCCATAATTTTTTCAAGAATTTTAGTCACGCTTTACTATTTTAAAAAAATAAAAAACCAATTCCATCCTTTTCTTTTTATAAAACTATTTTGTTTTAATTTTATAAAAAATAGTAAAAAACGTCAAATACATATTTTTTAATTTTCTGGTAGCTCTTCAACATCTTTTTAGTTGGGTTAAAATTTCTAGAATTTTTGGAATTCGTTTGGTAATTTATTTTAGTGTAAAGGTTGTTTTAGTTACTACCTCTGTCTTAAAATAAGTGTCAGGTTTGACTTTTTAGAGTCTTTATTGTTCACCTTTGACTGTAAATACTTTTATTTGTGTTATATAATACTTGATGCAAAATATATGAATGAATTGGGTTTCAAATGTATTTTCATGGGTATAATTTTCACAAAATATTATATAACACAAATAAATATATTTAAGGTCAAAGTTTGACAAAAAAGACTCGAAAAAGTCAAATCTGAAACTTATTTTGGGACGGATGGAGTATTAAATTAGTTAAAATATTTTCGTTTGTTTAAAATTTTGTTTTTATTTTCTAAAATTAGATCTTGTTACGATTAAGTTTCTGTGTGAATTTCATATTTTAATTCGTACGAATGATGTATTGTGAGTTTGTGACAAGGAATTTGGTGTAATAAGAGATAAGGGGGTGTTTGGTATTTTAACCTGCAATCCTATTAATTGTCCAACATTGCAATAAGAAAAAAAATCGATACCTTAAATTGAGAAAAAATAGACTAATACTTTTAATTGAAATTGGACTTAAGATGGGTACCTTTCTATGCGACCAAAAAAGAAATGATCAAACTACCCACGACACTCCACTAGGTACTTGACCATTCATGCTCACACGTTTCCTCTTAGATCTTCCCATCAGCCTAAGGAATTATTTAAGGAATTTTCCCATCTCTTAAGTCATTGCTATTTGATATGCACAACTTCACAAGAGACGAGATGAATGAATTTGGACAAATAATCTATACTGAGCGCATTAGCACAACACCTTTCCTATTTTCATGAACATTAGCACGCCGTTTCGTCATAACCAAAAGGAGAAAGACCGAAAGGTTATATAACACTTATCTTGACAAAACATCGCGATTTTTTCCTTGCTATTAATAACATCATTAACTTTGATAACATTAGATTAGCCAATTTGCCACCATCAATCGTCATGCTAATTACTATTTTATTAACCTTTTAGCGACATACTAATCAGTATTTTATCTTGGTATATTTTTAACACTATCCACTATTTGTTGCGACTATGATGCACCATTTTAACACTAGGAAATGACAACTTTAGCCTTACCATTACTAATTGTTTAGTACTGTAAAAAGAATACATATTTTTGGGGTTTTTGCATATATATTCATCCGAAAATGCATAATTGCATATATATCCAAAGCATGCATAAAAACCATTGTACTATGTGCATCAAAAACTTGTACAAAGGATATATATGCAATTATTCACTTTAAGAGGGATATATATGCAATTCTGCCCATATTTTTTTATAGAGTTTTGTTATAACAATACAACTAATTGTTTAGTACTGTAAAAAGAATACATATTTTATAGAGTTTTGTTATAAGGCCACTCACATCAGTTAACTCAGCCTTAAATTTTAAGGCATGCCACGTCAGCTTTTTCACCCATTAACTTAACTCAGCTTTAACCCACACAACAATAACTCAGCTTTAACACACCTTAACTCAACTTTACACATAAATTTTCAAATTCAACCCCTAACTTATAAATGCCTTCATTTTTTAAAAACATAACATTCATTAAAACATAACATTCATTAAAAACATAACATTACATACTTAATAAAATAAAATTACAACGAAATTTAAAAAAAAAAAAAAAAAAAAAAAAAAAAAAAAAAAAAAAAAAAAAAAAAAAACGATACGAAATTTTATATAGAGTTGTAATTGTCGATAAGATCAGATTTCTCCTCCCACACTTGTAACACCTGCTCCCTAACCATCTTCAATGCGACATGAAGTTCTAGATCTGTTTCATTAGTTCTTTGTAGAGTTTCTAGACCGACCCTGATAGCTGGATGGTCTTGAGGCAACTCACGCAGCCTTTCGATCTCTGGAGCACGATTATGCATTTGTAGCATAATACGAGTTATCTCGCCAAACAAACTGTTAATAAGTTTGAGTTCTTTTTCTTGTTCTGTTCGTAATCGGTTGAGGATAGCCCTTTGCACCTCTGCTGGTTAGTTAGCCATTGTGTTTGTGTTTAAATTAGTGTGAGAAAATGAAGTCTTGTGAATGTGGTTTTTATAGCCGTTAAAGTAGCCGTTGAAGTAGCGTTAACGCTGAGTATTATTCAAATTCAAACGTAAACTAAAGTACACCATAATAACGTTGCGTTAACGCATCTTAGTCACAACAATTAAAATTCAAAGTCACGTTAACAAAACGTGTGCATTTGTACCCTATAAATACCCATGCTTCTGAAGCACATGTCACACAAAAACACATTCCAAACTTCTCAAATACTCTAGATCCAAACATCTCTAATTCATAATGTCTTCCAGAAAAGACTTCGGGCAACAATTTCCAACCCCACCTCGCAAAAAGGATTTTGGACAACAGTTTCCAAGTCCACCTCGCGATAATGAAGAATTCCATACTCCCCCAGAGCATACCTTTCCGGTTTTCCAACCGGAAAACTTTCCGGTGAACAATCCACCGGAAAATGAATCGTTTGGGTTAACTGATGAAGAACTTCGCCAAATAGATCAAGACATGCAGGTCTTGTTGGAAATGGAACATAATGAACCGGTGCACATTCCACCGGTTGCCAACGAAGACCCAAATCCGTATGGGTTAACTGATGAACAACTTAGCCTAATGGATCAAGACATGCAGGTCTTGCTGGAAATGGAATATAATGAAAGAGAAGAGGAAATGGCTCGTTTGGAGCGGGAAGCAAAAGAGGCTGAAGAACGCAGGGAAAGGTGGGAATGTGGTATTTTCACGCCTTCCGAATCATCTGAAGATGGTTACCCAGATTCAGATGATACTTTTCATTAATCGTTTTAGTTCGGTTTTTAATTTCCGTTAATGAGTTTAATGTAATTTATATTTGCCGTTTAATGTATTTGTAGTTGATGTTTATTGTATTCTAATTTCCGAATCTAGAGTTTCATGTAATTTATATAAAAACATTTAGTATATAAAACACAAATCTAAAACACAGGGGGCAAAATTGAAAAAAAACAAAACTTTTCGTAAACAAAGCACAAGGGCCGAAAGTGTAATTTTTTTTTTTTTTTTTTTTTTTTTTTTTTTATACAAAAAACACCCTTAACGTGACGTTAAGGGGCTAACGCAGCCCCTTAACGCCACGTTAACGCAGCATCTCCTATCGGTTAACGTGCGTTAAGGCCAAAAATCAAGCCCTTAACGTGGCTTTAACCTTACCGATGTGAGTGGTCTAACAATACAACTGGTCAACACAACGTATTTAATGAAATCTTCAAATACTACTAAAATTCATTAACATGGTTACATAAAACACAAAATTTTAAGGGTGAATCGAGTACTCGACAAGAAAGGGGGAGCGTGAAGTGTCAGCGCTATCATGGAGTGTGAGAAAGTTAAAACACACAACACGCATAGAAGCGTGTTCAAGGTGTTAATGGAAACATGCAATTAAAATAAACTAAACAAAATTATATACATACTTTTTAGAGATCACTATGCATTTAAGAAAAATGGAAGGGTCATAACAAAATTAATATCACGTCACAAAAATCCATGGGTGTCTCCGAACTCACATTGGTTTTGTCACTGATTGAAAAGCTTTACTAAGACCACTCTCAACAATAACTCAGTTTTAAACTTTAAGGCACTGTCACGTCAGCTTTAATACACTCACCCTTAACTCAGCTTTAACACACCCAACAATAACTCAGCTTTAACACACCTTAACTCACCTTTATATCAAATATTTTCAAATTCAACCCCTAACTTATAAATTACTTCATTTTTTAAAAACATAACATTCATTAAAAAAAATAACATTACATACTTAATAAAAAAAAATTACAATAAAATTAAAAAAAATAAAAAAATAATAATAAAAATAAACAACAAAATTAAAAAAATAAAAATAACAACGAAATTAAAAATTACAACATAAAAATAAAGACAATCCTAAATCTACTGAGGAGGTTGTTGGAGCTTGTATTTTTTCTTGATTCAAGTTTTTTCTTCGTTGATCCAATACACCACGTCTGGTTCCAAACCGGCGGTGCTCGTCATCAAAAATTTCATTTCCTCTAACCTTGTTAACGTCTCCTCTTTTTCTTTGGTTGCCCGATACGCGGCTTCGGCCGCTTCCCTTTTCGAACGATACTCGGATGTCATAGCCTCCACGAATTGCAACGACGAGCTCGTTCCTCCCGTACTCGCTCCCGTGCTCGTTCCTCCCGTGCTCTCGGAGCGAGCTTTCTTTGCAGCACGCCTTCCCATTGGCCTTGGTTGTTCATCACGACTAAACAACGCCTCATTTGTTTCGCTTGGGACATCGCCGGTAAAATCAATTCCTTCCGGCGCGTCCCATTTCATATGACAACGTAAAACCTCTCAAGCCTCCTCGTTGCTAAAAGGAGCAGCTCTGTGCTCGTCCCGATACATTTTTCGGGCACGTTTCAGGATATCCAATTCACTTTCCCCACTTTTTTCTTGGCGTTGGGAACGTTTGTAGTACGCGTTGAACTTTGAGCAATCACGGTTCAACGTTTTCCATTTACTTTGGATCATATCCTTGTTTCTCTGTTGATAATTGAGTCTATTAAACTCATGTTGCACCCGTTGCCAAAACGTATCCCTGCTTTGATTTCTGATGAAGCGAAAAGTGTACCGCTTTTAGGGGGTCATTTAAGCCCTAAATCGTATTTATTTGATCAAATATTGCCCTAAATCGTTCCTTTTGTCATTTTAGGTACTTTGGAGAAGAAATCTGGAAAAGGAAGCATTTTGGACGTTTTTGGAGCATAAAAGTGAAGAAAACGACAAAGTCTCAAAATCGGCTGGAAAAGTACCTGTGACGGCGTCAAGCACCATTGTGACGCCGTCAACCCTTGACGCGCCAGAGAGGATTTTAGATGATTAAAAGGGGACGGCGTCAAGAAGGCCATCAAGAAACCCTAACCGCGGCGAGGTGACAGCGTCAGCTCTATAACGTGACGCCGTCAGATCTGATTTTCTATATATATTCTCATAATTTTTAGTCATTAGCAATGTTGCAAAAAAAGGTCTACAAGGCCGATTAATCGCCGATTAGGTGCTACAAGGCCACCGACCTTGCCGATTTATGTAACTGGGTCAAACAAATAGGTCAACCGTGGTCAACGGTGATCAACGGCGGTCAATGGTTGTCAAACTTGCCGGAAACCTATAAATCTTGCCGAAAGTACCCAAAACTCACTGTAAACTTATTTTGATCACTTGTAGTAACTGTTTAAGTCTATTACAAGTTGTTTTTAAAAAAATACCATGCCGGAAATACCTAAAACTCACCAAAAATACACAAAACTTGCCGAAAATAACTAAAATTTGTCAGTAATGCCAATCCGATTAATCACCGATTAATCCCGCCTAGACCGATTACAAGCTACAAGGTAGTCGACCGCCCGACTACCGATTCGCGATTTTTGCAACCTTGGTCATTAGTGTGCAACTTTGTGAGAGAAACCCTAAGACGATTTTTCTGCTACTTTTAAGGGTTTTATACCCTTGGATCTCCCATGTTCAATTGAAGATAAGTAATCAATTAATCATTCAATATGTCTATGTGTTGTTTGATTATATCTTGTTCTTGTCTTTTATTTAACATACTAGGCTAGATTTATCTTGTGTTTGCTTAGATCTAATGAAACCTAACTATTGATTATTGGTTGTTGGTTGTGTTATTAATTGTATTGGATGATTGTTTATCGATGTTAGACTTAAGAAAACTGGCTAGCCTCCTATACGGTAACTTGCTTGAACGTCTTAAGAAACATGAACCAATGCGTACTAAGGTTTTTATGGTTGTATTTGATGCATGAGCGAATTCTAGTGATCCCATGTTAGGAGCTTCTTAGCCGGCTCAACATAGGAGTGAAGTAGGAGCTTATAGAGTTGGGGAAGTACGTACGCCACCCCACGATTGGTATTAAGGAATACACCCGTCATCCACGCAATTAATACACACTAATCAACCGGTAAAACATAGTTAGGGAGTAAGGAAATCTAAGTAAACACATTTCTCTCCATATAAGTTCCACAACCTTTTTATTTTCAGTTATTTTATTTTATTTGCAATTGTAGCTATTTGGGTTAGTTGACTAGCAACTAATTCCGCCCTCTCCTTCAAACCCGAGATTTTACTTGCTTTTATAAAAAAAAATATAAAAAAATACAAAAAGAATCTTCCCTCACCCTTAGACCTATTAGAGTAGTTTTTCAATCCTAACGACACTATTCCCCTAGAGAACGATCAATCCCCCGGTACTTGCCACTACACTATACTACATCGGTCAGGTACACTGCCTGGTGGGGATTGCAAGCCTCTTGAGATCCCTCGAGAGGTAAAACCTGTTGTAAGGTCGCAAAACCACGCATCAAGTTTTTGGCGCCGCTGCCGGGGAATAGTTATTGTTTAGGTTGAATTTTTATTTTATTAGGTCTACTCACTAGATTCCTTTCTAGTGAGATTTTTATTTTATTTTTCTAGGTTTTCTTTAGTCTATCTTTTTCTTTGTGTGTTTGTTCGTAATTTCCATTGACTCTTCCGTTCACCATTATGGAGAACGCGAATCCACCATACCACCAACCACGTAATTCACCCACTCCATATGACATCTTGATGTTTAAACAACATAAAGATGAACCTCTCTATGATGCATGGACTCGTTTTAAATATTTACTCCAAAAAGTCCCTCATCATAACTTTGATTTTTGGTCCCTAACTCAAATCTTTTACAATCATGTCGACCGACATGCCCAAAGGGACATTTACCATTTTGCCGGCAGGGATCTTAGGGAATTAAATGCTGAAGAAGCATGGGAAGCTATTGAGAATTGTGCCCAATATTATTATATAGTTGACAACCCAACAAACATTAATACAAGTCAATTTACCACAAATTTCAAGGATCATGAAACAAGTTTGTTTGGGGATGAGGGTAGAGTTGAGCCACCTAGCTGCATGTCATGGTTAGGCACTACCATAATACAGGATGAACACATAGGTGACCTTGATGTGATGGAGGATCTAGCCGAGCATGATCACATTGATCAAAAAGACCTAGGTTTTATGATCGATGACGATGAATCTCAAGAAACACATGATGAATCTTTTGGGCAATTTGAATATAGCAGTCAGAATATTGAGGATGATCCTTATGATTCGGATATAGAAGTTGAGATGCCTCGAGAAGCACTTGAGATATTAGGGAAAATGTTAGGTTTAAATTCTACCAAAACCCATGATGAGGATATAGGTGATCTTAACATAAGGAATGATGAGGTAAGTAACATAAGCCCACCAAGTACCCCACAAGTCCTACCATCATTTGAGGCACACACACCACCCGTGACTTACCCAGAAGAAGTAGAAGAGACTATAGGAACCCCAATAGAGGTAGAACCCTTGGACCAAACACAACTAGAGGATATAGGTTTGAATACTTGTAGTCATAACCTTTCTTTTAGTTATATGGAAGTTCCTAGTTTTGATGAACCGGAGCCTCAGCCAAAACCGTTACCTAATCTTCCATCCTTAGATGTGAATTTAGGAATTGAAAAAGGTCCCGATCCACCCATTAAACCATGTAGTCCGGGTAATGTTAAGATTAAGGTAGTAGACTCTAAGCCTTGTAGTGAGGAAGACAATATAGGAGTGAAAAATGACCTTACATGTCTACATCACCCATTCATGATTGATCACAAGAAACATTATGGGTTTAAACCAGGTTTATTAGGTCAAGATGGATTCCCAACTAGGAATCTCTCGAAGTTGATAGAAAATGATCCCTTTTTAGGAGAACACTTTAACTCACCCATTGACCAAAGTGAACTAGGTAAGGTTATGATGAAAGGAGCACACCCCTTTGAGCATATAATTCATCCACCAATCTTTCCTCACGTAGCATACTCCTACCGAGCTAGTGTGTATCGCTACTATCACCCGCACTTAACCCTAAGTGTAGGGAAAACCTCTCCTTTATCCGTTAAATAAGGGTAGAGTCAGGCTCGTGACTCGAACAAAAACAAGCGCTTCTTGGGAGGCAACCCAAGCTTTATTTGCTTTGTGTGTTTATTTATTTGTTTGTTTGATTTTATTTGCTTCCGTATGTATGTTTAATTTTTATTATTATTGATTTATGTTCGAAACTAAATTGTGAAAATGCTTTATCTTGTTTTTTACTTCGTCTTAACTACATATAAAGGTATTTTGCAAAAGATAAGTGTAAGGGAATCTAAATCGGTTTATTAGAACAAATGAACATGAATCATAACAATATTAAATTAACATACTTATTAGTAATTGTTTGAGTCAAATGCTTGTATCGAGTCATAATGATATTTTGCAGGATTTCCAGGAAATAAGGATTGAGTTTTTCCAGAAATTTTCTGGAAACTTAACATGGAAAATCTGTCAGATCACTTCTGACGGCGTCAGACCCCAGTCTGACGGCGTCAGGAACAGTTTTCTGGAATTTTTTTTTTAAAGTTTTGTTTTTCTTCCGGAATCATAAAATGCTTTATTAAATCTCTAACTTATAAACTCCAGGAATCTGCAAAATAATCATTCCACAAGCATTATATCCTTATACAGATTTATCCCGCCGATGTTATGCAGGTTTTCGTGTTTGTTTTCTCAGGTTTAACAGGTTATTTTGGACAAGGAGATGTATGTGGAATCTAGCTTTTGGCGCTGCTTTAGTCTTGAAGCTTCAACATTACCTTGGAAGAAGATCTAACCATGTTACCTCTTTATCCACCGAGCGAATCAGGGGAGTATTTGATTTCATTCTTTTACCTTATTTACTTTTACATCTTGTTATTTGAACATTGGGGACAATGTTCATCTTAAGTGTAAGGGGGGTAAAGTACGATACCTTAGAGAATGCTATTACGCTTGATTTTTCATTTGTTTGATGGTAGATGTGTAATAAAACTGAGATAAATACTTGTTAGGGCAATTTTAGTGCCAAATTTAAAATTTTTTACAACATTTAGGAGTGAAACTTTGGTCTTAATGAGCGTCTCATGGATAGGAAGTTATATGACTAGCACAAAACCGTACCACTAAAAAATTTTCCACCCCCAAATATGTGAGGTTCGCCCCTAGAATTGGTAGGAAAAGCATTTATGCTATGATGTGTGTACCGGTAGCACTTAGATTCTAGAACTTGCGTTAGGACCATTCCGAGGCCACAAGTGAGACTACATTCGTGTAGTTAGATTTACTACATGATAAGAGGCATTAGGATTAACCCATTGTTTTACACCTGTGTTTTTGTTATAATTACATTGGCTACATTGGTCAAGTAATTCTCCCACACCCTTTGCGTTGTACTCATTTTTAGTACACGATACCCCTAGTACACCCCTCAGAGCCTATCTTTTCGTTTCTAACTTTAATTATTTTACTTAAAGTAAGAATTTGTTTACACCCCACTTAAATGTACACCTAAATCGCCTTAGCCTACCTTGTATGCACTCATTTTTAGTGCATTATTGTGACAACATTTGTTTAAACCCCAAGTTAATTATCTAATTGATTACATGGTTGCTAAGTCGAGTCATATCCTTGTACATATTATTTTGGGATGATTGGGACTCATGGGTAAAGTACTAGTGTAATGGAGTAATGGGGAAGAACAACATTATTACCCCCATATGTGCTAAATATTTTAAAAGTACTCCAAGTGTTTCGATTATCTTAATTCGAGTCATTAGAATAGTTAATTGTAAAGTTATGTAAAAGTTCAAGTGTAAGGGGGATACAACCCCCCTACGATATATTATTTTGGATGGTAGGGCAAGAGTGTATGCAAAAAAAAAAAAAAAAAAAAAAAAAAAAAAAAAAAAAAAAAAAAAAAAATACGGACTACCATCCCGTTTCATTTTATGTTTATTTTATCTTTTTGTTATTTTTTTTTCTTTCATTAGCTTAAGTCGAGTCTGGTCTTGGCTTAGCAACGCCATATTGTACATGTAATTAATCAAGATCTTTAACTCGCCACCAGTAAAATATCCTTTATCCAACAAAACCGTGTTTATTATATCCCTACACCTAACGTTATAACCCGTTTAAAAGCCCTCTTTGATAGTTTATCTTAGGTGCTTACGTCTAGTGGATGAGGTTTTTGATCCTTTTCCAAGCCTATGGTAATCTATTTGCTATAACAGGTAGTGAGAGATATTATTCATTTTCATTTACGAGATATACTTTTATGACACCTGAGAGATGTGAGTATCTAAACACTACTTGTGAGGTGCTAGTCTGTAATCTCCGTGCTTATTATGATTAAAGTGGAACGACTATTTGTTGTAATTACTTTTATATTAGCGTTAAATGACCCCTAACTTGTATTTTGATTAAAATAAAAGCGCATTTGCTTGGGGACAAGCAAATCTCAAGTGTAAGGGTATTTGATGAAGCGAAAAGTGTACCGCTTTTAGGGGGTCATTTAAGCCCTAAATCGTATTTATTTGATCAAATATTGCCCTAAATCGTTCCTTTTGTCATTTTAGGTACTTTGGAGAAGAAATCTGGAAAAGGAAGCATTTTGGACGTTTTTGGAGCATAAAAGTGAAGAAAACGACAAAGTCTCAAAATCGGCTGGAAAAGTACCTGTGACGGCGTCAAGCACCATTGTGACGCCGTCAACCCTTGACGCGCCAGAGAGGATTTTGGATGATTAAAAGGGGACGGCGTCAAGAAGGCCATCAAGAAACCCTAACCGCGGCGAGGTGACGGCGTCAGCTCTATAACGTGACGCCGTCAGATCTGATTTTCTATATATATTCTCATAATTTTTAGTCATTAGTGTGCAACTTTGTGAAGAGAAACCCTAAGACGATTTTTCTGCTACTTTTAAGGGTTTTATACCCTTGGATCTCCCATGTTCAATTGAAGATAAGTAATCAATTAATCATTCAATATGTCTATGTGTTGTTTGATTATATCTTGTTCTTGTCTTTTATTTAACATGCTAGGCTAGATTTATCTTGTGTTTGCTTAGATCTAATGAAACCTAACTATTGATTATTGGTTGTTGGTGTGTTATTAATTGTATTGGATGATTGTTTATCGATGTTAGGCTTAAGAAAACTGGCTAACCTCCTATACGGTAACTTGCTTGAACGTCTTAAGAAACATGAACCAATGCGTACTAAGGTTTTTATGGTTGTATTTGATGCATGAGCGAATTCTAGTGA
Organism: Artemisia tridentata subsp. tridentata; assembly: GCA_021014915.2. Classification (NCBI taxonomy): domain Eukaryota; kingdom Viridiplantae; phylum Streptophyta; class Magnoliopsida; order Asterales; family Asteraceae; genus Artemisia; species Artemisia tridentata. The sequence continues at coordinate 176,809,846 of CP139509.1, forward strand.
TCCCATGTTAGGAGCTTCTTAGCCGGCTCGACATAGGAGTGAAGTAGGAGCTTATAGAGTTGGGGAAGTACGTACGCCACCCCACGATTGGTATTAAGGAATACACCCGTCATCCACGCAATTAATACACACTAATTGATGAACTCAAATAAGTACATTTTATTACTATCATTTATCCTATTAATTTGACTTGTTTTACTATATTATGTATGAGGATTGATACTTAATCGTTTACTTTTGTAATTCTCAGGTAAAAACAAGCATTTGGTGAAACTTAGCGATTTTGGACTAATTATGGAGCAAAACATGCAAGAAGTTAAGAGTCTACTGAAATGAAGAAGATCAAGACTAATCTGCTCCAGATGCGCCGCATCTCACTCACTACATACGGCGCATCTCTATTAAGATATCACCAGATACGATCCAAGATACAAGAGGACATGCGCCGCATCTAATCATGGAGTTACGCCGCATCTTCTGGCGGTGTACGAATATTCATGAATATTATAATCTTGGACCCCACGCGAAGTTAAGTCAATGCGCCGCATCTACTTACTAGATGCGCCGCATCTTCCCTCAGACAGAAACTATAAATACCCCAAGACCATACGAATTTCGAGAGCATTATATTAGATTCAAAGACCGAAGCAGCAGAACCCTAGGACGAATTCAGTCAAGGAGGCAGCACAAGACACACCAAACGAAGATACAAGAGCTGTAAGAAGGTGATGCATGTGTTTAATTCATTAAGTAATTTTGTTTTATTGTGTTAGCAAACTTTAATTCATCAGGATTGGTGGCTTGTGTAATGTGACAACAAAAGATTGCACTCCCTTTAATACTTGCTTTCCCATCAATTAAAGTTTATATGTTGATGTCTTTGGTTACTACTTATTAGTGCATTGATAACCTCTGTGTTTATTAGTGGCTTGCGGGCATTTGACTGCGGAAAATAATGTGGCTCCCACGGTTATTACTAAATTGATCACTTAGGAATAACTTTTAGACATAAGTAATCATTAAGGGTTTACTCGCCGATAAGAATAGGACCAACGAGAAAGGGTTAACTACATACACTTCATATAAAGCTATCAATAAAACAAGTGACAATCTACTTAATCATTAGGACAGCCCTCTTATTGTCTCGAGTATTTATTTGTGTACGTGTGTGCTACTTGCTGATTCGTGCCTATTGGTTTATTTTATTATTTAATTGCAAACAAATCGTGCCAGTCTCTCAGGCTGAAACCCCCTTGCGTTAGGATATTAAAATACTGATTAGAATAACGAGATAATACGTTCCACTCTTAGTGATCGACACTCTACTTACCATTATATTCATACTGACCGGGTACACTGCTCGTTAAGTGTGTGTGTTATTGATAAGTCGGCTAAATATAAATTTAAAACTTGAGTAGGCATTAAAACTGCTAAACCGCAACGACACATCACGCGCATCAAGTTTTTGGCGCCGTTGCCGGGGAGTGAATTGTTATTATCTGTTAATTTGATTAGTATTTTAATTAGGTTTTTCTTTTTATTAGATTAATTGCATCATTGTATTATTTTGCATATTTGTTGTTTTGTGTGTTATTTGTTTGCTTTTATTTTTGTTTTTGTGTTTATTTTTGTTTGTGTGTTTTAATTTTTGTTTTTATTTTTCGTATTTTTTCTGTTCTGCTATCGTTGTACTGTGCTAAATCAAACGATACGGCGCATCTGATCTCTCAGATACGGCGTATTGCGTTTAATTTTTTTTAAAATACAACGCGTTTAATTAATTCGATACGACGCATCTTTTCCCCAAGATATGGCGTATCTGTTTTTAATAAGAAAATTTTTTCTAAGCGATAAAGTAATACGACGCATCTGCTTTAGCAGATACGGCGTATCTGTTTTTGATAAAAAAAATTTCTAAACGTTAACGCCATACGACGCATCTGCTTTCGCAGATACGGCGTATCTATTATTTTAATTAAAAACAGTTTGCGAATTATTAAACAGATACGACGTATCGATCTCTATCGATACTGCGCATCTTCTGAATCAAAAATCTTGTATTTTTAAACGTAACGAAAATACGGCGCTTTAATTTTTGTTAATACGACGTATTTAATTTTAAATAAATATCGATTTTTGATTAATTAATTCGATACGGCACATTCATAAATTCTAAGCGGCGTATCTATTTTCTGGATAAAGTCTGATCTAATTTTAACGATTATAAGATACGGCGTATCCAACTTTTTGGATACGGCGCATCGTCTGCAGATATCAGTAACTTTAATTTTTCGTATTCCGTTTTCGTTATTAATTATCTGATATATTACTTTCTCGAGCATACCCTACTGATATTTTTGTGTTGATTTCAGGAAGTGCATGACCAGGAGTTCTACGAAGAACTTGATTCAACCTTTCGAAGATCCTGAACAAGCCCTACATTCGCTTAAAAGGCTTTTCAACACAAGAAGCTTTGATCTTTCAAGTTCAGTCGAGCTTGATTACTTTTCTGAAGAAAAAGAGGAAGTTGAAACAAAAAAAATGGGCGAAAACACTACTATGGAGGAATACATGAACAGTACCCGTGCTGATTACACTTCAGGAGTTGCTAGACCTAAGTTTGATGATAAGTCAAAATTTGAATTGAATGGTCAGTTTCTCAAGGAACTAAGAGAGAATGCTTTCAGTGGGACGGAACATGAGGATGCTAATGAGCATGTTGAAAAGGTCCTGGAGATTGCAGATTTGTTTACTTCAGAAGGAGTGACTGACGATCAAATCATGCTAAGAATCTTTCCACTCTCACTAAAAGGAGCTGCTAACAAGTGGCTAAGGAATGAACCTGCGAGTTCAATCACTACATGGGGAGATTTGAAGAGCAAATTCCTGAAGAGATATTGTCCACCTGCTAAGACTGCTAAAAAGATGGAGGCTATCAATAGTTTCAAGCAAGAGCCTGATGAAACTCTTTATCAAGCTTGGGAACGATTTAAACATTTATTGGTAAAATGTCCTCAACACTATCTAACCCCTATGCAGGAGATAATATTGTTTTATCAAGGATTGGACGTGCCTACAAGACAGATTTTGGATGCTAAGGGAGCTGTACCTCAAATGAGTGCAACTAATGCTAGGAAGGCAATCCAAGAAGCTGCCGATCATTCTCAAAAATGGCACGATGGGACCTCTACTAGATCTAAGAGCAGCACTAATTTTGACGGGATTGCTGCTATTCAAGCTCAATTGGATAAAATTAGTAGAGAAATGAAGAAGCGTGATGAAAGAGCGTATGCTGCCCAAGTTGGATGTGAAAAGTGCGAAGGACCTCACTACACTAAAGATTGCCCAAACAAGAATGAAAGTGAGACGTTTGAAGAGGCATATTACACCCAATTTGGACAACCATTCCGACCTTCGGGGAGATTTAGGGAAGCTACACCGGGACTATATCAAAGGAACAACTTCAATCCCGCTTATCAAGAAAGGAGGCAGACTTTAGATGATACTTTAAAGCAAATTATGACCGATGCCGCTAAAAGACATGAAGAGAATACTGCTATGATCAAAGAAATTCGAGCCTCAACGGACACTACTACAAGAAATCAAGGAGCTTCGATCAAAGCATTGGAACAACAAATTGGTCAAATGAGCAAAGTTCTTCAAGAAAGGGGATATGGAAGTTTACCGAGCTCAACTGAAACCAACCCAAGAGATCATGTCAAGGCCATAAGCACCACTGAAGAAGTCACTCCTAATATACCTAGAAGATCGATGAATGGTAATGATGGTGCAAGACCCGAATTTTTCTTTAATTCTTCAATCAGCTTAAGGAGACTACTAAAAGAGAAGACAAAGATTGAAGAGGAGATCAAGGCAACAATGAAAGAAGAGAGCCCTGCAACCGACTCAAATGCCTTGCCTCATAAAGAAAGAGACCCAGGAAGTTTTACTCTACCTTGTTCTATTAATAATATATCTTTCAATAATGTGTTAGCTGACTTAGGAGCTAGTGTTAGTGTTATGCCTCTTAAGACATTCGCTACCCTAGGACTAGGAAAATTAGCACCAACTAAGTTACTTATTGAATTGGCTGATAAAACGGTAAAACGACCTGAAGGGATTGCTAATAATGTGCTAGTTAAGATTGAGCAGTTTATTTTTCCCGTAGACTTTGTTATACTAGACATGCCCGAGGATGTTAAGATTCCTTTAATCCTCGGAAGACCTTTCTTGTCTACTGCCCATGCTAAGATTGATGTGTTTAAGAGAAAAATCTCATTAAGGGTAGGGAATAATAAACTAGTCTATAAGTGCCAAGATCCGGTTAAAAGCATAATTAGAGGTGTTTATGTGCTAGGATTAAGAGAGCGTATGGACCTCGATCTTGAAGCTAGACTTATGGGAGAAACATTGATTCAAAACAACTCAACTAATCCTAATCATGAGAACTTTGAGGAATTCATTGACCTTAATGTACCTACCGAACTTAGACGCAATGTTGTTAATGATTCTGATGATGAGTGGTATGATTGTGTAGTAATTAATAAACGTAGGAGAATAGTTGAGAAAATGAATTTGAATAATGATGTGTTTATTGAACTACCACCCCACCTTGCTTATTTGTGCCTATATGATAATAAGAATTTCCCGTCTATCATTTTGTCATCTCTGCCCGAAAGGGACAGGACTTTGTTTATGCAGATATTAAAGAAGAACGGCGTGGAAATTAAGGACGAGCAAGGAGTGTTCAATATTACTGAATTGGCGATAAAGGAGCGCGATGTTTCCGACTCCTTCAATGATCGATATTAAAGAGCTGAACGTGAGTCTAACTTGAAGACTCTGGAATAAAGACAAGTGCTTACCGGGAGACAACCCGGAGAATTTTTATTATTCTGTTTTCTGTGTCGAGTCAGTCAGGCCCGCATGAGGATACGGCGCATCTCAATCCTGAGATGCGACGCATCTCCTGCAATGGTCATATCTTATTTTATTTTTCTGCATTTTTATTTTCGACTTTAAAACTATTTATCAGTTTATTTTAATGCGGCGCATCCCTGGTTAAGGATGCGGCGCATCTTTATTCTGATCCGTATTAATTCCAGGCTCGATACGGCGTATCTTCTTCCATAAGATACGGCGCATCGACTGACCTGATGATTTTCAGTTTTAATTTTTAAGTTTTATTTTTCCTAACTACTAATGTATTATGCAAGTTTGAACCTTTCTTATCTTAGGTGTGTTTTAAAGTGTTGGTGGTATTATAGTTTTCTGGATTTCCTGTGGATACATCAAGTATGAAGCTTTAACGTTCTAATCCACAAGACGATGATTTTTGCTCTTATCAAATGGAGGATCATACCGAGCAAATCTCAGGGGAGTTTTCCTGTTCTAATTCTTTTATTTTCCAGTTTTTAACCTTTTATACAAACAACGAGGACGTTGTTTAACTTAAGTAGGGGGATTGGAGAATTAGAACACTTAACAATTACTTGTCCTAAACTTTTTCAAAAATTATGCTTAAAATGTGCTTAATATATCAAACTTAAAAATTTTTAGCATGTTTTTGTTTAAGATCTAAGTTGCATAACTGCACACAAGACGTTATTTTCAAAAATTGTGATTTTTCAAAATTCACAAATCTATGAGTGTGCCGGTGACTTGTAAACTTTAGAACTTGGCTTGTATACTATTCGAGACCACCATAATGAGTATTATTTATATAATTGGAATGACTTATCTAAATTGGTAAAATTCTAGGATTACACCCAAAAGCCTTTATATGTTATGTGTTATTAGCTAACTACACTGGTTAGTTAACCCCCGTATAAACCCTTTGTTACTCTCATTTTTAGAGTAAGATACCCCTAGAAAAACACTCAGAGCCATTCCTTTCGTTTCTTACACCTATGTTTAAAATGTTTCGTTACACCCTTACACCTTAGCCTACCCTGTAGATTAGAATCCGTGGTTGGTTAATTGCTATAGGCAAAGTGTGTTTCCTTACATTACCTGTGTTCGCGTGCGTAATTCATTATCTATGGTTAGGTCGGGAAATTGCACAATGCAATTGGAGTAAAAGTAAATATTGTATATCTTTGAGTTTATTTTTCGTGTGTTTACTACTTTCACTATTACCGTTATTTCTAAAGTATGAAAAGTATGGAAAAATTATCCAGAATTATCATTATAGTGATGTGGTGAAATTTTACACATCTATGTCTATGTTTGGAAAAAAAAAAAAAAAAAAAAAAAAAAAAAAAAAAATCGAAAAAATAAGAAAAGAAAAAGAAAGAAAGAAAAGTTGGAAGTTAGTTTTAACCAACTTATGTAAAGTTGTGTAAGTGGTCGATATCACCACTATTTGTTGTACTATATCTATGGATTGAATGGGAATTGGCAGTTATGGGAACGCCAATTAAGGTTTATTCTTTGATTAAGATCTTGTTGAGTATAATTCATGTCTACCTAAAGCGTGTGTTTCAAGTGTTAAAGCGTGAGTTATTCGATGATATGAGTCTTATTCATGGGATGGTTGGGATAGTGATTAACCACACTTAGGATTTTAATTTATTTGTTTTGTTTACTTTTTATTTTTACACCAATTTATATCCCAAATGTTATCCATGCCCTTTATTATTCTTTATCCAACCAAACCTTTGATTTATTGAGATTAGGGATTTGAGCAATCTTAAGTATCGTAGTCGTGGATTCGGCTATGTATTTATGATTTTGTCGCCCTTTTTTATATATTATTATTGGTGAAGTTTGGACCTATCTTTAGCCTATTCGAGTTAAGGATTTGAGCAATTGCAAGTATCGTGTTCGTGGATTCGATCATGTATTTGTGATTTTGTCGCCTTTTCTGGAATTTGAGATCGATAGTGATCAAGAATAATTAACCCTTAAGCCTAAAAACCCTTTTTACCGCTTTAGACTTGTTATTCCTTAGCTTTAGTGGGGGAGATGTGTATACTTGCCAAGCTTATGATAGAATATTCGTCGCGACTGGACAGTTAAACGATTAGATTTGCTTTTATCAAATTATTTTATTATACTTCTAATTCGTTAAAGTGTTTAGTTGTGTGATTATGAAATAAACGAATACATTCTTAAATATAAAAATAAATCCTAACATCTTTTAGGATACATTTTCATAAGAGAAATTCTAAGGTTTACTTGGGGACAAGTAAAGTTCAAGTGGGGGGATATTTGATGAACTCAAATAAGTACATTTTATTACTATCATTTATCCTATTAATTTGACTTGTTTTACTATATTATGTATGAGGATTGATACTTAATCGTTTACTTTTGTAATTCTCAGGTAAAAACAAGCATTTGGTGAAACTTAGCGATTTTGGACTAATTATGGAGCAAAACATGCAAGAAGTTAAGAGTCTACTGAAATGAAGAAGATCAAGACTAATCTGCTCCAGATGCGCCGCATCTCACTCACTACATACGGCGCATCTCTATCAAGATATCACCAGATACGATCCAAGATACAAGAGGACATGCGCCGCATCTAATCATGGAGTTACGCCGCATCTTCTGGCGGTGTACGAATATTCCTGAATATTATAATCTTGGACCCCACGCGAAGTTAAGTCAATGCGCCGCATCTACTTACTAGATGCGCCGCATCTTCCCTCAGACAGAAACTATAAATACCCCAAGACCAGACGAATTTCGAGAGCAATATATTAGATTCGAAGACCGAAGCAGCAGAACCCTAGGACGAATTCAGTCAAGGAGGCAGCACAAGACACACCAAACGAAGATACAAGAGCTGTAAGAAGGTGCTGCATCAGGATTGGTGTTTGTGTAATGTGACAACGAAAGATTGCACTCCCTTTAATACTTGCTTTCCCATCAATTAAAGTTTATATGTTGATGTCTTTGGTTACTACTTATTAGTGCATTGATAACCTCTGTGTTTATTAGTGGCTTGCGGGCATTTGACTGCGGAAAATAATGTGGCTCCCACGGTTATTACTAAATTGATCACTTAGGAATAACTTTTAGACATAAGTAATCATTAAGGGTTTACTCGCCGATAAGAATAGGACCAACGAGAAAGGGTTAACTACATACACTTCATATAAAGCTATCAATAAAACAAGTGACAATCTACTTAATCATAAGGACAGCCCTCTTATTGTCTCTAGTATCTATCTGTGTACGTGTGTGCTACTTGCTGATTCGTGCCTATTTGTTTATTTTATTATTTAATTGCAAACAAATCGTGCCAGTCTCTCAGGCTGAAACCCCCTTGCGTTAGGATATTAAAATACTGATTAGATTAACGAGATTATACGTTCCACTCTTAGTGATCGACACTCTACTTACCATTATCTTCATACTGACCGGGTACACTGCTCGTTAAGTGTGTGTGTTATTGATAAGTCGGCTAAATATAAATTTAAAACTTGAGTAGGCATTAAAACTGCTAAACCGCAACGACACATCACGCGCATCACTAATCAGCCGGTAAAAGATAGTTAGGGAGTAAGGAAATCTAAGTAAACACATTTCTCTCCATATAAGTTCCACAACCTTTTTATTTTCAGTTATTTTATTTTATTTGCAATTGTAGTTATTTGGGTTAGTTGACTAGCAACTAATTCCGCCCACTCCTTCAAACCCGAGATTTTACTTGCTTTTATAAAAATATAAAAAAATACAAAAAGAATCTTCCCTCACCCTTAGACCTATTAGAGTAGTTTTTCAATCCTAACGACACTATTCCCCTAGAGAACGATCAATCCCCCGGTACTTGCCACTACACTATACTACATCGGTCAGGTACACTGCCTGGTGGGGATTGCAAGCCTCTTGAGATCCCTCGAGAGGTAAAACCTGTTGTAAGGTCACAAAACCACGCATCAATTTCGACCCACTTGTGAATCTTCCGTCGCTGCAACATAACACGACACAAGTAATTTTTCCTCTTGTGGGTTCCAACGTTTGATGATGTTGGTGTTTTCTTCATCATCATCCTCCAAAGGTTCGGTGTTTTTTGGTTTTCTAGCCTTTCGTTTGACACGTGAGGACTTGTTTTTCTTTGGAGGAGACGTTGGAGTATCGGGAACATCATGGGTTGCGGTTTGAGATTGTTGTGAATGTTGGGTGAATTGGAGATTGGAGAAATTGGTGTTTAGGTTCGCTTGAGATTGTTGTTCGTAAAATAGCATTGCTTGATGTTGTTCGTAAAGTTGTTGGCTCGACATACCAAGTGGGTTCGGGTTTGAAGATGACCCGGCGTTTGGGTTTGAAGATGAGCCGACGTTTGGGTTATTCCACCCGGTGTTTAAGAGATTAATGAACGTATCCTCGCCGTCGTCGTTTAGGTTGAAGCCGGACTTTTTTTTTTTGGTGGAAGGTTGAAGAAGATAGTGTAAGATGTAGTGTATTGATTTGTGAAAGTGTGGAAAAAAATGTGGTGCGAAATGGGTATTTATAGGAGAGTTAAAATGGTTTTGATTTTTTTTTCCTTTTAATAGAGCCGTTTAGAATAAAACGGTAATAAAAAGCTAGGGACCTAAAGTGTATTTTTTTTTGAAATGCAACGGCTATGAAAGAGACGTTGAGGGGGCGAAAATGATTTTTTTTTTTTTTTTTTTTTTTTTTTTTTTTAACACTTTACACCCTTAACGCTGCGTTAACGCCACATGCTCCCAACACTTAACGGACGCTAACGTGCCCTTAACGTGCAAAATTTGCCCCTTAACGCAGGTTTTGCGTTATACGTTGAGAGTGGTTCACTAAGTGGATTGAGCCAACAATTGTTTTCTCGTACAAGTAGGATTCGACATCCTTTTTCGAAAGATACTTCTTTAACTCCAATATTAACAATATAACTTGAAGATTATAAACTCACCAAAACCTATTAGGAATCTTTTTAAATTGCTAATAAGAATGTGACATATTGTCATGCTAGTTATAATTTCTGTGTATGCACGGGTTTTTATATATTTTTTATATATATTTTTAATTATTTATAAGTATCAGTTAATATTTTGTATAGAATTTTGTTGGGCGAAAGATTTGTTTTTGTTTAGCTGTCGTGGTGTTCAAGTCGATGTTGTTGCTTAAATTTATAATTTGATATCATGTTGTAAACATTATTCGTGTTTAATAGCACATAATCACCCTTGATAAAGTTAAAAGATAAAGTTTTTTTTTTTTTTTTTTTTAAATAATTTTTCGGATATCCTTATTTAATGTCTAAAAATGAATTACATGAGTTATCACTATTAGACGAATATCCGCGCAAAACAACGGTGTATAACTGTAAACAATTATACATGCAAAATTGTGATTTTGGTGTGACCCTTAATAAAACAATTATAGGTTCAGTTTATAGTCATTGTGAGAAAAAAAAAAAGTCTGAATATGATAAAAGTTTGATGCTTAAACAATATTTAAACTATTAATTTGGTGAATTTTGTTATCGTTTTTAATAAAGGGTACTTTGGGTGTAACACATTACTCATTTTTAAGTATAAATATGTACAATCTTGCGTATTTATTTACATATCACAGTAATCTATGCTTTCATTTTAATATTTTTATTCCTCTTAACAATAATTTTAGCCGTATTTAATTTTGAAACCAGTGTACATCGGTTAAACTTATAAAGAGAAATAACATACTCGCTCTTTCACTTAGATATCATAGTAACTAATAATTATATTTCAACTATGTTTGTTCATTGTGAACTTATACGTCTTGTTATTATATACTCGATTATTAACGGTAATACTTATTTATAAAACATATATTTGTAGACGCTAAGGAACATGAACACATAGTGTTAAGTTTGAATCAAATCTACTCCAATATATGTGATTAATAATAATTTTAGTAGTATTTTAATTTTTAACCCATGCATGCATGGGTTATTGAACGCGGATATTAAAAAAAATTATTTTTTCGGATATCTTTACTTATACTCATAAAGGGGAATAACATGGGCCTTTCGTATATGTAAAATCTCATGTATTTATTTAATCTAGACGAATACCCTCGCAAACCGACGGTGTATAGCGGCAAATAATTATATTTGTGAATTATGGTTCTAGTGTGACCATTGATGCAACACTTACGGGTTCAGTTTGTAGTTATTACGAGAAAAAATCTACGCGTTAGAAACGAAAAATGCTAAACTTTTAAAGATTAAACAATATTTAAACTATTAATTTAGTGGCGGACAGGGCTGTAAACGAACTGAACGTTCAGTGAACATTTCATGAACCGTTCGGTAAAAAGTTCGTTTATGTTCGTTCGTTTATTAAATGAACGAACATGAACAATATTTTACGTTCGTTTAGTTAAATGAACGAACATAAACAAGAGTCACGTCCGTTCATTTATGTTCATGAACGTTCGATTATGCGTTCGTTAACGTTTGTTTATGTTCATTTATTTATTTATGTTCATATATCATATCTTTTAATTGTAGAATTTTTAAATTGGTTTGTTTAAACAAAACAACACATATAAAATAATATATTGTGTATAATTTAATAAAGTTTATTTTTGTTTGTCTATGTTCATCTATGTTCGATCATTTTCGTTCGTTTAAAGTTCGTTTAGTGTCTTAATGAACAAACATAAACGAACATGAACAACTCATTTTCTTAATAAATGAACATGAACAAGAAAATTCGTCCGTTTAAGCGTCCGTGTCCGTTTATTTGTTCGGCTAAACTTAAGCGAACGAACATGAACAAGGCTCCGTTCGTATTCGTCCGGTTCGTTTACAGCCCTAGTGGCGGATGTTGTTACCATTTTTAATTAATGGTTCTTTGGGTATAACACATTACGCATTTTTAAGTTTTTTAAGTTTAAAAAAAAATATCCTTGCTTTATATATAGTATAGATATCACAATAACTCGTGTTTTCATTTTAATATTTATAATCACGTACATATACATTAATTTAATCTAAAATAAAAAATTTATATACAAATATCAACAACTTATATGTTGTTGTTTTTTTTATATAGAATATAAAGTATAGTGGTTTAAGTATATGAGAAGTTTGTTAAAGTTAAAGCTATTAAAATAAATGAAAATGGATAGGTTTACATTTAAGTGTATATAACTTATTTAAAATTGAAAAACTAAAGTTTTGTTTATTAGCTTTTTTTAATTTAATAAATCTATGTTTTTATGCTATTTTTTTCTAACAATGAAATTGAAGAAATATTGACCAAATTAATTTTAATTTTGAAATTAATTTTAATTTTGACTTTTACTCACAAATGAGAGAGTTAGAGACCCCTACCTCTTAATCGGTAAGACATTTTGGGCGTTCAGACCGTTTTTTTTTCCCGTTCAGACGCAGTCAGAGGCAGTTAGATCTTAATGGTTTAGACTTGAGAGGGGTGTCTTAATGCCTCTTGTTGACACAAAAATAACCAAAAAAAAAAATTAGTACGAGCAAGCAAATGTGCGGTTCAAACATGAGTTTTTTTTTCCCGTTCAGATGCGGTCAGATTCAGACATTTACGCCTCAGATTCAGATTCAGATGTACGGTTCACATTCAGATTCAGAACCTCTTAAAAAACAAACACCACCTTAGATTTCAAAATTGAGTTATCGTATTAATCATCAGAAGAATTGATTGCCACGAAAAATTTCTAGTTTGAAAGGAGGGCAAATGACAAAGGAACTCAACTTATGGGTTATTTTCAAGGGTTAAGTCCTAAATAGTAAAATACTTTTTCAAATTTTCCAGTAAACTAACTTTTTATTTGTCATTCTAACATATCAAACTTTCAAATTCATTATAATATGATAACCACCACCCATTACCCTCTCTCGCTTTATTTCCCAACCCCATCACCATCTAAACCAGTTTGGAGGGTACATCATCAATACCCAAATACAAGTTTGCAACAGCAACAACCATAGTTTAGCAAGAAGCTTTTCAAACCTAAAGATTATGTAGTTTATTAAATACGAAAGAAGTTTCCAAAAACAAGTTTGCAAGACCAATCAACCACTACTACAACACCATGCTTCTCCACCTCACTGGACAATTCCATCGCACCACCATGAAAGACAGTTGTTGACAGGTGTTGGGACGACACCTTTACTGGGTTAGATTGTATTTCCGTTGATGGTGTCTATCGTGCTTTAAGTAGCTGAGAGATTGAAGGGTCTTCAAGGTTTTCATTCATGATCTATATGTATATTTTTAGTATTTTCCAGTTCATTTTGTGCCCATTTTAATAGGATTTCGTGTCATTGGTTCTTTTTTTTATGTTTGTTAGTAGTTGTCTTATTGGTTTGTTTAATTTTGTAAGCAAATGTTAGATTTTATAACTTTCAATTACATAATAAATGTATTTTTAATTATTTACAAAGATGATATTTGTTAACAAAATCCATACATGAACATACTTGATACAAAATTTTATTGATGTTCTTCAAGATGATGATTTTTTATTTTAGAAAAAAGCGTAAATCCAAGTGGGAAATTAAAGGAAGAAGAAAGACAGGGCATTTAAGGTTTTAATTTGGGAGAGAAAGAATATGGGTTATATGAATAAAATGGATGTGTTATACATAGTCTCCTTATTTTGTCACATTAGAAAGGGTCTTGTCAAACCGTACAACTCGCGATGCACATCGTACAAGCCAGCGATACATCCAATGATTGATACTCTCCCTATGGGAGGGTGTGGATAAACTCACCCTGAATAAAATTAGGTTAAATAGTGAAAACGAGGTTCAAAGTATAATCCCAGCCGAAAAATATGTGTCAGAAAAATCTACATAGCTTATACACGTGGGATAAAAAATATGACGTGTAAAATAATTTAATGACGTGGAATGTTAACCGGTCATGTTTACTAAATTTTTACAGTTTAAACACAAACAAGTTTCAATTATAAGATCGGTAATGAAATAAGTTTGTATACTAACTTTTTCTTGGGCATAAAGAGGTAGCCATTTTTAAAAAATTTATTTTTGCCAATTTAAGACTATCCGTTAAACATTTAATGATTATCCATTAAACTTCCCATTTCAAGTCCACCGTCACTGCCGACAACACCTCCACTAGTCACCGCTGCTCCCACCAACCTCACCCGCCACTACCACCACAAACCCTGCCCACCGCCACCAACTACCGCTGCCATCACTAACCTCACCTACCCACCAATACCCATCACCAATCATCGCCGCCGCCACCAACCACCCCTACCATCACCACCCACCACTCACCACCACTACCACCCCCACCGTCACCACCGCCACCACCAACCACCCCTGCCACCACCACCCATCACTCATTACCATCATCCCCCAGTGTGAAGGAGACAATATGTGGGGTTAAGGTTGACCATAGTGGTGGGTGGGCATTGTGGTGATGATGACGTTTAATAGTGGTATTGGTGAATGAGGTTGGTGGTGACGACGGTGTTTGGTGTTGGTCTGATGGGTTAGTGGCGGTGACGGTGGTTGTGGTAGTGATTGGTGGTGGTGTATGGGTTGGTTGTAGCGGCGGTGATTGGTGGCGGCGACGGTGGACATGAAATGTGAAAATTAATGGATAATCGTTAAATAGTTAACGAAAAGTCTTAACTTGGCCAAAAAAATAAGTTGACTACCTTTTCACGTAAAAAAATTAATTTGATACCTATACTGAAAATGACTCATAATTGATTAACCTGAAAATGACCATCTGTAATGGATGGTCGGTCGTCATGCATAATGCATCCCACCCATTACATAGAATTGGTCATTGTGTTGGTCGGTCTTCCTTTTTGCATAACTCGGTCGTATACTCGACTGAGTCCTCCCCATTTGTCTGTGTGTGAGTGTGTGTTTTTAAATTGTTTTTGTGAGGCATTTTTGTGTTTAAGTGGAGTATGTTTTTTGATGATGACTGCAATCATCTTATTGCACTAACTTGGTCATGAAAAAAGTTGCAATGAGTTAACGCTGAGGTGCAGTGGTACCATTACATGAAATCCAGCCTAAAACTAACAAGTGGTAGAAACCAAATATTCAATTCATAAACTCTAAGACCCCGTTTGGTTCGCGGAATGTTTCTGATTGAATTGGAATCTGTTTATGAAATTGGAATGTGAAGGAATTACAATGTTAAGAATTGAAATGTTAAGGATTTGAAATCTAAAGGAATTTGCAAAAACTAACACGTGTTTGGTTGGAAGAAAATGATATGAGAAAAAATGAATTATATTAAAATATTTAAAATTTTATTTTAAATTAAAATTAATAAACTGAATAATATGTAATGTATGGACATATGGGGGGATCATGCGGTCCACTGCTCCAGTGAAGTGGGTGTGAAGTTCAGGCATAATCTGGTGCGTGATATTCTTGTGGATATTTGCTCTAAGGTTGGGATCATGGTGCGCAAGGAGGCTCCTATGGGGTTCCTTTCGGAGGATGGGAAGGAGCTACGGCCTGTAGACTTGTTATTAGTTAATTGGCTTCAAGGTAAAGATGCATGCTTGGATGTGACTGGCATCTCTCCATTTGCTGGTAGTGGGGCGACTT
Organism: Artemisia tridentata subsp. tridentata; assembly: GCA_021014915.2. Classification (NCBI taxonomy): domain Eukaryota; kingdom Viridiplantae; phylum Streptophyta; class Magnoliopsida; order Asterales; family Asteraceae; genus Artemisia; species Artemisia tridentata. The sequence goes on from CP139509.1 coordinate 176,825,390, forward strand.
CATGGGCTCCTGGGGTAGCCTTGCACAATGCCGTGGAGAAGAAAAATAGAAAGTATGCATCCAAATGTGAGGACAATGGATACAAGTTCATACCTTTTGCCTTTTCTACGTTTGATGAATTCGATACAGAGGCTTTGAACACACTTTCACGTATTAAGTCTATTGCCAATAGTCACTCAAATAATGCTAAAAGTGGTATTTTTATTCTTCATAGAGTTAGCTTCTGTATTCAGAAAGGAGTGGGAGCACAACTTGTGTCTAGACTCTCATCCAACTTTATGTAAAATTTATTATGTTTAATGAAATTATTATTATTAAAATAAAATAATAATAATAATAATAATAATAATAATAATAATAATAATAATAATAATAATTTACTCTAATAATAATAACCACTTCACTCTCCAAACACAGCACAGTGAAAGAAATTTTATACTCAGATAATCTATACTATTTTATAATGTATTTAGGACATCCTTAAAATAGAAGACTAGATTTTTCTAAGATAACACACTTGCTTAATATGAAAATGTGTTACTTTTGCTATCCAATAAAACCACCAAAACTAATAAATACCATGGTAAATGATATATTACTTCTTACAATAAGTCTCACTAAAAATCATAACTATCAATAATGATTATTAAAAACGTACAACTACATCCACACTAACCATTTCAAACCATTTCAATTTGAAGATATTTAGTTACTAGCATATATGTATGGCACATTGAAAGTTATATTACACAGTTAATTTGAAAATTCACACGACGTTGGAGTTATTTGCAACTATTGTTACAAAGTCATATTACACATAATACAATTAACAGTTACAAATACAAAGTCTTCTTATTTATTCATTATCGTGAACTTCTTTAACAACACCATTTATAAAATTATATTCTCATTAGAAACATATAACATAAAAATATATACTCACTGAAAGATTCAATTACATGGGTACCCACTGACACAACGTGCGGGTACTTGGCTAGTGTTATTACATTATTTTAAAATAAATTTGATAAAATGAACAACAACAACAACAACATTAAATTATTATTATTATTATTATTATTATTATTATTATTATTATTATTATTATTATTATTATTATTATTATTATTATTATTATTATTATTATTATTATTATTGTAACGCCCCGTACCCGATTAGACCAAAAACGTGAAAATTTTTCGACGCGGAAACGTTTGACTAAAGTATACATACGTTACACCATTCTTTGAAAACAAAAATCTATAACGTTGCTCCTCTCCAGACACATTACGTTGTATTTGATTTCTTTTTGAAAAACCTTTTACACATTAATTGGAAATAACTTAAATTCAAGCAGCACAAAAGTTACGCCGTAACTACAAGAAGTAGTTACGCCGTAACCTAATTACAAGAAAATGGGATGCCTCGGTGTTGTAGTTACGCCGTAACCCATAACATGATTACGCCGTAACTACAACCCTGCAACAAAACCTGCACATTTTAATATTAACACACCCAAACCATTTAACACCACTTCATTGACTCGTCATAACTAACCAACATACATAACTTATCATACCAAACTTGACCCATACAACCTTGACCCGCTCATACCCCAAAATGGGTAAAAACACCCTTATACCAAACACACCCTTAAGAACCCATTTCAACTACACACTTTTACCCAATACACCTATCCACAACATATCCATTTGAAAGCATACATTCTTTGTCATTTCTAATATATTAAAAAGTTGTTAGTACAAAGTTTTGACCCGTAGCTTTCCAAAATGGGTGAGTTTGGCTAAAAGCCAAACATCCTTCTAATTACCACCTTAACCACAAACCATAAAGACTTTATGACACTTATACATATTTGACCCATGACCCATACATGAACAAAAGACTTTAAATGTCAACAAGACCATTTGATAACAAAACGACCATATAGACTAAAGTATACCAAGACACAAAGAGACTCTTCGGGGCTTCCAACTTTAATACGCTCGGTCCAAAAGGTTATGGTCTTCTAGTCTACCTTCTACACTAGAGTTAAGCTAAGCCCTTACCCTTGACTTCTCCACTTGTACCTACAAAATCATTAACATCTAAACCGTAAGCGAAAACGCTTAGTAAGTATACAAGACATAATCAACATCACATTTACATAAGATTGGTGATTAACACCAATCATAACATTAACAAGGAGCATCAAATGAGATTATTACTCACCTTGACCGGGCAAGTAAATATATAACATTTACACAAATAGCATTGGATCCAAGCTAACATACATTCACAAGCTCCATAGAAATCACATTAACACCAACATAACATTAACATCATAACATTTACAAGGATTATGCTCATATACTTACCTCAAGTCCTACTAGCTTCCTACTTGGCTTGATTGGGCTTCTATAAATGCTCCCTATAACAAGATTAACTACAATTAGCAACTAATTAACTAAGGAGATCATCAATTACAACCTTTATCCATAATACTCAAATCCACCACATGAACCCTAATTTCTACAAATTGGGGATAGTTACTTACTTGATGAAGAGATAACAATTAAGGTATCTCTAGTGCCTTTGATCACTTCTTGATAGCTAAAATGAGATAAGATGATGTTTTTTGGCCTTCCCTCCTTTTTCCTTGCTAAATGTCGACACCAAGAACTCACTCAAGATTTCCAGACAATTCTAGGAGCTAAGGTATTTATCATGTGTTGTTATTAGTTTGGTCAATTGGCAAGGCTAGTCCCTCTATGTCATATTCTTCCTATTTTGGCCACACATTAAGTTATTACTTAATCTATGCCATATAACTTATATTTACAAAGCATATATTTACATAAATGATACCTCATCGGAATACGGGTGTAACAATTCTCCCCTCCTTAAAATGAGAGTTCGTCCCCGAACTCTACTCTTGAAATAAGTGAGGATACTTTGTCCTCATTTTCGCTTTCGTTTCCCACCTAATACTCGAGCCTTTCCGATGCTTCCTTTGAACTTGCACTAACGGATCTCCCTATTTCCTTAGTTGTCTCACCTTTCTTCCTACTATAGCCTCCGGTTTATCCTCTCGAGAAAGCAACTCCGGATCAATCTCGATAATGCTTAAGGTAACCACACTTGTTTCGCCCGCCCATTTACTTTCTTAAGTATGACACGTGAAAGATATTGTGAATACCTCTCATTTCTCCGAGAAATTTCCAACACTTATGCTACTTCACCTACTCGCCCCAAGATTTTGGAATGGTCCTATAAACCGTGGACTTTGTTAATACAAATATTGTCCCAAAAACGTTATTTATATTTTACGATCTTTGCTTAGTTTTGTTAATGACAATTACAAAGTATATCTTTAAGCAAATTATAAATACTAGCTAAAGTATCTTTAAGAACACATTTTACAAGTTTACTTGGAAATACATTTCATACATATACATGATTATTTCCTTAAAAGGAAACTTTATTTCTTAAATGATACAATGACATCATGGCATGCATCATACATGTAATCTTTGTTAGATCTTGTAATATCTTGGATAGATCTTCAAGTAAGATAGTTGACATTGGATGATCTTGATATGACAACACAAAGATATGGAGAGATTGGAGAGATTTGGAAAATCTCTTAGCTGTCTTACCTCTGGCATACACGCAGATCCCTTCGACATAAAGGACGGATCCCTTTTAAGGGATCCGCCGGATCCGCCGAGTGTCTATCAGCTTGCCTATAAATAGCAAGCTGATCACTTGGCCTTCTCATCACTCATATAGCTAAAGTACATACTCATTCATATTACTAACATCATTCATTCATATCATTTGATCTATCTTTTGTAGCAAAGAAGATTAAGCATCAAGGTTCAACACAGAAGTGTAAACCTTTAGTATAGTTACTGTGTGATCTTTGTGTAATTCACACATCATTATTTGTATCATTTATCTCAGTGAGTGTGGTTAGTGTTTTAGTCCTCAAAACACAAAGAGTGTAGGGAGTGGTTATACCCTTGTGAAAGAACTCGACATTTAGCTTAGTGTCGGTAATTGTATAGGCGACGTTGGGTTAGTTCTGTCCTGAAGTAGAACTCGGTGTTTAGCTTAGTACCGGAAAAGGAAGTAAGCAACGTGTAAAGGTTTTCTCCACCTAGAAGAGAGTTTGTTTCTTAGTGAAGGATAACTCTCGAGTTAGAGGCTCGAGGAGTGGAGTAGGGCAAGGAAGAGAGTTCTTGTAGCCGAACCACTATAAACATCCGTGTTGTGTGGTTTGATCTTTCCTCTCTTTACGTTTCATATATATTGTGTGAATACTTGTCTGAGCTTGTTTCCTTTGAATTAACATAAAGTAACAAAGCGAATTAATTTTAATCGGTAAAACTATTCAACCCCCCCTTCTAGTTTTCCACAATTGGTATCAGAGCTACGTTACTTAAGACTTTTAAAATATATTGTATTTTAAAACTTAAAACGATCCATGGATTTTGAAAACTTTAAAGAAGGACAATCTATGCAAAGACCACCTCTATTTGAACCAAATTGCTTTATATATTGGAAGAATCGCTTTGAGACATATGTAAAGTCAAAGGACATAGATCTGTGGTATATTATTGTTGAGGGTGATTACAAAGCCATTAGTAATGATATTTCGGGTGGTCGGGATGTAGGAGTTTCTCTTACTCGTCACAGTGATGAGCAAAAGAAGTTGATTGCCAAAAACAATGAAGCCAAAATGATGCTTTACAATGCCTTACCTAAGAAAGAATATGAAAGAGTTTTTATGTGCAAAACGGCTAAAGATATTTGGCAATCTCTTATTATCACTCATCAAGGGAACTCACAAGTCAAAGATAACAAAATTGATCTTCTTGTTCAACAATATGAACAATTTGTTATCTCTGAAGATGAGACCATTGATTGTGCTTTTGCTAAGTTTAATACTATTATTACATCTCTTAAAGCACTTGACGAATCTTTTTCTAGTAAGAACTTTGTCAGGAAATTTCTTAGAGCACTTCATCCTAAGTGGAGAGCAAATGTGACGGCTATTAAAGAATCCAAGGATCTCTCAAGCATGACACTTGATGAGCTCATTGGAAATCTCAAAGTTCACGAAATGGTGATGGAAAAGGATTCAGAAATAGTTAAAGGGAAGAAGGAGAAAATTAAGTCCATTGCCTTGAAAGCTAGAGTTGAATCTAGTGATGATGAAGACTCTTGCTCAAGTAGCGAAGACGAAGAATATTCCATGGCCGTAAGAGATTTCAAGAAGTTCTTCAGAAGACGAGGAAAGTTCGTAAAACCACCTCGTGAAGAAAAGAAATCTTTACGAAAAGACCGTGATGGTAAAAAGGGCAAGTTAGATAGGAAGTGCTATAGATGTGGTGATTCCGGTCACTTTATAGGTGAATGTCCAAAGCCTCCAAAGAACAAGTCTCAAAAAGCATTCGTTAGTGGAGCTTGTAGTGATAGTGAAGGAGATGATGATGAGCCTAAAAACAACGAAGTTGCCCTTATGGCTCATGACCCAGAAGAGGTACATTCTGACTCATACTCCTCTATAGATGATGAAACCTTAGAAATAGAATATAACAAACTGTGTGATATCACATTAAAAATCATCAACAAAAACAAATTCTTGAAAACTAAAATAACACTTTTAGAAAAAGAAGTGTATTGGCTTAAAGAAAAAGATATACGAATGAAAAAAGGGAAAAATAGTAAAGATACATGTGTCTCTTGTCAAGAACTAAAATTAGAATTAGATGCACTAAAAACTTCACAGGAAGATCTCATTAAGCAAAACTCTAAGTTTAAAAGGTTTGATAAAAACATAAGTTGTGCAGATGAGATAATGAAGATGCAAAAACTTCCCCATGATAGAACCGGATTAGGTTTTATGAAACTAGGAACCTTAAGTGACTTTAAGAAACAAACTGTGAATGAAAAAGAAATTGTTTCAACTAAGTCAGAGGTTCACGGATCCGACAGATCCAGTATTTTGGATCCGCCAGTTGTACCCAAGGGATCCGCGAGTACAGAAGTTGAACAGAAGGTTCAGAAAATAGACTGCACTGAATTTGTTAAGGTCACTAGAAAACCTAGCACTAGTACAACTAATAACAAGCTAAAACCAGCTGTGTTCATAGGGAGAGGTCAAGCTAAGAATGAGTATAGAGTTAAAACAACACAACAGAGACCTCAAACTAGTTTCCCCAAACACCCCTTTCCTAAGAGTAATGTTAATTCACAACACCATTATCAAAATAATTGGAACCAAAATATGCCTAGAAACTTTCAAGGTCCCAATTACATGCCATGTAACTATTATCCTCCATTTGCTTACATGAACCATGATAATGTTATGTTTAACACAAACGGACCCATGAGATATTGGGGACCAAACGCTTGAGTCTTTATTGAACTTAGGTGTGCTTAAAAGTTGAACTTGAACCTGATGAGTGGATCAAAGATAGTGGGTGTTCAAGATACATGACGGGAAACAAAAGCCTTTTCTCCACTTACCAAGTGTATGACGGAGGTAATGTCACATTTGGTAGCAAGCTTAAAAGTAAAATCATCGGAAAAGGTACAATCTCTCATGACTCTCTCTCTATTGATGATGTTGCTCATGTTGATAATTTAGGTTTTAACTTACTTAGTATAAGTCAATTGTGTCGTAAAAAGTATAACGTCCTTTTCAGTGAAAATGGAAGTAAAATACTTAAAGATGGCATAACAGTAGGAAAAGGTGTCTTAAAGAATAACGTATATGTTATGAAATTAGATAAAACACCGAAAGACAAGCTTTGTCTTACCTCTCTGGACGAAAACTCAACCTTATGGCATTGACGTTTAGGTCACGCCAGTATGAGGTTAATTCAATCCTTATCATCCAAAGAACTCGTTAGGAACCTACCTAAGTTAAGATATGACCAACACTTTTGTGATGCTTGCAAAATTGGGAAACAAGTACATAATAGCCATAAGGCTAAAAATATGGTATCTACATCTAGATGTCTAGAATTGTTACATATGGATTTGTTTGGCCCGTCGGCTATACAAAGTTATGGAGGTAATTTTAACACATTAGTTATAGTAGATGATTATTCTAGGTATACGTGGACTAAATTTTTGAAAACAAAAAATGAGGCCTTTGATAAATTTGAAATTCTAAGCAAGAAAATTCAAAATCAACTAGGATGTAACATAGTATCTATTAGAACTGACCATGGTCGAGAATTTGACAATGAAATCCAATTCGGAACATTCTGTGATAAAAATGGAATAACTCATAATTTCTCGGCTCCTCGAACTCCACAATCTAATGGTGTAGTAGAACGGAAAAATAGGACAATTCAAGAAATGAGTAGAACTATGTTAAATGAACAAAACATACCTCAAAAGTTTTGGTGTCACGCAGTAGATACTTCCACATATATCCTAAATAGAGTTTTAATTAGATCATTTTTAAATAAAACTCCTTATGAAATTTATCGAGGCAAAAAGCCTACTTTATGATATTTTAGAGTGTTTGGAAGCAAGTGCTTCATTTTAAACACTAAGGACTATCTCACCAAATTCGACCCAAAGTCGTATGAAGGTGTATTTCTAGGATATTCACAAACTAGTAAAGCATACATAGTTTTGAACAAGGAAACCTCAAGAGTCGAGGAATCATTGAACGTAACATTCAATGAATGTCCACCTCCCTCTAAGACATCACCTTTGGTAGATGATGACTTAGTTGAAAATCAAATGGTTGATAATCAGGAAAATGTTGAAAATGATAAAGAAGATGAACCAATAAAAAGAGATTTAGTCAACATCAAAGAAGACAAAAGTCATCCATTAGAAAACGTCATAGGAAAACTCAATGAAAGAACATTAAGATCTAAAGCTCAAAATGAAAGTAACTTCTTTTGTTTTGTTTCAACAATAGAACCTAAAAATATAAATGAAGCAATAAAAGATGAATCTTGGGTCATTGCGATGCAAGAAGAATTAAATCAATTTATTAGGAATGACGTTTGGACATTAGTTCCTCAACCTAAAAATCAAACCATAATTGGTACCAAATGGGTTTTTAGAAATAAAATGGATGAAAATGGCATAGTATCTAGAAACAAAGCTAGACTAGTAGCACAAGGCTACAATCAACAAGAAGGAATAGATTACGATGAAACATTTGCACCCGTAGCTAGACTTGAGTCTATTAGAATACTACTTGCCTATGCATGTGCACATGATTTTAAATTATTTCAAATGGATGTCAAAAGTGCATTTTTAAATGGCTTTATAAATGAAGAAGTATATGTAGCACAACCTCCCGGCTTTGCCGATTTTGAAAAACCAAATCATGTTTACAAATTAAAGAAAGCTTTATACGGACTTAAGCAAGCACCAAAAGCTTGGTATGATCGACTTAAGACCTTCTTAGTTGACCATAAGTACTCCATGGGCCTAGTAGATAACACTCTCTTCACCAAGAAAAAGGGATCACATATTATCATCGTCCAGATATATGTGGATGACATTATATTTGGTTCAACTTGTCAAGAGTTATGTGATGATTTCTCAAAAATCATGCATGATGAGTTTGAAATGAGTATGATGGGGGAACTTAACTTTTTCTTAGGTCTCCAAATAAAACAATTAGAAGATGGGATATTCTTCAACCAATCAAAGTATATCAAAGATATGCTTAAGAAGTTTGGTCTTGAAGACTCAAAACCAACAAAAACACCTATGTCCTCCGAAACCAAACTCACAAAGGATGAAGAAAATAAATCCGTAGATAACACTAAATATAGGGGAATGATTGGTAGTTTACTCTATCTTACGGCTAGTAGGCCGGACATTATGTTTAGTGTTTGTCTATGTGCACGTTTTCAAGAAGATCCCAAAATATCTCATCTTGAAGCCGTTAAACGGATATTTAGGTACATCAAAGGCACTACACATGTAGGACTATGGTATCCCAAAGGAACGGGTGTAGAAACCATAGTGTATGCCGACTCAGACCATGCCGGTGACTATGTTGATAGGAAAAGTACTAGTGGTATTTGTACTTTTGTAGGATATTGTCTCACCTCATGGTTCGCTAAGAAACAAACAGCCCTCGCAATCTCAACAACAGAGGCAGAGTATGTGTCTGCAGGAAAGGCGTGTCAACAAGCACTGTGGATGAAACAAGCTCTAGTAGACTATGGAATCGAACTCAACGACATCCCCATTCTTTGCGACAACAAATGAGCTATCGACCTCAGCAAAAATACGGTCCAACACGCTAGAACCAAACACATTGAAATACGTCATCATTTCCTACGCGACAATGTTCAGAAGGGAAATATCTCAATTGAGAAAGTTTCCTCAGAGGACAACATTGCCGACATTCTCACAAAACCTCTCAAAAGAGAACCCTTCAACTACCTCAGACTTGGATTAGGATTAATGGAACTTAGTGATTAGAATAGACAATAGCATAAACCTTAGTTTAACCTAACACTAAACCAAAAACTGTGTTTTGATCCCGCGGATCCAAACGATAACAAAGGCGGATCCTTTGTTAGGGATCCGCCGGATCCGTCACATGCACAGGTTGATATATTATAAAATATACAACACCAAGTACTATTCATCACTCTCCTAAAACTTATCACCTACTGAATTCGTCCCATACTTCACAAAATTCACAAATTAAGCCATAGTTCTCAACCAAATTCTGCTCCAAACATCACTGTAAGTATCCTTATCATGTTTATACTCCTGATCTGCGTCTAGGATTTCTATTTCATGCACAAAACCAAACCTTGGGGTTATGCATAATTCTTGAAAAATCATGAAGCATACTTTCTAAATTGCATAACAAATCATGTTTTTCATAGTTAGGAATTGCATCTGATAGTACATTGTCATCATTCATCAAAAACCCCATGAGAAATTTTTGCTAAAATATTCTCACGACTAGGAAAAACGGTTTTTGGACATTGTTCATACAAATACAAAAATGTTAGGTTTTAAACATCACTTGCATCATATCTCTTGAATGCTAAAGGGAATACATAACTAATATGTATTTTCGGGTACATTCAAATGTAGCTACATTGAAATAGGAGCGTTTGGATTATCTCTTGTTTTACTATAAAACTTGCATAAACATAATTTTCATGCATCAAAATGAGTCGAGATAATCGCACCTCCACATTGTCCCCATATAGGCACACACTAGACATATATATTTCTTTTTGATAATTTCAACTAAACTATATATATATATTTTTCATGTCTAGGATAATCATGCCTCCCGTCACCAACTATGATCACAAACACACCGTCAACTACCTACCTAAACACCATAAAACCAAAGGACTTAGTGACCAACAGGTTGAAACTTTCAAAGCCTTAGAAAAACACTACGTACATGAGGGTAGGTTTGTAGAGTCCTCATTCTATGAAGGAACAAATCTTAGAGAACAACTAGCGGCCATTCATTTTGATTCCCTCCTAGATATCGACGAACCAATCATTCCACGATTCATTTTAGAATTCTATGCTAGCGTCATTCTAGAGTCAAATGATCATGGTTACATTAACATTCGCTTCAGTGTCAATGGAACACAATACAACATCCCCTTAAATCAATTCGGTGAGGTCCTAGGAGTTCCAAGTTATGGAACAAGTGTCTATACCGATAAATGGTCATTAACTATTCTTGAGTCAAATCTTGAACGAACGGCACCGTATGCCACTCCTTTAGCCTCAAAAGAAGTTGAAGAAGAAATTGAGTTGATAGGAGTGTTTGGAACTAATCGTTTCTAGACAATGTTGTGTTGAATGGTTATGTTATTAACTTGTTATGATACTGCTTGAATTGTATGTGAACTAATCAATCCTTGCAGGTTGATAACACTTAGTGTTATCAATTTTCCAAAGGTAAGCCCATGTTTGGCTTATCTTCTATTAAGGTAAATTCATATGATCAGATTATTCTATGATTAAATATGTGTTGGTATTATCATATTTAGTTGTTTTGCATTACATATTAGATGATAGACATGCTCCAAGAAAATTTTCGGATTTTCGTCGAAAAAATGCGAAATATGACATTCTCTCTGTGATGTTTTAGCATTTTTGCCAGACGGATTCGGCGGATCCCTAACTTTGGATCCGCCAAGTGTTAGCGTTGGCTCCGCCAATTGACAACCTGCGGATCAGGCGGATCCCAATTTAAGGATCCGCACGCCTTGTCGATTGGATCCGCAGGTATAACAGTTAAATTCTTAAAACTTTTCGACTCATCCCGATTCTTTGATTTCAGTCTCTAGTGTTCTATAGATTAGGTTCACTGATCACTAATAACACTTAGAATGATTAGGAAATTTTTAGAAACCTAAGAATAAAATTTCCCACCAAAATTTGAATTTTCAAATATTAGGAGTAAGTTACCTTTCTGTTTCAAGTAAGGAACCCTTTTTAGGGATCCTTCAAATCCGTGGGTACATCACATCACAGGATTTTCCACTACCCCTTAGCATTTACTGCATATCTTCTTCTTCTTACTCAACATAAGTTCTATGGATTGACTTATGTGATATGATTTGTACAAATTTTTGTTCCAAATCATTTAGAACCAACATTCTCTATTGGATTCACATCAAATCCAAACACACAGACTCATATACCTTCTGCCTATAAATTAGTGCTTTAGGATCATCACTTCACACAACAACCATTTCCTCTCCTGTACATCTTAGCTATCATACTTCAACATGACTAAGTCAAACAACTCCTCCACATCTAGACCTTCAAGAAGAACAGCCCAAATTAGTGTTAAACCTTGTTGTTTTATCAACTTAGCTAACTCCTCATCTGAGGAAAATTCTCCTCTCAATATATCATCACCCATTGCTAATGAAAATTTCCTTACACTCTCCACCCCAACACCATCAAATGTTGTTATACAAACACCACCACCAACCATTACTCCAATAGCCACCACTCCACCACCGGCTCCAAACTAACCTGTTAGATCACCATCACCACCAAAATCACCCAAACTCCAACCCTTGGAATTATTTAGGACTCCTCCTACATCACCACATCTTGATGACTTAGAAGAACTTTCACCAAAATTACCCAATCTTCCACCCATGACCTTTGAAGGTCAACAACCCATGCTTTTTCACCCGGTCTACCTGGATATCCATGGCCCTCTATACCATGATGCACAATCTTCCCAACCTCAACCACAACCTCTATCACCCACATCCACTCTAGTTGCCATTGACGAAGCAATGTGGATGAACATGCCTCAAACCCAACAAGAGATTAGTGAAGAGCTCAACCGTCTCTACACTCTCTCGGGTATAGTTGACCACCGACTTAATGAAGCCATGGACATCCAAAACATCCTCATGAACTCCCTCCAAACACCACCAACAACCAATGAACACCAACAACAACCATCCAACAACAACAACAACCAACCACCACCACCACCACCACAAAACTTGGAGCCTAGTCTTCCTCCTGGTTTTTCAAGTCACGATTGCGCACATTGTGAGAGAACATCTCACTTGGCCCAAAGGACCAACATTTTGGTCCATGAGCTTCAAAACGAGATGAGGTTCATCTTGAACCATATTCTCGAGCGTCTCAATGCCATCTCTCATCCTCCTCAATAGGAGCTTTCTAGTCTAGTTGTTATTGGTTTAGGACTTTTTAGTTATTTCTAGGATGTCTTTTTATTTTACTTGTAACATCATTTCATTATTGTGACTTTTGTCACAAAATTTTCAATATCTATGAATGTGATGTTTTATGCTTATGAGTGATCAACATATTGCATATTATCATTATAACTAACATCTTTATATAGCTTGTTGTACTCTATATCATGATTGCTTTAGGTACAAATAATCATCAGACACTTACTTTGACTTTTTTAAAGTCAAAACATATTAAAAGGCTTGTTTGGAAGAATACTTCTACTTCTTCATTGAAGTTATTCATCACTAACACTTTATTTGCAGCATATCATACCCTTCAATAGTATACGTTGGTACTCGAATAATGGGGAGTATACATCGAGGGGGAGCATTTCATATTCTAACCATTTGTTTTGTAGGATCATGCATCATTGCCTTGTTACTCCATTTAGGGGGAGTATCAAACAAGGGGGAGCTCTTAAAGTTCTCAAAATCGCATTCCGCTACGCAACTCTTCTTTTTGTTTCGACAAAAAGGGGGAAAAAGGATTAAGTTTGCATAACCGTGAATCATCACAGTACATATACTTTTTGCATAAAAAGTTTTTTAAACTCAAATAAAACAAACTTAATCTATATTTTAAAGAACTAATGCTATACTTATTATCATGCTCAAAAATATACTTTATGTTTTGTCATCAACAAAAAGGGGGAGATTGTTAATACAAATATCGTCCCAAAAACGTTATATATATTTTACGATCTTTGCTTAGTTTTGTTAATGACAATTACAAAGTATATCTTTAAGCAAATTATAAATACTAGCTAAAGTATCTTTAAGAACACATTTTACAAGTTTACTTGGAAATACATTTCATACATATACATGATTATTTCCTTAAAAGGAAACTTTATTTCTTAAATGATACAATGACATCATGGCATGCATCATACATGTAATCTTGGTAAGATCTTGTAATATCTTGGATAGATCTTCAAGTAAGATAGTTGACATTGGATGATCTTGATATGACAACACAAAGATATGGAGAGATTGGAGAGATTTGGAAAATCTCTTAGCTGTCTTACCTCTGGCATACACGCGGATCCCTTCGACATAAAGGACGGATCCCTTTTAAGGGATCCGCCGAGTGTCTATCAGCTTGCCTATAAATAGCAAGCTGATCACTTGGCCTTCTCATCACTCATATAGCTAAAGTACATACTCATTCATATTACTAACATCATTCATTCATATCATTTGATCTATCTTTTGTAGCAAAGAAGATTAAGCATCAAGGTTCAACACAGAAGTGTAAACCTTTAGTATAGTTACTGTGTGATCTTTGTGTAATTCACACATCATTATTTGTATCATTTATCTCAGTGAGTGTGGTTAGTGTTTTAGTCCTCAAAACACAAAGAGTGTAGGGAGTGGTTGTACCCTTGTGAAAGAACTCGACATTTAGCTTAGTGTCGGTAATTGTATAGGCGACGTTGGGTTAGTTCTGCCCTGAAGTAGAACTCGGTGTTTAGCTTAGTACCGGAAAAGGAAGTAAGCAACGTGTAAAGGTTTTCTCCACCTAGAAGAGAGTTTGTTTCTTAGTGAAGGATAACTCTTGAGTTAGAGGCTCGAGGAGTGGAGTAGGGCAAGGAAGAGAGTTCTTGTAGCCGAACCACTATAAACATCCGTGTTGTGTGGTTTGATCTTTCCTCTCTTTACGTTTCATATATATTGTGTGAATACTTGTCTGAGCTTGTTTCCTTTGAATTAACATAAAGTAACAAAGCGAATTAATTTTAATCGGTAAAACTATTCAACCCCCCCTTCTAGTTTTCCACAGACTTAATTTCTCTTTATTTTTTTAACCTGAAACGCCTTTCTACAGGGAAACTTTTAACATAACTAAGTCACCTACCTCAATTTCGATTGGTCTTCTTCTGCTATCGGCTTAACTTTTCCGTCTATCTTGTGCCGCCTAAGTCTTACTAGAATCATCTCAATGTTTTCCGTGGTCGCTAATACTATGTCCGTGCTTGCCAATTCCCTTCTTCCGACTTCCTCCCAACACACGGTGTTCTACACCTCCTACCATAAGCATTTCCTAGAGTGGCATATTTATACTCGCGTGATAGCTATTTAACTAGAGGCAATGATCGTCCCAAAATTCACTTACAACCGGACATCATCAATGTTTTTTCTTTTCAAGTCTCATGTCTATTACATGAGCCATAAAGGTATAACAACCGCGTGATAATATCTCCTAGCCTCTATCGTGAAACATAACCCCAATTCACCCTTCCTTTTATCACAATAACTAATCATCCCACTACCGCTAAGATTTACAACCCGAATGATCTTATGGCTACAAGGATGGCCACATTATATTTGTCAAGCCAATCTATTCCAATGACAACATTGAATTCTCCTAGTATTGTAGGAATTAAGTCAATTTTAAAGACGTTCTCATCAATCTCTAGCTCTACATCTCGATATACATTAGACACAACAACGATTTTACTATCGGCTATTTCGACTTCAAGGGTATCGGAAGTTTAACTAGTGGGGGAGCTAAATGTTTACTAAAACCTTAAGTTACGAAGGACACACTAGCACCCGAGTCATACAAAACTCGAGCGGTTACGGAATTAACAAGAATAATACCTGAAATAACATCGGACTCCAACCTAGCTTCTTCGGCACTCATTTGATAAACTCGAGCCATTGGTTTTGGAATTTCAACCTTTTCTTCTTTGACAGTCCTCAATGGCCTTGCTTCAATTACATTTGTTTTTGGGCAATCCCTCAACCTATGCCCTATTTCATTACACCCATAGCACACTATCATTGGTTTGGTGCAATCCTTACTTTTATGGTCAAGAGCTCCACACTTGTAACAACCCGGCGTATTACGCCTACACTCTCCAACATGAAACTTATTACATTCCAAACAAGCCACCTTAGTCTTGGTCTCCACCTCTTCCTTGCCATGCTCAAACTTGGTCTTCTTCCCCTCACAATCCCCAAATTCTTGCTTCCTCTTCGTTTCCTTAGCTTTTTTCTCCTTCCTCCTCAATAAGTCTGCTTCTCTCACATGCGCTCTACTCAAAAGGTCTTCCAAAGTAGTACATTTGAATGGAGAGATCACATCACGAATATCATCCTTAAGCATTCTTTGGAATCTATCGACTTTAAGTTTCTCTTTTCCGAGGTATTCGGGACAATACGGAACCATATCATTAAACGTCCTCCACAACTCATTCACTGTCTCATTAGTTTGAGTGAGAGATTGGAATTTCTCTCGAATTTTGTCAACTTCCTCAACCGGAGCATATTCGGTACTAAACAACTCCTTAAATTCCTTCCAAGTACAAGTCTCCGCCCAAGGTTCACCTTTCTCACACACCTTTCCTTCCCACCAAGTCTTAGCACTATCACGTAGAAAGTTAGTTGCATAGATAACCTTCTTCCTTTCCTCACAACCACTAGTGCGGAATGCACCCTCCACAGCCGTAACCCACCTATTACTAACAATCGGGTCAAGGACACCGGTAAACTGTGGTACATCACAAGCCGTGAAGTCCCGGTAAGTAGCTTTGTCGCTCCTAGGTTCTTTCGCTACTCCACATTCTTTCTTAAACTCCTTAAACTCTTCCTTCATTAGCTCCTTAAGATTTTGCGTCGTTTGTTTGACATAGTAGGGCATTGCTTGTTCAATAGCCTTACCCACTCTTTTTGCTAACATTGAGTCCAAGGCTTTCATCTCCTCTCCTGAAAAACCCCTAAAGCTAGGTCCCCCTGAACTAGAAGAAGAACTTTCGTTATCCTTACCATCATTAGCCGCATCACTTGCCGAAGTTTTGGCATGTTTGGAAGCCGTGGCTTTCGCGACTTCTTTTGGGTGAGGGGTTTCCATTTCTTCTTACTGAAAATTAGCAATTCAAAATATCAAGCACAATCATATACTTAACCGATGCATGGATGCCATTTCTATTCTTATGCTAACACCCTAGCTTGTCACCTATGTATGATTCAAATGATTTCAACTTCACATATGTTTCATATTTTTATTACTACGGTGGCCAGGCGTAGTCATAAAAATATCCAACATATGAGTCCTCAAAATCATCCAAACAATACACAAATAACAAACACTAGTTCTAAACGCATCTACACAAGGCCTAAGTCTAGGAAATCCTAAGGTGAAATCCTAAATCTCTTAGACCGAAGCTCTGATACCAAGTTGTAACGCCCCGTGCCCGATTAGACCAAAAACGTGAAAATTTTTCGACGCGGAAACGTTTGACTAAAGTATACATACGTTACACCATTCTTTGAAAACAGAAATCTATAACGTTGCTCCTCTCCAGACACATTACGTTGTATTTGATTTCTTTTTGAAAAACCTTTTACACATTAATTGGAAATAACTTAAATTCAAGCAGCACAAAAGTTACGCCGTAACTACAAGAAGTAGTTACGCCGTAACCTAATTACAAGAAAATGGGATGCCTCGGTGTTGTAGTTACGCCGTAACCCATAACATGATTACGCCGTAACTACAACCCTGCAACAAAACCTGCACATTTTAATATTAACACACCCAAACCATTTAACACCACTTCATTGACTCGTCATAACTAACCAACATACATAACTTATCATACCAAACTTGACCCATACAACCTTGACCCGCTCATACCCCAAAATGGGTAAAAACACCCTTATACCAAACACACCCTTAAGAACCCATTTCAACTACACACTTTTACCCAATACACCTATCCACAACATATCCATTTGAAAGCATACATTCTTTGTCATTTCTAATATATTAAAAAGTTGTTAGTACAAAGTTGTTAGTACAAAGTTTTATTTCTCTATCACACAAGTCAACCACTTGTGAATGGTCAACCGTAATAAATGATAAAAGGCAAACAGTCTGAAAACGAATGCTCGTGTGTAGTGTGTTAAACCAGGCAAGTGATCACCCGGATCGTTTCCCAACGAGATGTGAATGGAAAACTGTGAAAAGCTAGGATAAGAGTGATTGATGATTTAGATTGCTTTTGATTAATCTAAAAACGCGAAACGGAAATCTAAAAACGAGCCGTATATATATATAATATTTTTTATTATTCCATTTCACTTTATTTTGATAAAGTACTTAATTATAAGCACTTTTTATAAAAGACAATATTTTTGAAAACTTGAAATAAGCACAGAAAAAAGCAGATTAAAGCAGCCGCTTACGAAAACGGGCTAAAAACTAAGATATTAGGAAATCTAATCTTACAGGAGAAAAATTATTTTTCTTAAATCCTAAATAATAAAAGAAAATTTTAGAAAAAAGATTTATATTTTTCTGACTTTTATATTTTTTATTATGAATTAAAAACTATTAAAACTAATAAAAGGGTTTAAAAATAGCAAACGACTTAGGAAAAATCTGAAAAATTCAAGGTAAATACTATATGATAGCAGAATACTAGAAAAAATATAAAAAGTTAAATAAGCCCACTAATAAGCTGGATGGGCTAAATAAGCAGTTGGGAAATAAGCTAAAAATAAGCGAATAAGCACTAGAACGCACCAAAAGCTCAAGTACAGTGTAATATACTAAAACAAACTCAATTCAACTGAAAAACCTCAGATATGCCCTGGCCGTCAGCCGATTCGAGTAATATTACAGCTTGTACTAATGAGACAGAAACAAGGCTAAATGGCTTACTTCTAGCTTATTTTTAAGCACTGTAATAAGCTGAAAAGTGGGAATTTATGGGGGCAAAAGCTTGCTAGTACTATAAGCTATCCAAATCACCAAGAATCAGGCAATGAACATAAGATCATAAGCAGAAACTAAGCTGAGAAAATGGGTGATTGGGACTGCAGCAGGCTAAGTGCAGTGGAGTTATCAGTCAACTGGGGCAAATTGTAGGCCTAAGATAAGCTCATGAATAAGCTCTGAAAACCAAATTAAGTTGAAACAGATGGAGTTTAACTTGCAAGCTATTTAGCAAAACAAAAATTGGAACTTATAAACTACTATAACTAACTTAAAAGTCGGATTGAAAAAGGGCTGAGCTAGCAATTAAAAAGGAAAATTATGCAGACTACTAACTGTGAGCATTCAGTTATTTTTGCACCTTTTTGACCCAAAGCTTTAATTAGCTTAGTCAACTACTGGAAGTGGACTAGATAGGCTAAAAGGGACTCAAAGATGTTAAAAACTAGAACCAAACTGACTCCTAGCTGTAATAAGCTAACTTGGACAAAACTAGGCCTACAACTAAACTAGTCAACTGGTACCATCAAACTCTAACAATACAAACTAAAAATCTAATACAACAACTCAAATAAATAAAACTAGACTAAATTGAAGTCTACCAAGAGACAGATAAACAGTGAGCCTGGTTTTACCCGTTTTAACCCATAAATCCAAACAGCCCTTTGTCAAGGGACTGTTATGATACTTAAGCTAAAAAAGTGTAACTAAGCAATGATATCTGAAAACAAGTTAAACTAAAGCTAAAATGACATTAAGTAAGCAATAAAACTGATGATGAGGCATAAAGATTTAGCAAATAACTGAGTTTGACTGATGTTGACTAACTTGGTTTTTCTTTGACTTTGAAAATTAAACTGAATATTGAAATTATAGCAGAATTAAGCAACAATGAATTAAAAACAAGCTAACATGAATTTATATAAGCAAAAGGAACAGAGCAGAGGTTTATGGAAATCTTAAACAACAATAACTATCTCAAATCACTGAATTAACTTTGAATTACAACGAATGAGAGCAAGGTTTTTTGAAATTAAACTTAAACTGAAATGAAGATTACATTACTCTGATATTAAGCTAAACAATACAATTTATCTAAGTTTGATTGTAGAAACTCTATTACACTACTCTATACTAAATTAACTACTGCTATCTACTTCCAAATTCAAACTTAATTATCTAACTACTTATTTTAGTGCTACAGGAGACTAATTAGAACAATTACTAGTACTAGTGACCAACAGATAACAAAGGAGAATGAAACTTAAATGAAAACTTACAATTGCCTTCCAAGCCTGCCAAATTCATGAACAAAGAACCACAATTCCAAACCTAGCATCCCCCAAGGGATTCTAACCCAGGGCAATCCAAAATAAACCCTGCTCCAGCTGTGATCACTCTTGAACCTTCAGTTTGACTTTTATTGACTTTTTGGTACTTTTGAGTTTTTGATTTCTGAACTGATTTTAAGTATTACTAATAGCTTCAAATTAGCTATATGGGAGCTTATGTGGCCTAAAAGTCCAAGTTATTACACAATAATAACCATTACACTTGACAGAATATTGAAACTCTTAAGTAAAATGGCAAATGATGAAAATGTTGAGTAAACTTGAGATTTATTGCTGAAAAAGTATTACAATACATAAAAGAGAATTACTACACTGCTTGATAGCTAAAACTTAAACTAGAATTTGAAATTGCATAAAAACGACATAAGCTATGCTAAATTATCTAACTACTTTCTTGCTCCATTGTGCTCCTTCTCTATTTATAGCTTCAAAATATGGTTCCTTGCACCTCTGTGGTCAAATCCCACCTCGCAATTTGCATTTTGGTCCAATATTGAGTCGCCACGTGTTCTGGCGCCAAAACGGGTATCAACTAGCTTCTGAGTTGAGGGGAGAGGTAGCATTAAATGCTGTGGTATGGGGTGAGGGTAGTGGGAGGATGGTGATGATGAAGTTTCAAGTTAGGGCGGTGGAGATGGGATTGTTTGACTTTTCATTATTTAGAACGGTTATTGGCTAGGTGGGCTTATTGCTTGGGCCAGGGGTGTGAAGGAGTGGGCTGGTGGATTAGGATAAGGAATGGATTGGATTTTTGTTGTGTTTGGGCTTTTGTTATTTATTAGTGATCCGGTTTGGTTTTGTATAACACAAGGACCAAATGTGTAATTTAGCCGAAAGTTTGGGGGTGTGTTTTGGCACTTTTCCAAAGTTTGTCACAAGGGTAAATCCTGCCAATGATGAATAGTTCAAGGACTTAATATGATTTTTCCATTTTAATTTTCCCAAGGACTATTTCTGCCAAACTTTCAAACTCCAGGGACCAAATGTGTAATTTCACCAAACTTTTCCACCAAGGACCAATCCTGCCATATATGAGTAACACAAGGAACCAAATTGATTTTCTCATGTTTTTAGAATAACCAGGGACTAGTTTTGACAATTTTGGAAAGTTGAGGGACTGAAACTGCCAATTATGCAAACTTTGTCTGTTTTTCATCTGTTTTTAAACATTTTGCATCTGAAACATATAAAACACATTTCTGGGATAATTTCATTATTTTGATGCATTTCTGAGTGTTTTTGGATGTTTTGGCAGCTCAGATTAGGTAAAAATGATGAGTATTTAGACACTCATCACTTAGTAAGTATACAAGACATAATCAACATCACATTTACATAAGATTGGTGATTAACACCAATCATAACATTAACAAGGAGCATCAAATGAGATTATTACTCACCTTGACCGGGCAAGTAAATATATAACATTTACACAAATAGCATTGGATCCAAGCTAACATACATTCACAAGCTCCATAGAAATCACATTAACACCAACATAACATTAACATCATAACATTTACAAGGATTATGCTCATATACTTACCTCAAGTCCTACTAGCTTCCTACTTGGCTTGATTGGGCTTCTATAAATGCTCCCTATAACAAGATTAACTACAATTAGCAACTAATTAACTAAGGAGATCATCAATTACAACCTTTATCCATAATACTCAAATCCACCACATGAACCCTAATTTCTACAAATTGGGGATAGTTACTTACTTGATGAAGAGATAACAATTAAGGTATCTCTAGTGCCTTTGATCACTTCTTGATAGCTAAAATGAGATAAGATGATGTTTTTGGCCTTCCCTCCTTTTTCCTTGCTAAATGTCGACACCAAGAACTCACTCAAGATTTCCAGACAATTCTAGGAGCTAAGGTATTTATCATGTGTTGTTATTAGTTTGGTCAATTGGCAAGGCTAGTCCCTCTATGTCCTATTCTTCCTATTTTGGCCACACATTAAGTTATTACTTAATCTATACCATATAACTTATATTTACAAAGCATATATTTACATAAATGATACCTCATCGGAATACGGGTGTAACAATTATTATTATTTTATTATTATTATTATTATTATTATTATTATTATTATTATTATTATTATTATTATTATTATTATTATTATTATTATTATTTTTTAATAATAATAATTTTCATTAAACATAACAAAATTTACATAAAGTTGGATGGGAGTCTAGACACAAGTTGTGCTCCCACTCCTTTCTGAATACAAAAGCTAACTCTATGAAAGATAAAAGCACCACTTTTAGCATTATTTGAGTGACTATTGGCAATAGACTTAATACGTGAAAGTGTGTTCAAAGCCTCTGTATCGAATTCCCCGAACGTGGAAAAGGCAAAAGGTATGAACTTGTATCCATTGTCCTCACATTTGGATGCATACTTTCTATTTTTCTTCTCCACAACATTATGCAAGGCTACCCCAGGAGCCCATGAAGTCGCCCCACTACCAGCAAATGGAGAGATGCCAGTCACATCCAAGCATGCATCTTTACCTTGAAGCCAATTAAATAATAACAAGTCTGCAGGTCGTAGCTCCTTCCCGTCCTCCGAAAGGAACCCCATCGGAGCCTCCTTACGCACCATGATCCCAACCTTAGAGCAAATATCCACAAGAATGTCACGCACCAGATTATGCCTGAACTTCACACCCACTTCACTGGAACAGTGGACCGCATGATCCCCTCATATGTCCATACGATGCACATTACAACTCGGGCAAAGGCTACCTTCAGGGAACATAGGTACGGAAAGCCTATAACACAACACAGAACGGAATTGGCGATGGTTCATCCTCTGACCCAAACCGTCAATAGGGATGGTGACAAGAAAATCCTGTGCATGTGGGGCGCCTATGCAACTGAGAATAACGACCTGTCTTGGACTTAGCGAGTACTTAGAAACAAGGTCTTTCTCAATGACACCAAAGTAAAACTTTGCCAAGGTTTTCATTATTTGGGGGGCAGAAGCGTCATTGGTGACATCGAGAGTGTCAATGTTACAAGTAGTGTTGAAAGTATCAAGAGCATACTGAAAATAAGGACCATAGGATACATTACCAGATTTAGTCAGTATCTTGTCTTGTAGATCACTCGTTTGCAAACGAGAGGCGAGAAAGGCATACTGGATAATGTCACCCGCTGAAAGGACTCCAAGACCACCCAACTTGATTGGAAGAGTGGCAAGCCGCCACTGCCAATCACCAAACCCCGGCCCTGAGGCGGTAACAATCTTCTCCAAGGAAGTACGTAACGACTGATCAAACTGAACCTGGGCCTCCTGTAAATATAAAGGGGAGCATGTCCTCAAAGCATAAGATAATTTTGCAACCCCGGCACAACTGCGAAGAAGAAGGAGCTCACATTGGGGATCATGAAGTTTGTGGATTGCCTCCATTAGGGTAATGGTTTTAGAAACCCGTTTCAAAGCCAAATCCCGACAAAAACTATCATCCAAACTGACGGAACCACCAAGAAGTTTGACACCATTGGTCGGACGAGAGATATTTATAGGAAAAACACCCTCTACCCTACTTCGAGGATCCTCCACAGGCCAGAAGAGTTCGGTTTTATCAACCTTCAAAAACAAACCACGAGCCGGACCATCCGTCCTGATGATGTCAAGAGCCTTGGCAACCATAAGGGTATCTCCAACGATAGTACCGTCATCAAGATACCAAGCCTGAAGGGTAAGCTCACAAGACTGATTAATAGACTGTATCATAGGGTGCAAAGCTAGGGCAAACAACAAAGGACCTAACGGATCCCCTTGTTGAACCCCTTGACAAGACCAAAGGATAGAGTCATCATAATAAAGCCTAGCAGGTCGGGCATAACAAAACTCAACCCAAGGAGCAATGGATGGGCAACGCACCCTGGCTTCCCGAAGTAATACACTCCCATCGACAAGATTGAAAGCATTCTTAAAATCCACCAAAAGCATAGAAAGCCCAACCTCGTTGCCCTTAGACTCAATGAGCCTATTCACAGAATGGAGAACAGCCTCACAGCCACCAGGAACACCAACACCAAATTGAAAGTCCTGTAAATAAGTATTCATGAAGTTACCAATAGAAGAAGAAGCCACCTTGGAAACAAGCCTTCTCCATACAGTACCAACAACAATAGGGCGTATACCACCACCAGGCTTGACTAAGGGAGTCAAGGGGGCACTAGCTATATACTCTCCCAATAGAATGGGGCACTTTCCACTAAGAAACAAGTTGACAACACCGGTAATAGAACCTAGCAAATCATCAGCAATAGCAGAAGCAACCCCTCCCAAAATATTCATTAAATGTTGTGCTCTAAGCCCATCGCGACCACACGATGTCCCCTTGGGAAAACTACGAATCCTGTTCAACACCAAGTCTTTATGGACGAAAAGGGCATCCCCACCAAGTAGGGAAGAAGATAAAGTCAGAGGTGAGGCATACGGGTGTTTGGCCTCTAACTCAAACAGGGTGTCAGGAGTAGATGGGGCGACACCAGAAGACGTGAGAACCTTAATAGCTGCAGTGAAATGTCCATCTCCCAGTTTACGTTTACATTGAGCGAGGTTAGCTCCATCATGGTCTTTGGTTTTCTTCACCCCACTGAAGGATGGAGTTACTCCAGCCATATTATTATTATTATTATTATTATTATTATTATTATTATTATTATTATTATTATTATTATTATTATTATTATTATTATTATTATTATTAAAAGACTAAATTACACCGTTCGTCCCTGTGGTTTGCTCCAAATCACTACCGTAGTCCCTGATATTTTTTTTTGCTTTTTTGCTCCTTATGGTTTACATATTGCACGTTGTCAGTCCTTATCGCTAACTGTCGTTATCTTTTTCGTTAGCTCCCAATCGTCAAGTGGCAACGTTAGTCCATTAACCAAACGATCATTTGCAACGTTAATCCTGTATACTAACGACCGTTTCTAATTAACTCAAATTCTGGTTTTTATTGTTCTCGC
This sequence comes from Artemisia tridentata subsp. tridentata, assembly GCA_021014915.2. Classification (NCBI taxonomy): domain Eukaryota; kingdom Viridiplantae; phylum Streptophyta; class Magnoliopsida; order Asterales; family Asteraceae; genus Artemisia; species Artemisia tridentata. Next base: position 176,850,258 of record CP139509.1, read on the forward strand.
CTGTTTTCTTACGTTTTCGCCAATTTTCATTCGTTTTCTTACGTTTTCGTCCGTTTTTATACGTTTTCGAATGTTTTTATACGTTTTCGTCCGTCTTTATACGTTTTCGTCTGTTTTTCTTACGTTTTCATACGTTTTATCTGTTTTTATAAGTTTTTGTCTGTTTTTATACGTTTTCCTCCTATTTTTACGTTTTTGTCCGTTTTTCTTATGTTTTCATACGTTTTCATCTGTTTTTATATATTTTCATCCGTTTATGTACGTTTTCGTCCGTTTTTATACGTTTTTCTTGCGTTTTATTCGTTTTTATACATTTTTATCTGTTTTTATACATTTTCACTCGTTTTCTTGTGTTTTCACCTGTCTTTATACGTTTTCATCCGTTTATATACGTTTTCGTCTGTTTTATACGGTTTTCTTGCATTTTTATTCGTTTTTATACGTTTCTATCTGCTTTTATCTGTTTTCATACGTTTTTGCTTGTTTTATTACGTTTTCTTACGGATGAAAGTGTATAAAAACATATGAAAACGGATAAAAAGTGATAAAAACGTATGAAAACGCAAGAAAAATGTATAAAAACAGACGAAAACGTATATAAATGGACAAAAACGTATAAAAATGAACAAAAACATAAGAAAACTAGTGAAAACGTAAGAAAACCAAAATTTGAGTTAATTAGAAATGGTCGTAAGTATAAAGGACTAACGTTGCAAATGATCGTTTGGTTAATGGACTAACGTTGCCACTTGACGATTGGGAGCTAACGGAGAAGATAACGACAGTTAGCGATAAAGACTGACAGCGTGCAATATGTAAACCATAAGAATCAAAAAATCTAAAAAAAATAAGATCAGGGATTACGGTAGTGATTTTGAGCAAACCACAAGAAGGAACTGTGTAATAGCAATATTAACCACTTCACTCTCCAAACACAACACATTGAAAAATACTTTTTACTCAGATAATGTAATAGGCTCGTGATATACTGACCTTCCCTTAGGGAAGGTGTGTTGACTTGACCAAGCTGCCGCCGTCGTACTGTCTGTTTTAAAATTTGTATATTTTGACTAAAGTAGGTGGACCCCACATGGTTGGGAGGGTCAGGTTAGTGTATTAACACGAGTCATCATCATTATCACCGAACTACCAAACTCCCTATATTTAACCACTTCACTCACCAAACACAACACAACTCAACACAACACAACCACCTCAAAAACATCAAAAAAACATTAAAAAATCAAGAAACCAAAATGGGTTTTAATCATTACAACAAACTAATCCGACATATACTCAGGACTTCAAGATCCATGACAGCAATAAGAAGAAGATCAGTTGATTTGCAAACGACATCGTTTTTTTCAACAATATCGAATGCAGCATCGTATCATTTAAATGGTGGGCCATCGTATATGAGAGGGGCTGTGTTTTGGGAACCAAATAAGCCTTTGACTTTTGAAGATTTTGAAATGCCTAGGCCTAAAGTCAACGAAGTTCTTATCAAAACTAAAGGTTTGACTTTTTAGCAGTATTTGCTTTAATAAGTTGATAATTTGTGACTAAGTTGTTGGATTTTTTTTTTTTTTTTTTTTTTTTTCGTCTTTTTTAAAATCTATATATATAAGCTTTGTTAAGCGCAGAAGTTGGCTTTTGAGAGCTCGTGCTAGTGCTGTAGCATTTATTTTTAGAAATGTTTGGTAAAGCAGCTTAGCTAGCTTTTAACATATAAGCTAGCTAACAACAGCTTTGCGGCAAACATACCCATAAGCTCTTTAAGAGGAGCTAATTAGGAGGAGCTTTTAAAAGAAGCTTGAGTTTTTGTGTGGTTAATTGCATAAATGCGTTATGTTTAGTTTTGTGTCCTTTGGTGACATTTTAGACCTATAAGCTCCAGTTCCAGCTACTTTCCCAAACATAATCGAGTATAAAAGCTCTAACTCTCATTAGCTCTAGCTACTTAGCTCCTATAACCTCCAACATCTCCAGCTATTTAGCTCCTATAAGCTCCAACAGTTCTGGCTAATTTCCCAAAAATTGCCATAGTTGTTGATTTATACTGTAGTTGTTATGAGTTATGCTCACTCCCTAGGAAAATAGTTATTTATTTATTTATTTATTTATTTATTTTTTATTGAACTCGTTTGACATTTGATCAGAAATTTTTGGCATGATCATCCTTAAGAGGCCAAAAGTGTAACAAAAACCATCCACGAGAGATATGGTTCTTGCTTGACTTTTCGTCAAACCTTTTGCATAAATTATCCATAAGAGGGATGGTTCTCGTTAGACTTTTGGCCTCTTAGGGATGATTCATCATTCATGCTATTAGTTTATGACATCGATGATCGATGGGATATGCCAAAATGGACAAACTACAGGGACGGATTTTGCAGTTTCCTTTTATACTTATTTTTGAATTCTAGTGTTTCCAAAAAGAAAAATAAAAAAATGTTAATGCGCACAAGCTTATTGGAGCTTAAGCTTGTTATTCTGAAAGGTAATAGCTTTTCTAAAATATAACTTTGTTTGTCTGGTAAAGGGTATGAGTGCTTTGTATAGAATTGAGATCTTAAATGATAAACTAGTTTTGCCAAACACAATTTGTACTTGAAACATCAGACCGTGGGACATTAGGATGTAGGCGCAGGGAGTACTTTCACTGTATGTATACATATAGGGTTATTTTAGAGTGATTGATCACTCAGAAATAAGTTGTTAAGTTGTAGGTACCTGCTTATTTTCTTAGCAGATAAGCACTTAAAAAATCAGCAATCCCAGAAAGTGTATATGTATGGATATTGTACATTACCACAAAACTAGCACACGAAAACAAATTAAAGATTGGTGGCATGATATGTCTTGATGAGTATTAACATAACATCCCAAAGAGAATTAGCGAAGTCCATGGTTATTATGCTCATCTTATTTGAATGACTAGAATTCAGTTTCTTTTTTCTCCACAAAGTTGTATTTGTTAGCCATACATTTCATTCCGTGGGGGTCTGTTTATGTATACTTTAACCCATATTTAAAACGATAGTTTGATTTTCTGCAGCTTGCGGTGTTTGTCACTCTGACCTTCACGTCATCAAGGGTGAACTCCCATTTCCTAGCCCATGTGTTGTAGGGCATGAGATTACAGGTGAGGTTGTTGAACACGGGCCATTGACTGACGCTAAAACAATTGAAAGGTTTGTAATTCTTATTTGTCAATGTAAAAAGTAGTAAGATTCCTACAATTACATTATTGAATATGTATCGAATCATGTTTGTTTTTCTACAGACTTCCCGTGGGAGCTCGTGTCGTGGGTGCGTTCATTATGCCTTGTGGTAACTGTTTCTTTTGCACTAAGGTGACCAGATCTGACATAGCTATATTATTCTATAATGGAGATTATGCATTAAATTACTTGTATATAATTACATAACGCATATTTGACCCAGTAGCATACTGACTGTAGTTTGATCTTTGATACAAAGCATGAATGTGCCAAATAGGTGCTGTGATGATAAAAATTTCGACTACTTGCTAAACAGGGCCAAGATGACTTGTGTGAAGCTTTCTTTGCTTACAATCGCGCAAAAGGGACACTATATGATGGAGAAACCCGCCTTTTTCTTCGTGGAAGTAGTAAGAGTGCTTTTATTTCATACATTGCATTGCTACTGATTAGAGGTGACAAGTTGGCATGGCCAGGCGGGTTGGGTAACGAGTTAAAACGGGTCTGGTCCGGTTTGATTGACCTGCTAACACTTTTCTGCTCATTTTTTATAGTTTATTAATACAAATACAATATTTGTACAATAATGATCTGATTATTTGAAAACAACAATTTATAAGGTTGCTGATTTAGAATTACACTTAGGATGACTTTCAACCAATCTGACTCGTTTGAGATAAGGCACACCAAGATAAATTCACTCATAAGTAACTGATTTAAAATTTGACCCCTTTACTTTTGATATTCTCTAATTTCAGTTTAAATATGTTCCATATATCTTAAAGAGAAAAACTAAGTGTGAAATCGAGTCATCTTTTGTATCTATTATCTATCTAATTATGTTGTTTATTTTTATACCTTCAAAATGATTTATTTGTTTTCTTATTAATATTCCATTCATTTCGGTCAATGCCTACTACATACTTGACTAGTTGACTTATTGTCAAATGAGTTGATTGTGTATGTTATTTTTGCAGGAAAACCAGTGTATATGTACAGTATGGGAGGGCTTGCAGAATATTCTGTTGTACCTGCACATGGATTGGCTATCCTACCTCAAACGCTGCCTTATTCAGAGTCTGCCGTAATAGGCTGTGCAGTTTTTACCGCTTATGGTGCTATGGCTCATGCAGCCCAGGTTCGTCCTGGTGATGCTGTTGCTGTAATTGGTGTTGGTGGTGTAGGTTTAAGGTGAGAATATAAGATTTGTTCGTTTTATCTATTGGTTTTGTCAGTAACTCGTTATAATAACTTCAAACAACCAAAGAAGATCCAAACACGATATCCATTCTTATATGAACTGCTCTGTATCTCATAATTACTTCCAAATCGCTCATCCAAACACCCTTCCCCTTAAAGAAACCAACCAATATATCTCATTTAATTATGATCTAGCTAACCCCCACCATATTTTACTTTTTGGTTTCTGCGTATCTACCATTCCAATGGCTTCTTATTTTGTAATTATAACTAGGTAAATGTTCCAGTTGCTTGCAGATAGCACGTGCATTTGGAGCATCTGAGATTATTGCCGTGGATATACAGGATGAAAAGCTTGAGAAAGCTAAATTGCTAGGAGCCACCCACGTTGTAAATGCCCGAACTGAAGATGCAGTTGCCAAGATCAAAGTAAGTATATCCTTTCTTCTGTATTAGAAAAGCTGCTGCTATTCTAGCATTGGTTTCTCGTAATGGTGCTGAAATGCCCACTGCTGCCCTGCTTATCGCTTTTCCTGATTCATTTTCTTAGTTTTATGTCTTGACCATCAACCAGATATAAATCAGGGTACACAAGTCATTCTTGGCAGTTTCGGCCCACTATTTTTTTGTCTTCTAAATTTTAGCTATGACAAACAAACTGGGCATTCATGCTGTTTTTGGGTATAATATTCTATCTGTAAGAGTTAAAATGCTACCGAGTATAAACTTTCACCGTTTCACCATTCAAGAAGATTTGTTAATGTTTGACATATTTTTGGACAGGATATAACCGGAGGGATGGGTGTTGATACTTGTATTGAAGCGCTGGGAAATCCAAAAACATTTTCTCAGTGTGTACAAAGTGTAAGAGATGGTGGAAAAGCAGTAATGATTGGTCTTACTCTATCTGGAGCCAAAGGTGAAATTGATATAAACCATTTGGTCCGTAGACAGGTATGAGAGCTGAAATCTTTTTCTATTTTCGTACGTCATTAATACATTTATGCATTTTGATAAACATTTATTTTGTGATTATTCAAAGGTATATTTATGTGAATTTAAATACTAAGCAATAACCATTACCATACTCGTATGACAATCATCTTTTGCATGGAAAGATACATCCTGCTTGAAAATGACAATGCTTAACTAAGCACATCTTCCTTTTAAAATTGTTATCACAGAAATGGGTGAATGAATTTGTCAAAAAGAAGAGATGTTGCAATTTTTATGGAACAGGTTAAATTATAACTTTGCTTGGGGTCTATACAAACGATCAAATCAATTGTTTCCACATAGATGCAATAGTTTTTCTTTGGGGTGTTCCAAATTGAATGCGATATTTCTTTTTACTTTTTAAAAAGGAGTATCTAAATATCCTATAATAAGGAGATATTTGTGAACCAAAGATGGTAGAATCGATATTTTTTATAAAAGCGACAATAGCAGGGTTATAAAAGGCGTGCCATGACGGCGCTAAGGCGCGAGGCGTGCCTCCACGTTACGAAATAGACAAAGGCGTTGGCTCTAGGCGTGGCGTGAGATGAGGCGTGAAAAGACGCGCTAGGGCGCGAGGCGTGGCGCCTTTTTTGAATTCAACTCCAATGAATTTTTTTTTTTTTTTTTTTTTTTTTTTTTATTATTTTTTATTATTATTATTTTTTTTAAGAAATAAAGAATGCAAAGATAGTTTCTTGACTTAATTCCTAATGTACAACACTTTTTGTAAACTCGATATATATAAAATATGATATAATATATAAATCTATAAATATTTTCATATTTTGTGCTTTAAAAAACGCTATGGCTTCACCATAGCTCCTAATGCGTGAGGCTTGGTCATGCCTCTATGCCACGCCACACGGCATTTATAACCTTGATCAGTAGATACACGGCTTAAGCTAAAATTTGCCAATAAGCGTGACATTTCAACTTTTAAGAGATCCATAATGGGAGATTATTCATGGGAGTACATGTAAAAGACATACCAATATATAAATTTGTGCATTCGCTGATAATTGGGAGTCTTTTATTCTTCTTCATGTTTGGCCGAGTGTTTTTAAGGTACGAACCCAAGCTCACATTTGTGATCTTGTTCTCATTGTTGGCATCAACAGTAACAACTCCATCTCGACTTCATTATTTTTTTTATGTTAGATGTGGTCATTTCAACCCATTTAATTAGAAGTGGGGTTGTTTTTTTTTTTTTTTTTTTTTTTTTTTAGAAGTGGGGTTTTTTTTTTTTTTTTTTTTAAATTGGTCAAATTAAAAAAAGAGATACTAGTATCTATCAAGGATGAGAGCAAGTCAACCGGATCTATCGAGTCGAACATGTTTAAACTTGCGCAAAATCTCTTTTCTATACTTATAAATACAACCTTATAAAATCGTTTTATTGTGGTGTTAGATTGTTATTGTAATATTCGTTTTCTTGGTTGAAATTTGGGCATCAAATGTTTGCGGGTCAACTCAATACGATCCAGTCCGTTTCAACCCATGCAAAAAAGGAATCATTTCCACCTGAACCCATTACCCACACTGATTACCCTAGTTGCACCTGCACCATAAATCTTATGATTTGATGCTTACAAAGGTCTTATTTTTGGTTAACAGATAAAAGTAATGGGCTCGTATGGAGGCAGGGCCAGACATGATCTTCCAAAGCTGGTGAAACTGGCGGAAAGTGGCATATTTAATCTCGATGCAGCTGTTTCAAGAAAATGTAAGTTTGAGGAGGCAGGGGCAGCATATGATGATCTAAACAAGGGAAATATCATAGGCCGTGCTGTAGTCGAGATCATGTAATTTCTTAAAGTTTCAATGGTGTATGTTTGACTTTGGTCTTTTACTGCTTTGTTTCTCATAGACAATAGTTCGTGAGCGTAGGGTGGCTGTACATAAATTCATAATACTAATGGGAACATGCCCTATTGCATGGGTAAATTACAAATTTGTCCATGTGATTTTCAAAATTTGCACTCCCAGCCACTCTCAACCTTTAATTACAAAAAATCTCATTACTGTTTACATTTTGTTACACTCCTCGTCTTTTTTGCGTTGACCATTGGTCAAAGGTTTGTGAAATGACAAATATACCCTCGTCTTCTTCCCCGATTTGATTTTCTATTGAATTTACAATTAATTTTAAATAAAATTCAAGAACATCAAAATCACAAACCCAATTTGATGATGATTCTATTCTTTTGCTTGGTGCATTTGCAAACTTTTATTGTATAGATTAGGTCGAAGAATAGTAATGTACTTTTACAAATGTATTGATCTCTGGTACGTGAACTCTTTTAAAGTTGTAGAAATGTAACGAACTTTCATAAGTGTTTTCAATTTGGTACGTGATGATTACGTGTCACGTTATAAATGGTGCTACGTGTCAGACTTTCAGGTATGACAAGTCATCATCACGTACCAAATTGGAATACTTATGAAAGTTTGTTACATTTCTACAACTTTAAAAAAGTTCACGTGCTAGATCGATATATTTGAAAAAATACATTGCTATTATTCAACCTAATCCCTTTATTGTAACATCAGTGAAGACTTGATGGTTTTGTTCCTTTTAACACTTGCTAATGCTCAATAAGTTGTGAGCATCGTGGGCCAAAGTTCATAATGACCAACACAAACAAGCTTTACTGTGGTCCATTGCGCTATAGTTCATCGTTTATTCATATGTTACAAAAGTCCTATCAGGGACATTATAAACTTAGGGTGTTTTTCATATAAATCTATACTTCCGTTTGGTTCGCGGAATCCTTAGGATTCTAATAGAATTGGAATCTAATTCCATTCCATAAGGTGTTTGGTTGGCAGTTTCAAGGAATTCAGAATCTGAATTCCATTCCTTAACGTGTTTGGTTGGCAAATGAAATGAAATGAAATGAAATCCTTCAAAATCCCAATTCTGTGGAATTCAACATTCCATAGCAAAATGTGAGGAATGTTTACAATTCCATGGAATTCATTATATTTATCATCAAAAATCATTTATTATTATTATTATTATTATTATTATTATTATTATTATTATTATTATTATTATTATTATTATTATTATTATTATTATTATATTCTTTTTAAAATTATTATTATTATTATTATTATTATTATTATTAAAACATCACTTTATTATTATTATTATTATTATTATTATTATTATTATTATAAACAACACTTCATTAAAAAAACTAATAGAATTTACAAGAAATTGGTGGGAAGCCGAGAAACCAACTGGGCCCCCACACCTCTAGCAATAGCAAAACCAATTCTATTAAAAATATGAACCGCAGCACGCGCCCCAATGTCTTGAGTCATAGAGAATCGTCGAATACGCTTTAGTAGGGTTATTGCATCCTTCTCAAGTTCTCCAAAAGAAGAGAAGGAGAAGGGGAGGAAACCATACCCGATATCAACACATTTGGCATCGTACTTGACACGTTTACGCTGTGCTGCATCAATAACCGCACGCCCTGGCCTAAAATCAATCATCCCAGATTGCGTCAAAGGCGACGAACCCGTAAGATCAACACATACATCACGCCCATCGTCCCAAGAATAAAGCAATATATCAGCCGGTCGTAAGGATCTGTCCCTGTCTCCATAAAGCCCAATATCCACCTCCTTACGAGCTGAGATTCCGGACCGAGAACAAATATCAACAAGAATATCACGTACAATGTTATGCCGGTGTTTAATGCCAACAATACCCGCACATGAAACAGCATGATCCCCATAAATATCTCCAGTGAAAACCCTAGAACAAGCTGAGCACGGTGCCTGAATAGTGAAAAGAGGAACGCCCAACCGGTAGCACAACACACAACGATAAGTCCTGGCATTCATAGTTTGTCCCAGTCCCGAAATCGGAGCCACCCTAAGCCAATCTGAAGTATGATCCTCCCTTAGTGAACTCCATAAAGCCATCTGTCGAGGAGCTAGATGGTATGTAGATTCAACAGTTTGAGTAACCCGATCGAAATATATATCTGCCAATTTCTTCATGAGTTTGGGGGCAGCGACCTCGCTTGGGTTACTCAAAAGGTCAATATCCATACTCATATTAAAAGTACATAAGGCATCATCAAAGGAGGGACCAGCAGTTGCAATACCAGAACTATGGAGAAGCTTAGTCTGTAAGCTAGCAGATTGAAGTCTAGAAGCAAGGAAAGCATATTTCAAGACATCACCTGCAGAATATACACCAAGCCCCCCAAAAGCAAGGGGAAAGGTGGCAAGTCTCCATTGCCAATCACCAAAACCAGGCCCAGAAGCAGTGACAATACGCTCCAACGAAGAACGAAGTGCCGCATCAAAAGAAACCTGAGCACACTCAAAGACCCGGGGGGAACATGTGCGCATAGAAAAATACAACTTGGAAATACCAGCACATGCACGGAGTAGCAACAACTCACATTGAGGGTCATTAAGTTTAGCAACAGCATCCATAAGTTCAATGGTTTTAGCCACCCTTTTCAGAACAAGCTTACTACCAAACTCAAAATCCACACTAACGGGCCCACCCAATAATTTAACACCGTGTAAGGGGCGAGAAATATTAGGGGGAAAAACACCCGCATATCTGCTTCTGGGGTCTTCCTTTGGCAAAAAAACCTCAGTTTTATCAACATTGAGGTGTAAGCCACGACTAGGTCCATCCATCATAATCAACTCTAAAACCTTACCCACAACCAAAGTATCTCCAATAATAGTGCCAAAATTTATTATTATTATTATTATTATTATTATTATTATTATTATTATTATTATTATTATTATTATTATTATTATTATTATTATTATTCAATTTATCTTTTTAATTTAAAATAAAATTTTAAATACTTTAATATAATTTGTTTTTTCCTATTTCATTTTCTTCCAACCAAACACGCGTTAATTTTGCAAATTCCAATTCCTTTAGATTCCAAGTCCTTAACATTCCAATTACTCAACATTCCAATTCCTTCACATTCTATTTCCATAAGCAGATTCCAATTCCATCAGAAACATTCCACGAACCAAACGGGGCCTAAGAGACTTTGGGCTCTGAATTGACCCAATAATCTCCCCCTATTTGGACAGAAAAATAGCTTAAGTGTTTTTCAGTGTAAGTAAGCAAATACAACTTCTTCTTACAACTGAGAATTCTACAAAGATGATAAGGGGACTGATAAACATAATACTTCGTTTATTCATACGTTACAAAAGTCGTATCAGTCTATTACAAGAAGGTAAGTACTCAGACTTCCTTAAACCCCATTTGTTCTAACTTTGTCTTCTTTGATAGGATAACATCTTTGTCATGCCTCTTGCTTATAATTTTGTCCATCAGCTTCATAAACCTATCGTTTTCAGGAGTCTTTACATTATTTGTCATTATCTTGTACGCTAGAAGGGTAGTGGTTTCCACAAGACGAATGTCACTAACTCTTTGGAATGCCTTTTGACCAATTTCATCTATGAAGAAAATACCAGGCTCAGGGGATTCAATAACCATGTTGTTCACAAACAGTACACCTTCAGGAAGGTCTCTTTTGCCAGAAGTCCGGCAATGAACTGTTCAAGCTCAAGTTCAATGGCTTTTCTCTTCCTTGTGAACTTTGGAATTGAGGGATCCTGAGCAGCCAATGGTAGATTGTGATCAATTCCAAGATCTTTGGCAATCTTTTCAAGCTGCTCATATCTCCTGCTCAAGGACTGAAGAAGTTCAGGAATGCACTTGTTCTTCTTTTTCTTCAGAATTGGTCCCATCATATCCCATTCCTTCAAGCTATATTCAAAAAATTTGAACACTTTGTTGTACTCAAAGCTTCTATCCCCTCTGACCACAGTGATTGAGACAAGTTTAGTGTTGGGATGGATGATCATGTCAGTGATGACTCCTTCACCTTTAGTTTGAGTCATGGTCCAAACATATTTGTCATAGATCCCCTTCTTTCTGTTAGCTTTGATCTTGACTTTTTCATTATGTTTCTTGATCAAATCACTTGAAGCTTTACGAACTCACCCTTGATGGATTTTTCAGTCTCTTCAATCACTTCCTTTGACACTTGAAAGATGGTAGATCTAGTAAGCATTTCCTGCTCTCTTGCTCGATCTTTTCTTCTGTTGTTCCCTTAACACGCTTAGAGTTAACTAGAAAGTTAATCTGTTTGTGTTTATGACTAATACAATGTAATGATTCTTTCTATCAGTTAATGAAACGTAAATGTAAAAACACAAAGTATTTTTCAACGTTTAAATTCTTATTAGAAATGAATCAACGAATCTATTACCCAAGTATTTTGCGGAACAAACACTTGGGATTGAATAGACAAGGTATGGTGTCTCCTATCTAAACTCAAGCTATGCTTAAGTGGTAACAATTCGACCCACTGTGGAACGTTTAGTTTGTTCTTGATTGAGATATTTATGTATTGAATGTGTTTAGCATGCGGAATCTACTACAACACACTTTAAAAGAACACAAGATGGTGAGTTTGAGTAAATGAGAGAATGCAATGAACAAATAATCACAACTTTGGTTAACACAAAACGATTCAATATTATTGATGAAATAATACGGATGATCTAAGTATCACCGGGATTACAAAGTAATCTTGAATCTAAGATTAAAAAGGATTTGTGATTCGAAGTAACTAAGTTACTTGAGAGATAGTTTGTTTTTGGTTATTTGGTTCATAAAGATGCATGCATGAAGAAGTGACTAAGATATCCTTTTATAAGATAAGGATATCTTATTACATGTTGTCAAGTAGTTGAATATAATACTATACTTTGACTATTATGGCGCCTACAATTAAATACAACTACCCATGTACACTCTGATATATTCTTCTGTCACCACAGAAGACTATTCTACTTCTACATAACGTATAACAATGTACAAAGACTAATAATTCAACTAAATATCTATTACAAAATATCTAATCGACACAACAGAAGCTTGGCAGGCTCTTCATTAGCTAGCAGTACCTTCTACCCAGAAGGTACTGGTAGAACATCTTCGTACACTACAAAATCAACTAGCAGGCTCTTCTCATCATTGGCAGGCTCTTTGACTTTGATCATTTTATTCCCAACAATCCTCCCCTAAACTTGTTATTTCCATTAAAATACACAAGTTTCTGATGAATAAAATACATACCTTGAGGATTTGAGAACTCTTCCAAAAACCTTACTTTCTATCCTTCCTTTTTCTTTCATATTGCTCAGATATGCTTCTTAGCAAACTCTGAACAATCTCTGAGTTTTCTTCATCCTTGTCACACCTTAATCTCTTGGAGATCATAGCTTTAAGCACTTCATAGCTAAGAGGATACTCTTTCTCAGCTAACATAAAAAGTTCTATCCCACTCTGTGTGAAAAGATGATGAGTATGGCTATGACTTAGAAATTCCCAAGTTGTTGTAGGATCATAATAGGGAAATTTCCAATGAACATCCTTGGGATCAGGATCGAACATCCTATTGAATTCCACCCAAAGCTCTTGTTCCTTAGCATCTGTACTAGAATTTGTAGCTAACCTAATCTGCACTAGATTCCACAATTCTTCCAAATCTGCTCTATCAGATGCTCTAACTAAATTTTCAAAATTCTTGAAGATAGCAGACTGTCCCCCAACCCTTAATATTTTCCATGACTTACCAAATCTATCATGGTGTATTTCCCAATCAATTATAGGGTGTCTAGACCTAATTCGATCAGCATGAATGATAGTAGGTAAAGTAATCAACATTTTACTTACTTGCCCTTGATCCAATTTTGCTACTTCTTTCTTCTGAGCATCTTCCTTCTTCTTAGATGGATGTACATCAGATGGAACATTATAGTAAAGATTCTTGTAGGCTTGAAGATATAAAAAGAAGATTTCATCAGCAGATTTCTTCTTAAGTTGATAATCAGTCCAATTTGCCTGATTCTTCAAAAATTTCTTCATAAAGATTGTTTGATCTTTGTTAGTTTTGCCCACTTTAAAACCTCTCTTCTGACTTTCCTTCATCTTCTTAAAAATGTCAGCCAAAGCTGCTTCTTTGTATTTCTTGTTGATGAAAGATTCAAGTGCTTCAGTCTTCTCATCAGAATTGAGTGTCTTGTCATTTACTATATTTGCTGCATGACCTTTCACAATTGGATCATTGTTAATAATCCATAACATCTGTGCATCAAAGGTCTCTTGAGCAATTTGAGTATCAAGAAGAGCTTGAGCAGCTTCTTCAGCTTCTTTCTGCTCTTTCATTTCTTCAAGCATTCTTGAAGCTTCTCTAGCTTTTAGCTCTTCTTCATGAACTCTTTTGGCCTCTTCTTCTCCTAAAGCCATCTGAATTTGCTGAGTTCTTTTCAACTTCTTGGACTTTGGCTCATCTTCAATTAGAATACCTTTGCCCTTATCCTTTGGAGTTTTATCTTGTGTTGGAGCAGAGGATTGCTCATCAGCAACTAAAATCCTCTTTCTCTTGTACACTCTCTCAGCAGATCCTTTATATCCCATAGCCAATAGCCTTTCTCTCCTGGCAGACTCTTCTTCTGCCCTAGCAGGCTCTTGCCCTGCTCCAACAGGCTCTTCATCATAAACTTGAGTTCCATAATGGAATTCAAATTGAGCCTGTTCCTCCTCTTCTTCCTCATCTTCAGACATATCCTTCCTCCCCTTTTTGGAAGAGTGATCTATCCTATCAGCATCTGACTGTGAAGAACTAGATAAAACAACCTTTGCAGACTTTTTACCTTTTAACTTCTTCACTTCACCCTCCAATCTCTTAACCCTCTTAACCAATTTGATGTTGATCTTAGAAAACCTTTCATTTTGACGTTTAAGAGCTTTCTCTAAGAACTTCACCTTGTCTTTCAACTCTTGCATTGTCTGAGGTGATTGGGTTTGTGATGTATGATGTGGGGATGGTGGTGGTGTTGCTGATGGTACTGGAGATGGTGTTGGTGATTTTTGATGTGTTTGTGAAATGAAACCATGTGAAGAACTGGATGATGGTGTATCAGCAGATGGTGTTGGTTCTTCTGGATGTTGTGGTACCATTTCATCAAAAAGTGGAACTTCCTCCCCTCTAAAACCAATTCTCATATTTGAAAATACTTTTTGAGAAAGTTTTGGTGTTTCATAAACTGAGTCTGTGGGAAGCAACACATGTTGTAATTTTCCAATGATGCATCCAATGAATCTTGGATACATCAAAAATTTTGTTTTACTATCCACATTGTTTATCAATCCTTCAAAAATATATTTAGAAAAATTGTATTTTCTGTTTGTAGCTAAGCAAATGAGAGCAGAAGCCATGTTGCCACTAAATTGCTCCCAAGAGGTTTTCTTCTGGCTCAAACAGTGAAGGATTGTGTGAATCAAAAATCTCCATTGTGGAGTAAGATGCTTTTTCAGAAAAGTGAGTTTGTTGAACTCAGCATGATACCCCATTCTTGTTAAATTTTCAAAAATTTCAGTATCTGGTAACTGACTAATACCATCAGAATCATCCAAATGAAGATGTCTTCTTATGGATGACTCAGTAAGAGTCAAATGTTTACCATCCACTTTGGCTTTTATTCTTTGTTCCCCATTTTCAGAAGTTTTAATTTTAGCAGATTCCCAAAATTGTAAAATTTGATTTTCATAAATAGTGGGATTGACTAGCAAAGCAAACCTGATGTAGGAGTTGTTTAAAAAGTCCACTACTTGATGAAATGAGGCATTATCCTCTGACTTCTCCAAAAATGCTAACTGATTGTGACGTTGAACAAAGTTTAGATCAATTGTGGAAGTCATAATGAAAATTTTGAATATGATGGTGGGATTTGTTGGTAGTACTGGTAGAAGATGAAAGATGTATGTGAATTATGATAATGACTGATGAAAGAAGATATGAGAGAATTACTTTTAACCGACAATAATAAAGATTAAAATAAGTAAGTGAAAAGGCGGTTAAAAAGATCTTTTATATGTAAAATATAATATAATATATTCATCAGTGAATTACATAACTACCCCAACGGCTAATTTTAACTACCAGGCCTAAAGGCTAAAACTTTTTCTGACAGGCTCAACGGCTATCTAGCAGTACCTTTGTACTCTAGCAGTACCATTTTTGTACTAGCAGTACCTTTGAAAGTTTTTAAAAATCCCTTATAGTTTTTAGCAAACTACCAGCTATCAACGGATTTGAGTTGTCTTTACCAAAAGCCGTTTGCTTAAGGACTAGCTAACTATTTACAATTAAGTATGGTCAGTTAACAACCATATAGTTTTTGGTAAACTATCAACCATTAACGGATTTGATTTGTCTTTACCAAAAGCCGTTTGCTTAAGGACTAGCTAACTATTTACAATTAAGTATGGTCAGTTAACAACCATATAGTTTTTGGTAAACTATCAACCATTAACGGATTTGATTTGTCTTTACCAAAAGCCGTTTGCTTAAGGACTAGTCAACTCTTAAGTTTGTGAAAACTTGGTGAGATGAATACCAAAAGCCATGATGGCCCAAAAGATGGTGCAATTTCCTTGGATGGAGGAAATTTGAATCAGGCATTGATGCTGTGTATCTTGGATGATTGGCTCAACAAGTGAAATCATCTAATAGCATGCCTTTGAGTTGAAAACATTTCTTAGTTTGATCTAGATAGAACTTTCTCCTTGAGAAATGCTTCATCCCTTCTAGATATGTGATCTAACTATCTCTTTTTCAACTCTGCATCATCTTGTATGCTCTTGTCTTTTCATAAATTGGTCTTTCTTCCATTCTGGGCTATTAATTCCTCCCCTGAGATTGTTATTTCTCCTGAAATGAATAAAACTTTTGTTGCCCCTTTTGTTTGAAAGAACTCTTGTTTTGTTATCAACCTGAAATGTGTTAGTTGCAAACCAAAAGAACAAAGTGTAGAACACTTGATCTATAACATTTTAAGTATTCAAGCCTTTAAATGAACAAAACATAGCAATTTTGTATCAGCAGGACCAATTATGAACTAACAGGACCTTTTGACTAACTAGCAGTACCATGTTTAAAATCCAATACCAGTTAATATTATGAACAAAAACATATGATTTTCAAAGATTTATCATTCCAATACCTCCTACAAGATATTTGAATCTACCTAAATCAAAAGCTTTGGTGAGAAGGTCTGCATAATTCTTTTCAGAATCAATTTTAACAACTTGAATTAACCTTTTCTCATTGCAATCCCTTATGAAATGGTGTCTGATTTCAATATGTTTTGTTTTTGAGTGTTGAACTGGGTTTTTAATGATACAAATAGTACTGCTATTGTCAATATAAATAATGGTGTTAAGAAAATTGTACCCATAGTCAAGCATTTGATTTTGGATCCAAAGAACTTGCCCACAACAACTTGCACCAGCAACATATTCTGCTTCAGTTGTAGAGTTGGCCACCATTGTTTGTTTCTTGCATTGCCAGGAGATTAGTCTGCAACCAAGAAATTGACATCCACCAGTTGTGGATTTTCTGTCTAGTGTTGCACCAGCATAGTCACTATCCGAATAAGCCACCAATTCAAAAGATGATTCCCTTGGATACCAAAGACCCAACCTAGGTTGACCCTTAAGATATCTAAAGATTCTTTTGACTGCTGTGAGATGAGAGATCTTGGGATGTATTTGAAACCTTGCACATACACATACTGAGAACATGATATCTGGTCTTGATGATGTAAGATACATCAAAGACCCAATCATTGATCTATAATTGTGCAAATCCATATCTTCTCCATCAGCATCTTTGATTAGCCCTTTGTCTGGATCCATTGGTGTACTTGCAACCTTAGAATCAGCAAAATTGAATTTTCTTAGGATCTCTTCTACATACAGATAAACCAACTTGAGATCTTGTTCTAACACCAGAAGTTATGCTTCCAATCACATCATCAGTTGAGTGATCTTTGAGAATTCTAGTGTTTGGTGTTTTAGGAACTTCATATGTAGTTGGAAGATTGCTAATCCCAACTTCTTCTTGAAAAGAATCATCTATTTGAACATTCAATGGCTCAGCAGTACCAATACTTGTACTAGCAGGACCATCTGAAGAACTGGCAGTACCATTGTCATTAGCACCACTCTCTTGATTCTCTTGATTCTGAGTTCCTTGATCTTCTTCATTGCCTTCTTTTGTTGTGTTTGAAGGTCCTTCTTCATTTGAAGATAGATCCATACTTTTCCAAATTGGCATCCAGATGAAATCTTGATTTTTAGGAATTTCAACATTTTCTTCAGAACCTGCATTTTCATTAGCATTTGTACCTGTAACAGGCACATAATTCATAGATTCTGAAAGCCTATCAACATCAAACATCCAATCTGGTCCAACTCCTTTCACATTTGTAAGTTTCTCTTGAAACTCTATGTGAAGATTCTCTTCAACTAGCCTAGTGCATGTGTTAAACACTCTATAGGCCTTACTTTGCAAGGAATACCCTATCAAAAAGCCAACATCTGCTTTTCCATCAAATTTGCCTAAATGATCTTTGGTATTGAGAATAGTAACCTGACAACCAAAAGGTCTCATAAAACTTAAAGATGGTTTTCTACCAAAGAAAAGTTCATAAGGTGTTTTTCTATGTGGTTTTGTCACAAGAACCCTGTTTTGTACATAACAA
This sequence comes from Artemisia tridentata subsp. tridentata, assembly GCA_021014915.2. NCBI lineage: Eukaryota > Viridiplantae > Streptophyta > Magnoliopsida > Asterales > Asteraceae > Artemisia > Artemisia tridentata. The sequence goes on from CP139509.1 coordinate 176,868,314, forward strand.
GCAGTACCAACTGCTTCAGCCCAAAATGAAATAGGCAACTTAGAGTCTACTAACATAGTTCTAGCAGCCTCTATAAGTGTTCTATTCTTTCTTTCTGCTACTCCATTTTGCTGAGGTGTTCTAGCTACACTAAACTCTCTTTTTATGCCTTTTTCCTTGCAAAAGTCATCCATAACTCTATTCTTGAACTCTGTCCCATTGTCACACCTGATGATTTTGACTTTCTTATCAGATTGGTTTTCTACCTCAGTGATATAGGTTTTAAGTATCTCACTAGTTTCATGTTTAGATCTTAAGAAGAAAACCCATGAAAATCTGCTATAGTCATCAGTAACAACCAGACAATATTTCTTTCCATTCAAGCTACACACATTAGTAGGACCAAAGAGATCCATATGAAGCATATGTAAAGCCTGAGTAATAGAGTTTTGGGTCTTGGGCTTACAAGAAGCTCTATGTTGTTTGCCTTTTAGACAGTCAACACAAGTTTGGTCGTTTTGGAAAATCTTTTTGGGTAAACCTCTTACTAAATCATATTTTGCAATAGTGTTGATTGTTTTAAAGTTTACATGACCAAGCCTTCTATGCCAAAGCATAGATTCATCCAATGAGGCCTTTGCTATCAAACAAGTTAAACCTTCTTTGGGATCAATGTTCTTTAAATTGACACTATACATATTGTTCCTTTTTGGAATTTTAAGAAGGATCTGACTTTCATCAGGCATCTTAAAATCAGAAGAAAGAACCATACATCCATTGTCAGTAAATAGAACATTGTTCTTTTTGTCACACATTTGTGAGACACTAAGAAGATTAAACTGAAGTTCTTTCACAAAATACACATTTTCAAAATCTATTTTACTGGTTTTGATAGTACCTTTACCAGTAATCTTTCCTTTAATTCCTCCCCCAAAGGTAACATATCCTCCATCAAATGTTTTGAAATCTGAGAGGAATGACATGTTGCCTGTCATGTGCCTGGAACACCCACTATCAACATACCCTTGATCTTCACTATCAGTTGAATGTTCCTGCACATGAATAAACACATTAGTTTCCTTGGGGTACCCAAGCCATGACAGACTTGGGTTTGCCTCTTGCATCAATGAAGTCAAACCTTTTCAGGATTGTTGATGCACCTTTTGATTGGATTGGTTTCCAAATCCAACATGCTGAGGCCTTAACAGCACTTTCCCTTCTAATCCATTGTGTGGTCTTTGGTCTATCAGTACCAATTTTGGCAATACCAATTTTGGCAGTACCATGTGGTCTAGCAGGACCTTTTGGTCTAGCAGGACCTTTGGTTTTTGGACTCCAAACTTTTGTTTTGACCACATTTATCTTTTGAATAGGATTCTTCTCAACTTTTGGTACACTTTTGAAAGTGTTTCTTGTACCCTTTTCAGTTGATTTTGTAATAACAGGCTTATGTTGTCTAACAGTATGATTATCTTTTGTAGTGTTAGACTTAACAAAACTTTTTCTGGGTTGAGTAACATTTGTTTTAGCTTTTGATTTACTCCCAGAAACCCATTTATTACAATAAGCATGAAGATGATTAAAGCTACCACAATAATAACAAGCTTTATTAAACATAACAAAGTCATCACCTAGTTGTTGTGATTTAAGGTTGTTCCAATTTCTTTGGCTTCCCCTAGGTTTGTTATTACATTTTTTACAACTTTCAACTGTCTTCAAAACAGTTTTGGCTTTAGCTTTAACTTCTACTTTCTTAGGACTGGATGGTCCTACTTTGATTCCTTTAATAGGAATAGTCTCATCTTCATCATCATCAGATACCCAATCCTCAATAATTAGGACATCTGGTCTCTTCTCAGTGAGCACCTTGGAGAGTGAGACATTCTTAGTACTCTCAGAAGGTTCACCTATCACTACAGGTTTAGCTAATGGTTTTGCAACAAATTCATGTAAACCTGATGCAGCAAGATCACTACCTTGTGGACAAGGAATTCCTCTATAAGGTGGAGGACAATTATTATATCCTATCCCTGATTTTATTCTCTTATTCAACTGAGTCTCAACTATGCTCTTAGTACACTCAGAAGCATTTTCCAATTTAGTAACAGTCAGTTGAATATTGTCTCTAGCTAATGTCACTTTAGTGCACTCTGTCCTTACCATTTCTATTTCTCTATCTTTCAAAAATATTTGTCTTTGAAGAGCATTTTTAGCATCAGTAAAGGTAAGTTCATTTTCTCTATAGTGAGTGATTTGTTTTTCTAGCTTGGACATACCACACTTATGGTCAAATAAGGTTTGAATGGTTTTTCTATGTTCTAATACTTCTGTATCATAAGCTTTACTTATGATTTTTAATTCTTTAAAAGATTCACAATCATTAGGACATTTGATAATTTGTACCTCAGGGGTGGAGAATGCCATCAAAGCCAATTCATCAGAAGTTGACTCATCTTCACCCATGAAACTCCAGTCAAAACCCATGCCATCTATAGCAAACCATTGCTTTTGGCTCAGCAACTTCAACAACCTTACTCTTGCTTTCAAAGCTTCCTTTCTTCTCAAAGCTTCCTTGGTTTCTATTGTCAAAACCCTCTACCTCTGTCATCTTGCCTCTTAGGTCTTCTACACTCTCTAGAGTAGTGACCTTTCATGTGGCAGTTGTAACACTCCACCTTTGACTTATCATAGCCAGCAGGCTCACTTCCATCTATCAGTATCTTCTTGCCAGTCCTCATCATCAACTGCTTAGCTCTAATGCTTAAAAGTGAAAGTTGCCACTTTAGGTCCATTACTTCAAGATCATCAGGATGAATCTCTTGAAGGTCTTCAAATGTTAATACAGACCCATTGTGTTGAGATGTAAGAAAAGCACACCCAATTGTTTCATCCAAAATGGATTTAGTGCTACTAGAAGTACTAGCAGTACCAAAGGTTGTGTTAGCAGTACCTTCTTCTCTGCCACCTTTGTCTTCATGATCAACCTTTGAGATGTTTGGGGATGAAACAAATGCCATATTTCCTGAGCTTGACCCAGTAGTCTTCTTGACTTCATGTTCTACAATCTTGAAATTGTTGTAGAGATCATTGAGACTCATCTGGTCAATATCTGACTTGTTCTTCCATACAATGACATGCATAGACCATTCTGAAGGTAAACTCCTAAGAAATTTAGAGTTTAGATCTTCTTGAGTTATCATCACTTCATGGATGGCTAACTGACTTGCAAGCTTCTGAAGTCTATTGAACATACTGTCCAAAGACTCATTGGTTGTGGCTGTGAAGTTCTCAAATTGTTGTTTGAGAAGTGTCTTTTGTGTTTTCTTGGTAGCATCATTACCACCAAACCTAGCCACAATAGCTTCAAAGAGGGTTTTGGCATCTTTGTATTTGTTAAAAATCAGAAGTTGATCATTTGGAATAGTCATCAGTAACATACTCCTTGCCTTGAGATCATTTTTCTTCTGAATTCTTTCATCTGCATTCGATGGTTGGGTTTGTATTGTTGTTACAAGAGCATCATTTACTGTTGTTGTGGTGGTTTGGGGTTTAAATGAATTGCCTTGTTCAATAATCTCCCAAAGTGCATAATCCTGCACTTGAAAGTATTGTTCAACCCTGAGTCGCCACATTTCAAACTCATTTTGTTTCAGTAATGGAAGTTTAGCTGCAACATTTGTCTGAATATGTTCAACATCCATTTTTCTTTTAAATTAGTAAATATCAAGCCTAGCTCTGATACCACTTGTGGAACGTTTAGTTTGTTCTTGATTGAGATATTTATGTATTGAATGTGTTTAGCATGCGGAATCTACTACAACACACTTTAAAAGAACACAAGATGGTGAGTTTGAGTAAATGAGAGAATGCAATGAACAAATAATCACAACTTTGGTTAACACAAAACGATTCAATATTATTGATGAAATAATACGGATGATCTAAGTATCACCGGGATTACAAAGTAATCTTGAATCTAAGATTAAAAAGGATTTGTGATTCGAAGTAACTAAGTTACTTGAGAGATAGTTTGTTTTTGGTTATTTGGTTCATAAAGATGCATGCATGAAGAAGTGACTAAGATATCCTTTTATAAGATAAGGATATCTTATTACATGTTGTCAAGTAGATGAATATAATACTATACTTTGACTATTATGGCGCCTACAATTAAATACAACTACCCATGTACACTCTGATATATTCTTCTGTCACCACAGAAGACTATTCTACTTCTACATAACGTATAACAATGTACAAAGACTAATAATTCAACTAAATATCTATTACAAAATATCTAATCGACACAACAGAAGCTTGGCAGGCTCTTCATTAGCTAGCAGTACCTTCTACCCAGAAGGTACTGGTAGAACATCTTCGTACACTACAAAATCAACTAGCAGGCTCTTCTCATCATTGGCAGGCTCTTTGACTTTGATCATTTTATTCCCAACACAATTCGACCCACTGAGCAATCTCAGGGATACGTTACTCTTTGTAGGAGAGAAGTTGTTTTGCAAAAGTCTAAGGATTTCAATGTACAAAACACACTCAACTTCTCTCCTTTTGATCCTATTTATACACAAGTATAAAAGAGTAAAAGTGATTAAAAAACTACAACTTGTTGAAGCAAGCGTGTCTGAAAACTACAACAGTAATTGTCATTTCCAAGAACCAATGGGAATGGACTATAAAGTCTTTAGGAGTGGTTGGTCTGACACTCCACGACTTTTAGCCGTCTTAGGGAAAGTTTCTTCCTGACAAGATAAGATTTGATCTTATCTTAAACTCTTCCCAGATCTTCCCGCCTTTCTTTCAGGTGTTGAGTTCTTCAGTCTTCAATCACTTAATGTTGTTGAGGAGACTGGGGTTCAGTGAGTTCTTGTCCAACACTCACTGAACCATCATCTTCTTCTTTGGCTTAAGTCCTACTCAGGGAGTACCGCCTTCCTGAGTAGTGAATCCTTCTTCATGAATTCGCCTTAAGCATCCTGAAGATGACTCACTGAGTGACTGTTCACTTAGTGACTTGAATTGTTCTCGGTTTAAGTTAACACTTAGTTAATTTGTGTCAAAATCTTGTTTCAAGTATTCTTGGGTACTAATGGACCCAACAATCTCCCCCTATTTGGATATAAATTATTCCTAAGTGTTTTGATCAGTTATGAGTGAGCTAATGACTTCTACTCATACTGAATGTACTAGAATGTAAATAAGGACACTGAAATAATAAAAAAACATCATCTTATTAATATCATTACAAGTCCTATCAAAACTAAGTACAAAAAGGTAGTGGTGGTATTCAGGCAGATTCATCAGTTCAACTTAATACCAAGGGCTTCAAGCTTAGGCTTCTTTGACTGCAGCTCATGTTGGTCAGGGTGCTCTCGGATTTTTCTTTTCAGATCTTGACAAACCTCACATTCTCAGGACTCTTGATTGGAGAGGCCATCAT
>CP139509.1:176881689-177128206 GCA_021014915.2 Artemisia tridentata subsp. tridentata
GTGAGGTTCTGCCAAGTCCTGAGAACAAAGATTCAAGAGCATCCTGATCAGCATGAGCTTGAGTCCAAGAAGCCAAAGCTTGAAGCCTTAGGGTATAAGTTTGACTGAATCCGCCAACACCACTATCCCAGTACTATGTATAGTTTTTTTAGGACTTGTAATAATATTAATAAGATGATGTTTTTATTATTTCAGTGTCCTTATTTACTTTCTAGTACATTCAGTATGAGCAGAAGTCATTAACTCACTCATTACTGATCAAAACACTTAGGAATAATTTATATCCAAATAGGGGGAGATTGTTGGGTCCATCAGTACCCAAGAATACTTAAAACAAGATTTGGACACAAATTAACTAAGTGTTAATTAAACCGAGAACAATTCAAGTCACTGAGTGAACAGTCACTCAGTGAGTCATCTTCAGGATGCTTAAGGCGAATTCAAGAAGAAGGATTCACTACTCAGGTAGGCGGTACTCCCTGAGTAGGACTTAGGCCAAAGAAGAAGATGATGGTTCAGTGAGTGTTGGACAAGAACTCACTGAACCCCAGTCTCCTCAACAACAATAAGTGATTGAAGACTGAAGAAACCAATGCCTGAAATAAAGGCGGGAATAAGTGGGAAGTATTTGAGAAGATAAGAATGTCAGACCAAACACTCTTATCTTGTCAGATACCAACCTTCCCAAAGACGGCTAAAAGTCATGGAGTGTCAGACTAAACACTCCTAAAGACTTTTTGGTCCATTCCTATTGGTTCTTGGAAATGAAAATTACTGTTGTAATTGTCAGACACGCTTCCTCAACAAGTTGAAGTATTTTTAATCACTTTTACTCTTTTATACTTGTGTATAAATAGGTTCAGAAGGAGAGAAGTTAAGTGTGTTTTGTACATTGAAAGCCTTAGACTTTTGCAAAACAACTTCTCTCTTACAAAGAGTAACTAGTCCCTGAGATAGCTCAGTGAGGCATATTGTTACTACTTAAGCATAGCTTGAGTTTAGATAGGAGACACCATACCTTGTCTATTCAATCCCAAGTGTTTGTTCCGCAAAACACTTGGGTAATAGATTCTTTGATTCATTTCTAATAAGAATTTAAACGTTGAAAAATACTTTGTGTTTTTACATTTACGTTTCATTAACTGATAGAAAGAATCATTACATTGTATTAGTCATAAACACAAATAGATTAACTTTCTAGTTAACTCTAAACGTGTTAAGGGAACAACAATATGTGGACAAAAAAATTTGCTGGGGGAGAAAAGATGGTAGCTGTATATCATAGGATTCATAATTAATCACATGGATTCAAATGAATCCAATGGGATTCATAATAAATCACATGGGATTCACATGTGACTCATGCTGAATCCCATGTTATGATTCATATAGAATCCCATGGGATCCATACAGAATCCCATGAGATTCTTTGATAAATCACCTGTAATTCATAAAGATTACCCATGTGATTCATACAGAATCCCAAGGGATCAGAGAAAATCACATGGGATTCTGTATAACAAGATACAACTTTTTAATAAAGAAATTCAAAGAGTTCATTTCAACAATCATATAAAAAACATCTACCCTTAAAAAGCTGTGACATAAAAGTATAAAACTCAAAAACAGTGATTTACTCATTTTTACGAATCACTTGTGATTTTTTAAAAATAACAAATCACAAGTGATTTTTTTATGAATCCCGTGGGATTTTTCTGGACGGAAATTTTGAAAAAAAAATTCGTCGAAAGTATATAAAAGTGCATATCTATAGAAAGATGATTTAATTCTCGTCGCGGTGGTGTATTTTTCGTAGCTTAAATATTAACCGTTTGCAAGATATGTTATTTTTTTTAAAAAGGTGGAAAGTGGGTTTTTATATTAAATGCGCTAAAATGCCAATTTTCCCTTTTTTTTTTTTTTTTTTTTTTTTATTTGATCTATATCATTGGATGAAATCAAAATGGAAGACTAGGATGTGCTTATTTGTTCTTTAGATTGTTTTTGTTTGTCATTCATCTCACCTCCTGATACAATAGTCCAGTTTTTATTCTGTTTATTATTTTTTTTCTCAAAAATATTCTTGAAATGACTGATTTTCTTTCCACCGAACATTCAATACCCTTAACTTGCGGACATATATCTAAGTTAAAATCCCACTTTTATAATGTACAGGAGAATCATTTTTTTTTTTAATTTGGTACGAATTCAAATAAACTAACTGATATTCAATTTAAAGTTGTCCTTGTGAAGCAAGACGTCTAGCCATGGTGGACAGAAACTACACTTGTCGTCGAGACAATGCAACTAAAAAACGTTTGCTCGAAGTTAAAACTATGTTGTTTGCTCTTACACAAATGCATCCATCGAAATCTCTTCGAAAATTATCATAAAAAATATCATAATGAACATGTATATATTGATGAAAAGAAGTTGGATTTGCCATTAAATATAACAAAATAAAAACTTACATAATCATCAAACTAGAAATTTCTTAGACCCTACCAAGCTCCAAAACATCATCAAAGACAAACCAAACAAAAAAGATAACAAAAGCAACAAAATTATGACATTCAATTCTTGTTTTTCTTTGTTCACCTTCCAATAGGCTTTGCTATTATATTGTTATACTAATTATTAACTTATAGAGATTTAGCATATTCCATCATTCTTAATTATGGCTCATACACACTTTGATCAGTCTCTGGGTAGCCCTCTTGCCTTTCATACTCTTCCATTGTGTCAAACACATTCTTTGATTTCTGATTATTATTCCTGTAATACCCGTCACCATTGTCGCTCACTTCTTCCTCATAGCTAGTTCCTTGGTTATTGCCATTGTTGTTGTTTGGATCATAAGAGTACTTCCCATTCTCCAAAAACCTTGTATCACTCAATCCTTGTTGCTCAGCCATGTTTTCGTTGTTGTCGTAGTTGTTGTAGCCATTGTTTTCCTGTTTCAAGCTTGTGAATTCGTTGCCATTGTAGCCAGTTTTCTCATTTTCGAAGGTCATGTAGTTGTTGTACTTCTTGTCGTTGTTGTAGCTATTGGTCGTGTAACCATTGTTGTTGTTGTTGTAGCCATTGGTCTTGTAACCATTGTCGTTGTTGTTGTAGCCATTGGTCGTGTAACCATTGTCGTTGTTGTTGTAGCCATTGGTCTTGTAACCATTGTCGTTGTTGTTGTAGCCATTGGTCTTGTAACCATTGTCGTTGTTGTTGTAGCCATTGGTCTTGTAACCATTGTCGTTGTTGTTGTAGCTATCGGTTTGGTAGCCATTGTTGTTGTAGCTATCGGTTTGGTAGCCATTGTTGTTGTAGCTATCGGTTTGATAGTTGTTGTAGCTATTGGTCTTGTACCCATTGTTCTGATTCATCGAGCTTGAGTATTCATTGCCATTGTTGTTGTATTGGTTGCTATACATGTTCTGGTTGTTGTTGTTGTTGTCGTTGTAACCATTGTATCCATTCTCCTTCTTGTTGTAGCCGTTGTTCTCGTTCATCGAGTTAGAGTATCCATTCACATTGTTGTTGTAGCCATTGTTCTCGTTCCTCGAGTTAGAGTACCCATTCCCATTGTTTGAGTAACCATTATTATTAGTGGAGTAACTCTCCTTACTTAGCAACTTCTCGAATGGTGTCTCCTTCTCCTCCAACGTGAACTCGTCGTCAGATCCGGGAGTCCCTTTCTCCTGTGTCTCGTCTACGGTTCCATTCTCGGAACCCTCTTGGGACGAAGTGTGATACTCCTCTGAGGAATACTCACTTGATCCTTGACCATATAGCCCATAACCATATTCTTTCTCAGCTGGTGCCGGTGCGGGAGCCAAAACTGGCTCGTTCACCGGCTCTAGCTCTGGCACTGGTGTAGGAGCTAAAACTGGCTCGTTCACCGGTTCTAGCCCCGGCACCAGCACTGGAGCGGGTGCTGGTGCCGGTGAGGACAAAACATTTTGTGAATGTGAAAGGTAATGAACGATCTTAGTAAAGAACTTGCTCTCTCTAGCATGTGGTTGGATGGATAAAGAAAGGATTGTGAGCAAGAAAAAAGAAAAAGACAATATCTTACCAAAGGAGGCCATGACACAAAAAATGAGTTTTGGTTGCAAGCTTTGTGAATTGTGATTCCAAAATTGCTAATTTATAAGATGTTTAACCGGATTAAAATGCGTGGATTGAGGTTGTGGGGTAACCCTAAAAAGTGAAAATGATGTATAGTGATGGACTGTCCTTGCATGTGCATTTATAATGAGAATGTTTAATAGGTGGGCTTAGGGATGCACCCATTTCACGCTATCATAAATACTTACTATCTACTTTTTAGTTAACGATGGCAGACAAGGAGTACAATATATTGTTATATGTCCATACCTAAGTACCTAACTCTTCAAGACATTATCTCAATAAATATTTGACAAAATTATGTCGTGTTTATAATTTTTATAGGTTCGTTATTTTGGATCTGAAAGTAGGTTCAACTATTATTATGGTTCATATAGCCTTGCCTAATCTGTATAACTTTTGTAGATATGTACTCCGTATATTAGTGGTTAATTACATTGTATTTTTTATATGGTGATTTTCATTCTCTTTGATATCGATTTGTTGCCATTTCCATATTTTTTTAACAAAGCTCAAGGTCTAAATTGTCGTCATTCTACTTTGTCACTTTTAATGTTAAAAATGGTCTTGATCCTTATTCCTAAATACGTTATATCTAGTATTGTCATTAAAAGAGATAATACATATGGAGATCATCCGAATATCAAGCTCTTCCTATTAAGACCATCCATGTATAGAAAAAGTTATATAGATCATCCGAGTATCAAGCTCTTCTTCACTATGGTACACAGATATTTAAAAATTAAAACACATATAGCTGATGCTCTAACTTAGATGTATTAAAACAACATAAATAGTAAGCTATAACATTTTTATGAAAAGTTTTAAAATCGAATCATTGTAAATGCTCTTAAGTATAAATCTACAATAACAAAACAGGATTCTAATATTTGTCATTTGGATTACGATATCCGTACATCCTCTAAAGTGATTCCAATACTTTACTAATATTTTTATTTTATTTTTTATTTATATAAATTTGTTTTTGTTATGAAACTACAAATTAGAAAATATGGAACTAAAAATATAAAGTTTGAATAAAAATACGAGACATAAACCGATATAAACAAAGAAAATGAACAAAAAATATTAGAAAAGTTGTAATATATTATTTATAAAATGACTAAAAAATGAGCTAAAAGGGTAAATGTGACATTTACTAACAACACCGTAATTTATGACAGGAAAAGAGACCAGAAGTCTAACCAAGAAATAAAAAAAGGAAAAGGTCATTGACCTTTTATAATTCCGGTTTTTCTTTTTTCTACCAAAAATAAAATATGTACCAAAAAGTATTGAAAATAAAATATAAATATTTAGTATGACTTTACACTTTAACTTTAGTGGCGCAATGGACGGAAGGATCAAGGATAGGTTGGTCAAAGATTGTTGTTTTTCCCATTTTCCCTCCAATTAGATTTGACTTGACATGAAATTAAGTTTATATCAAATAAAAATTGAAGTGTTTTGATCAGATTAATAGTTTTAAGTTTTTTTTTTTTTTTTTGAAAGGTGAATTTTGTTGGAAAACTTCGTGTCGTGATTCGACAGCGGGAGGTCTAGCTTACGTTGTCTTAACCGAATCCGCGCTAGAGAGCTCCCTCGAAGTAGGAAAGCCTATTCAAATACCCGATGGGGGGAAAACCCCCTACTAATCCGCCCGAAGACACGACGATTAATAGGGGTAAACCCTGCCCCCTCAGACTTGAACCTGGGTAAACCCAAGCCAAGCTCTCATAGAGAGACTTCCTAATATCTCAAAGTTGGCATTAGTGGGATTTGAACTTGAGACCTAAAGGTCACCAAGTGGAGTCCCAACCACTAGACCAACTCATCATTGATAATAGTTTTAAGTCTATTTAACCTTCTGTTATACATACGAAAACAAATGAAGAATCGAATTCAAATATATTGGAGTATAAGTTAGAGGAATGCTACTTTCCTAAACCAATATTAGACAAATTTATACCGCACTTGTTAGGGTTCTAAAGATCAAAACTTTCAATTCGGATATAGTGGAAGAATAATCCATCAAGATTGGAACCACAATAAACCAAGATCTATGTAACTTACAATGCTAATAAACCAGCCGTAATGTTTCAAGGCAATCATCGCATGATTATGATTGTAACACCCCAACCCGATAAGGGTAAAGATATCACAATAATGGTTTCATATCAGATCAAAACAAAGCATACATCTATAGTAATACAAGAATTCTCAAAGGTTACAAATGAAATACAGAAACTACAAGGTTACAAATGAAACTTCCGATAAATACTAATTCTAAAGTATAATAACTTCTAATCATCTCTAATCCAGAATAGCTATCAAATCTTCTAAGTCCAAGGTTCTCTCCACTCATACCCCAGCTTCCAAACTAAAACCTGCCGCATGAAAAGAAATGCGGCTGAGCTACGAGAGCTCAGTGAACAGATATAACGATAACAAAGCAGTAGTAGAGAACAGTAGAAAGTAACAGAAATAAAGGTCATGCAGATATAATATGGATTAAGGGATAAGTAAATGAAAAAGAATAAAGGAAAAGAAAAAGGAACAGTAATCCACCACGAGCCCAGAACAGATAATATAATAACCATGTAGCCATATCAGTAATCCAGAGGGGATGCCTCTCAAGTAACCAGATAATATGAGGGGTGTCCTCATGTATCAAATGGAGTAGCTAGCTCCCAGATATGTGAAAGACATGTATCGCACACACCATCAGTCACCAGATATATATAACAGATAAACAGATACAGATAACAGAAATCAGATCAGATCTAGGATGCATCCATACGCCCCAGGTGGCCAGAGTCTACCAATACACACCAGATAAAATAAAGTCAGGGACGGGACAGGTCATCACTCTCCTGCCCTAGAGTCATGCCATCGGTGCATCAATGACAAGGACATGAAACCCTCATGCCTAGTGAAATGGCTCGGGTATCAAACCGTGGGTCATGGTCAAATATCAGGTCATAATCAGAGTGTTACATCAGAAGGTTCATAGCATAAGGTTCATGTCAAATATTTCAGAAGTAAATATCAAAGGTTCAAAATCAAATAGGTTCATATCAGAGTTTATCAGATCAAGGTTTATATAAATGTTCAAGTCAAGGTTCAGAATAAGTATATCAGATCAAGATTTATATCCAAGTTTCATAACAAAAGTTCATTTCAGAAATTTCTATCAAAAGTTCATTTTAAGCAATCCTTTAATAATGGTTTTCATAAAAATGATCTTTCAAAGTAGTTTTCATAAAAGTGATCTTTCAAAACGGTTTTTCATAAAGATAGTCTTTAAAATAGTTTTCATATAAGTTAGCAAAATTTCATATAGAAGTAGTATCGTATCGTACTCATAAACATCCTTTTTGAAACAATTGATTTTTCTCAAAACATTTCCATGTCATAATTAAGAGGTTTTCACAACATAGATTCATATCAGAGATCATAACAAAGGGAATCAATAGAAAAGGTTCAAAGCAAAGGGAGTCATAGCAATGGCATCAAATCAGAAGCTAAACAGATCAGAATATGAAAGGGATCATAGCAGAGTTCACATAACAGGGGAAACATAGCAAGGTTCAAGGGGAAACAAGATATAAAGAGAAAAAGAGTTCATGAGAAACCTGTGAGAAGGTCAGAATATCTGTACCTTATACCGAAAATGAAAAACACAACAGAAATATAAAGGTCGGAAGCAACTCCATCTTCAGTGAATCTACACGAATTCAGGACAGATGTGTTTTTATACGATCTGATGAAGGTGTGTGATTTTTGTTCTCTCGGCTCAATTAATTCGACACCAAGAAAACTCTAACGAGCACAATAGCGATCCAGAAATCTTGAACCCATTTTTACCACCTTCCTTGCATTTGAAAGAGTCCAGGAAAATAGTTGAAGGCCTCCAAAAATTCGTATGGTGTTGAGAGAGTTTTTGGTGTGTGTTTAGGGTTTAATCGATGGAATAAAATGGTAATATGGAGAAACCGTGTGAGAGGAGGGGGAGGGAGGCAATAATCACGGCCTAATATTGATTGGGAAATCAATTTTCCTGATTTGTAGTGTTTTCCTTATTTGTTTCAATGTTTATCTCCTTTTAAATGATTTATAAATACCAATAAATAATTAAATACAAATTTTGGTATACATATTATTTTTTTGTAGGTGACCATTAATTTTTGTACATTGTAAAATGTTAAAAATGTAGTAGCAAAATTATCTTACTTCATATGTTGCTCATTTCCAAGAGGTTGGGGTTTATTTGGCATTTTATGTAAGCTTAATTAAATTTTAAAGTTTTCAAGGGCATTTTGGTCATTTTGCATGATCTCAAATTTTGGGTTTTACAATGATACTTTGGAGTGGTTCGGTAAGAAATTTGTTAAGGGTCGTTTTAGCAAGGGTCAAAGGTCAAGGTTTTGTAAGCATCGTGGATGTTTCAGCTAGTGCTAGTTCTACAAACTTGGGTAGTTTCTACGAGGGATAATATGTCTTCTTTTCGCTGTGCCACCACTCGGTTTGATTGTGTGATTTTGGTTGGAGGTTCAAGCAGGTTTCAATTCGTTTCAGTTGTCAAGGGTCATGGTTGATGTTTCATCCATTTCCATACTTTCTACTAAGTGATTGCCCTTAAGTCGCTACGCATTTTGTTAGTTTTGGAAGAGGGGGATTCTCCTTTGATTGTTTTTTGGGTAACCGTAGTTTCCGATCTTTTAGCCAACTGATCTACGAAATTTGAGCCCAGCGCCACACATACTCAGATAAGGTAAAGCCCTCCACTTTTTAGGATGGTTGGGGTTGCCATTTAGAGTTGTTTGCATCTGGCAGGAATTGAACTTGAGATCTCTTAATAGTTACTCAAGCTCCTTACCACTAGGCCACCAGTACCCCTGAGTGGTTATTCTCCTTTGATTGTTTGAAGTGTCACAACTGTAACTTCGTAGTATTAGTACCGTGAGGGTTGAGATCGTTGTTTAGGGTCGTTTTTAGAGTTTCAGGATTGTGAGGGTCAATATTGGTGTTTAGAGCCGCTGTAAGTCGTATTAGCGTCTAAGATTATTGTTTAAGATCGTTTTCAAAGTTTCAGGATCGTGAGGGTCAAGATTGGTATTTAGAGTCGTTTTAAGTCCTGCTAGCATCTTGATACTTGTTATTTATATATAACTAGACGAACCCGTGCTAAGCATCGGTGTATAGCGGCAAATAATTATACTTGCGAAATCGTGATTTTAGTTTGACTCTTGATGCAAAACTTATGGGTTCAATTTGTAGTCATTGTGAGAAAATGATTTATGAGTTAAAAACGAAAAGTTAAAAAAGTTTAAAGATTAAATAATATTTAGAGTAAACTCCAAAATACATCCCTGTGGTTTGCCCAATTTCGCACCATACATCCAATTTTTTTTTTTTGAGTTTTATACATCCTCCGTTAGTAAAAGTCAAACACAATACATCCACGAGGACGAACGGTGCAAACATTGTGTCGTTAACTTGTCCACGTGGCAGTTATCTCTTTTTAAGAAGGGTAATTATGTCTTTTTATCATAAACTCAAACCCAAATCAATATTCATAAACCCATATTCATAAACCCAGATTCAAAAACACAAACACAAACACATATAAAAAACACAAACACAAATCAAACACAATCTAAATCAAAAGCGGATCGAATCAAGAAATCAAGATCAAACACAATCGAAATCAAAAGTGGGTCGAAATAAAAATCAAACACAATCGAAATCCAAATCAAACACAATCGAAATCAAGATCAAACACAATCAAAATCAAACACAATATGGAAATTTGTGTTTGTTAAAAAATGTATTCATAAACCCATTTCGCACCAGATTTTTGTTTGAATTTTTTTTTGTGTTTGTTAAATCTTGAAATTTTTGTTTGAAATTATAGAAAGGAAGTTCTTTTATGGGGGTATCCACTTCATTATAAGAGGTATTGTTTGAAAAAAAAAAGAGAAGAAAAGAAAGACATATATAAATCTGCTACACATAACCCTAAATTTCTCAACACAATTAACCCTAATCCTCTCACAAAAGTTGCAGCCACTTATCAAATGCCTTTTCTTCTTTTGTCTTTTGCAATCAAAATCACAAACACAACAACAACAACAAATCACAGCTTTCACAACAACATTCGAAAAAACAAATAGACCACACTTGTTTCTTGCTTTTTTTTTATCTAAACCAAACCATTAACACAACTAAGAACCTTTTGTTGGTTTCTTTTACAAAAGATAAGGTCTCGGCTAAGATCTTTCCAATAGATCTATGATGGCTATTGTTCATACAGAAAAATATAAAGATTGGTTTCGATGGTGGTTGTGGGGTTCGATGGTGGTGATAAACAACCTAAGATCTTGTTGTTTCGTGAGATGGGTCGTTTATTTGTGAGGTTGTTCTTCGTAGTTAGGTAGTTCAAAGATGGGTTTAATTGTTTGTTGTTTGATTTTTGAAATAACACCACGAATCATATTGAAATAACACCACGAATCATATTGATTTGCTGGGTTTTTATAAGTTGTGTTTTTTATTTGTGTTTGTTATAATCTGGGTTTGACTTATAAGAGTATTACTAAAAGAATACTGTGTGAGTAGGTGTGGTTGTTAAAAGGACTAAAATACCCTTTCTTAAAAAGAGATAACTGCCACGTGTCCAATTTAACAACACAATGTTTGCACCGTTCGTCCTCGTGGATGTATTGTGTTTGACTTTTACTAACGGAGGATGTATAAAACTCAAAAAAAAAAAAAAAATGGATGTATGGTGCGAAATTGGGCAAACCACAGGGATGTATTTTGGAGTTTACTCTAATATTTAAAATATTAATTAAGTGGTAGATGTTGTTATCATTTTTAATCAATGATATAGTTCACTAACATTACTCAATTTTAAGTCATTTCAAGTTTCAAGAATGACCGCACACTCTTTATAAGTAGTAGAGATATATAATCGCCTTTTAAAAAAAATAAAATGATACTCTACTCTCGGTGGGGTTTTCATGATTATCCTAAGGATGTTTGCGGTTTAATCAAATAGGCTGATTCGGCCGATCTCAATGGAAACGCAAAGATTTGGTTTGATGTGGTTGTTCAATCAACTACTTGGATCGTATGGAGATACCGGAATAGAATTTGTTTCGATTCAAAACCTCCACGCAAAGACACTCTTGGAGATGATATTATGATCTTATCTCATTCTTGGAAGTCACATAGGAGTAAACTTTCATGCCCTAAGTGGCTTGATTGGATTGTTAATCCGAAAGTTGTATGTACAAATCATTTGTAATCCCTTTCTAGCTTCTTGTTGGTTTTTAATGAAATCCGCCGTTCAAAAAAAAAAAAAAAAAAAAAAATCTCCTTGAATATGGTCTCTAAGTGGAACACATTCAATTACAACAGGGTGATAAAGCTTGTTAATACTAAGCAGTAAGTAGTATTCTTAGACTCAATGAAACTAATGATCAAAACTTTAATTTCGAGTATTTTTTAGTGCTTCCTTTTCTTAAGAAAAACATCTGACATTGTGCTTTTATAGTTTTACTTTTAGGTATGAACAATAAATAAAAGGTGAAGATCAAGATCATGTTTTGATATAGGTATGAGCACAACGTGCTCATCAGGTGAGGCATCAAGTTTCATATGACAGATAAGCACGATGTGTTTATTAAGCAATTAATTGATTATATACATATATATCATTCATTAGTTATATGTTTACACTACAGTGATCAATATCATTGTCATTAGAGATGTTTATGCTCAAGGTGTGAGCTATAAAATTGGATGACGTCAACAATTTCACCATAGGTCCATAGCGTTGTATCTATGCACATAATACTACAACAATCACATTGCTTGTATGTTTAAATGGCTGTGTTGTCCGTCAGGAGATTTCAAAGTTAAGCACTGTTGCAAATTCACTAAAGAGTCATAATGTAATACAACATCAAATGCATGAGATTCGCTACAAAATCATATATTACAAAATCAAATAAATCATACGAATGTGTTTAGATGAACTTTATCTCATAGTTCGTATTGGTTGCTACTCCTTCTACCTTATGTGACAAAATGGGCGCTACTGCAACTAGAAAGAGCCTAGGTCGTCATATAAGAACTGACAGTCCTTAAAGGAGTGTTCGGATATGGAGGTTGTGTTGTTTTGAATTGGTAATTTCACTGAATAGGTGTTGTGTTGTATTTGGCAGATGGCTAATATCTTGGTTTATCCTTGCTAACCATTGGCTGTCTGTAATTCATGTATGTGTGTCTGTGAGGCAACATATGGTTTATGGATTTCCAATGAATATAGTAAATGGTGTAAATCATAAAGTAGTTTCCTGCTAAGCATGAAAAAGGTTTATCTGTTATTTGATTTAATGAAGTATAGATAAACTAATTTTGAATGGTTCCTATGGGAAATTCATAGCATTGTTTTTTTTTTTTTTTTTTTTTTTTTTTTTTTTTTTTTTTTTTTTTTTTTTTTTTTGTGTGTGTGCAAAAGATGAACATATATTATTAATAACAATGGCTCATACAATCAAAGAAAGAGATATAGACATGCCTATAACTCTTGAGAATACTAACATATGATATACATCAGAGAACACTAAAACATCTTAGATAACAAAGACTCAGAACAAGTATCAAACATGCTTCATATAGTCTTCAATTCCAACACAAGCCTGCAGGCAAATCATCTCACTGCAGCATCAAATTCACCTTTTATGCACCAATAACCATCTAGCTACATTTCCACCTTATCTACTTATCATGATCATTCAACCTGCCACCACAATAACCATGATAAGCTAGATTAGTGGCTTCACTAGGAACCCATAACCTCTCCACTGCAAGGGCTATACCAACTGTGCTACATTTCCATCTACAACAATGGCTTCACACAGTTGGGAACACACACCTTGCAGTGAGTACCAACCATTACCTCCTTAGCAGTGCATATCTAGGACCATGTAGGTTCATCTTTCACTCCTCACAATTCCTAGAAACATGCACCACCACACCTGTTCACTTTACCCTACACAGATGGAAACTCACTTTATGGTTTTCAAAAAATTACATAGACTGCCAAATGACCTACACACCCCTTTTATTACCTAACAAAGGCCTGTAAGAGAGAGAATAAGCCAATCGACAACTGTGAACTTCTAGAACCCCTAGATACAAAGCCATCATCTTAAGTGAACACAACTCATTCAGTTTCCATATAATCAGAAATCTGAAGAGAAGGTTAAGACCTTTAAAAACAAGCAGAGAAATCAAGAACACCACCTCTGCACATCCAAATGAACCAATGTTGGATGATAAACCATCAGAAGAAGAATTATGATGAAGGGAGACCCCATTCTGAAGCAGGAAACTACATTATGGTAGTATAGACTAATATCAAAGAGAATTTCTGACCAAAAAACTATTACCCCAACTGGATCCACAGTAATAGGTCAAAACCTCTTCAACCATTAGGAATACCACCAAGGTACTAGCCATCTGCATATACATTATTACCCAGAATACAACAATAACAGTACCAGTCATCACATATAATACCCCTTAATTCACTTTTAACCATAATTCCAACAACCCCATAAAACAGAGAAACCATTGTTATTCAGCATTCCACACCAAAAAACTCCTTTTAAGACCCACTGAAACACTTTTAAGAGTACCTAAAAGTCACACCCACTCCTTCTCAACACTAATAGTAGCACTTGTCTTTTTGACTTTCAAACTATTCAATCTACATTTGACTGTATCACATAAGTTTTGAGAAAGAACTTCCATGCTTCTCTTCTCATCTCTGAATATCCTATAATTCCTTTCCTGCCATACCATATACACACAACAAGCCAAGCATAATCTTCTGACCACACTACCAATAGAAGTGCCATTATACATATTAGAAAATTGTCCAATTAAGTCTTGCCAACCCATATCAGCCCACTGCATACCATGTATTTTCTCTAGCACCTTACTCCACATCCCATTAGAAAACTTGCATTTGAAAAATAAGTGATCATGTGAATCCATTTCCTCATAGCATAATGAACACACCATCAAGTCATAAGATCCCCATTTCCTTATCCTATCATGAGTTGTCAGTTTCCCTTGTATGGCTAACCACAGAATAAATGCTTACTTAGGTATATTCTGTGAAAACCAAACTAGTTTGCTCCATGAAACTGCATCACCAGTGTATAACAAATCTTTATATACTTGTTTAATAGAAAACTTACCCACAACACCTTCACAACTCTTCCACATCAACTTGTCCTGCTGCTCATCATTAAGTACAATGTTATGGGACACATCATTGACTGGTAACTTAGTAATCCATGCATTAGGCCATCTTCCATTACTGATTTCAACCAACTCCCTAACAGTCATATCAGCTTTGAATCTTTCATCATATAGATCTCTATAAGTGATGTATGCATCAATAGCTGATGAGGCGAAAAGTGTACCGCTTTTAAGGGGTCATTTAAGCCCGAAATCGTATTTATTTGATCAAATAGTGCCCTAAATCGTTCCTTTTGTCATTTTAGGTACTTTTGAGGAGAAATCTGGAAAAGGAGGCATTTTGGACGTTTTTGGAGCATTAAAGTGAAGAATACGGCAAAGTCTCAAAATCGGCTGAAATTTACCTTTGACGGCGTCAGAATCATCTCTTGACGGCGTCATGCCTTGGCAAGAAAAGTGGGATGTGAAATTTACTCATGACGGGCCAGTGAGTTAGCATGTGAATTCTGACGGTGTCACGCTTTAACTAAATCAAGGGCGTCACGGCTTAAATCATAAGGGGACGGCGTCACGTTCATGATCCGACGGCGTCAAGCCTTGATAGGCCAGAATGGATTTTTGAAGAGCTAAAGAGGGACGGCGTCAAGAAGGTCACCCGGGAACCCTAAAAGCGGCGAGGTGACGGCGTCACAATGCATAAGGTGACGCCGTCAGATCCAAAAATCTATATATAGTTTTCTAATTTTTTGTCATTAGAGAGAGCTTAGTGTGTGGAATTTTGGGATAAAACCCTAAGACGATTTTAGCTACTTTTTCAGGGCTTTTTGCCTTGAGATCTTCCATGTTTCATTGAAAGATAAGTTATCAATTAATCATTCAATATGTCTATGTGTTGTTTGATTCTATCTTATGCTTGTCTTTTGTTTAACATGTTAGGCTAATTTTATCTTGTGTTTGCTTAGATCTAATGAAACTTAGCTATTGATTATTGGTTGTTAGTGTGTTGTTAGTTGTATTGGATGATTGTTTATCTATGTTAGGCTTAAGAAAACTGGCTAACTTCCTATTCGGTAACTTGCTTGAACGTCTTAAGAAACATGAACCAAACGCGTACTAAAGGTTTTTATGGTTGTATTTAATGCACAAGCGAATTCTAGTGATCCCATGTTAGGAGCTTCCTAGCCGGCTCGACATAGGAGTGAATTAGGAGCTTGTAGAGTTTGGGGAAGTAAGTACGCCACCCCACGAATGGTATTAAGGAATACACCCGTCATCCACGCGACTAATACACACTAATTAACCGGTAAAAGATAGTTAGGGAGTAAGGAAATCTAAGTAAACACATTTCTCTACACATAAGTTTCTCACCACATTTTATTTTCAGTTATTTATTTTATTTGCATTCGTAGTAAATTGGGTTAGTTGAATAGCAACTAATTCCGCCCACTCCTTCAAAACCCGAGATTTTACTTGCTTTCATAAAAACTATAAAAACATAAAAAGAATCTTCCTCAACCCTTAGACCTAATTAGAGTAGCCTTTCACACCTAACGAACACTATTCCCTGTGGAGAACGATCAATCCCCCGTACTTACCACTACACTATACTACATCGGTCAGGTACACTGCCTGGTGGGGTTGTAAGCCTCTTGAGATCCCTCGAGAGGTAAAACCTGTTGTAAGGTTACAAAACACCGCACATCAAGTTTTTGGCGCCGCTGCCGGGGAATAGTTATTGTTTAGGTTGAAATTTTTATTTCTATTAGGTCTACTCACTAGATTCCTTTCTAGTGAGATTTTTATTTTATTTTTCTAGGTTTTCTTTAGTCTATCTATTTTCTTCGTGTCTTCGTTCGTAACCATACCATCCGACATCATGGAAGATGGTAATATCCTTAACCCACACAACCCACCACCACAACAACCACCACCACCTCCTAGAGCCCGTACTTTAGGAGAGTATTCCCGTCCTAGCCACCATGGCTATCGAAACACCATTGAGCTCACTCAAGGAGCCAATATCACACCCTTGCGATCCGACACCATCCGGTTGGTGCAAAGTGGATGCGCATTCCATGGACTTCGTTCTGAAGATCCTAATCAACATCTCAAGGACTTTCTTAAAATCGTTGATTCTATAGACCTTGATGTTGCCACTCGAGAGACGACCCGATTGCGTCTCTTCCAATTCTCTCTGCGGGACCAAGCTAGTCAGTGGCTAGAACGTCAACCCGCAGGATCCATCACCTCTTGGGATGATCTCACCACTCGTTTCCTTGCTCAGTTTTTCCCACCGGGAAGAACTACCAAGCTAAGGAATGATATCTTGATGTTCCAACAACGTCAAGGCGAAACTCTCTACGAGGCATGGACTCGATTCAAGGACTTACTCCAAAAGGTCCCTCACCATGGCATAGAACTTTGGCTCCAAGTCCAAATCTTCTATGATCATATCAATCTCTCCACGAGGCAAACCATTGACCAATCGGCCGGTGGCAAGCTACGTGATCTAAGTGCGGAACAATCATGGGCTCTCCTAGAGGATCTTGCTCTTTATGACAACGAAAGTTGGAGTGATCCCCGTGATTTGAATAAAACGGTCAAGGCAATATCTTTGCCTTCTAACAATTCAAGCACTTCTGACCGTAGGATCATAGAACTTGAAGACCAAGTCAAGTTTCTCATGAAATCCTACGAGGCTCCTAAACCTTCAAGCCAAGTGAACAAAATCACTTCTTCATGTGAATTATGTAGTGGTCCCCACGACACTCGTGATTGCATGGAACTCCCCGAACAAGCTTTTGTGGACTACGCATCCTCGCGTACCGACGGAGCGGGAGACAAGTGGTACACTTTCAAACCCGAGCCAAACCATTATGGTGATTCATACAACCCCTCATGGAAAAATCACCCGAACCTTAGGTGGAAACAAAACCAAAACTCTCAACAAACCAATTCTTCCAACCCACCTAATCGTTTCCAATCAAGCGGTTCCAACTCGAACCATACTTTCAACAACAATCCTTCCGGCAATGGTAGTACCAATAACTTTGAAGGATTGATGTCTCAATTTATGGCATCTCAAGAAGCTCGTTTAGCCAAGTTTGAAGCCGATTTCAAACAAAAACAAAGCGAGATGATCGATAAGATTGACACCTTGTTGAAAGCCCTCAATGACCGAGAAATGGGAGCACTCCCTAGCAACACGGTCAAGAACCCGAAACTAAATGTCAACGCTATTTCATCGGTTTCGTCCCCTAGTTCTTGTCCACAATATTATTCGGTCAATTCCATGAGCACGTGTTTCAAACAAACCCAAGTCGTTCCAAATGACCAAGAAGTTATGACATCCAAATTGGTCAACAACATAGTTGAAACACCTCCCACTCAAAACCTTGACGAAGAATTCAAGGAGCTCCACCTTGAAAGTCCGGTTGTTGATGAGTTGGATGAAAAGAAGCTCAAGTTAGGCGAAAGAGGGACCGCCTTTGTTCAAAACAAGCTACCTAAGAAATTAGATGATCCGGGCTTATTTGTTCTACCTTGCAAGATCGGTAATTCGGAGGCTTATGACACATTAGCCGATCTTGGATCAAGCCTTAACTTACTTCCGTTACCTCTCTACACCTCTCTAAAACTTGGAAAACTTGAAGAAACCGAGGTAATAATAGGCTTAGCGGATGGAAGTGTTGCTTACCCGGTTGGAGTAGTTAAGGACGTGTTAGTGCACATTGGAAAACTAACCATTTTAGCCGATTTCCACGTCCTTGATATGGTTAGCGACCCTACATGCCCCTTGTTGATAGGTAGAGGATTTTTGGCGACCGCTAGTGCTATGATTGATTGTAAGGAATCCAAGATAGCGGTAGGAGAAGGGGATACTTGGTCAATCTATGATGTTAAGAAACACGCCTATGATACTAGTGAGGAACCGACACCCCATTGGTTAGAATTAAATAGGAGACCATCTAGATATGGACCTTGGATTGATAGAGACTTCATAGGACCCCAACGCCCATTTTACCTAGAAGAGGACTTTGTTAACCGAACGCATTCGGTGGAGCAACTCTTGGCTAGGGACACCGAATTGGATCCATTTGAAGATCCTCTAGTTTTTAGAAAGATGATTGATTTCCTAGGAGTTCTGCCAATTAACCTAGGAATGAATAAGTGGATTTGTGAGGAAGATGATCATAAGTGGAATTGGGATAAACCACCCAAAGATGGAGATGGGTCATGGCATATTAAGATGACGTTGTATGACCCGGATGGAGAGAAGTTTGAAAAGACATATCGTACTAAGCGGACCAATAGGAAACCTCAATCCAAGCTTAACCCTAAAGACGTCCTCGATGACGAGCTTACTTACATAGGGTAGCGTGACTTTGAGTCTAGCTACAAGACTCATTAATAAAGAAAAGCGCTTCTTGGGAGGCAACCCAAGCTTTATTTGTTTTATTTGCTTTGTGTGTTTATTTATTTGTTTGTTTGATTTTATTTGCTTCCGTATGTGTGTTTAATTTTTATTAATATTGATTCATGTTCAAAAGTAAATTGTGAAAATGCTTTATTTTGTTTTTAACTTCGTCTTAACTACATATAAAGGTATTTTGCAAAAGATAAGTGTAAGGGAAATCTGAATCGGTTTATTAGAACACATATTAACATGAATCGTAATAATAATAAATTAGCATACATATTAGTATTTGTTTGAGTCAAATGCTTGTATCGAGTCATAGTGATGTTTTGCAGGATTTCCAGGAAGTAAGGTAAAGGTTTTTCCAGAAATTTTCCGGAAACTTAAAACGAAAATTTTTGTCAGGTCATTTCTGACGGCGTCAGGGGTTATAACCTGACGGCGTCAGATTTAATTTCCAGAAATTTTTGAAAGTTTTGTTTTCATAAAAAGTTTTTATTAAAATCTCCAACTTATAATCTCCAGGAATCTGCAAAATTTTCATTCCACAAGCATTATATCCTTATATATAGATTTTTCCCGCCGATGTTATGCAGGTTTTCGTGTTTGTTTTCTCAGGTTTAACAGGTTATTTTGGACAAGGAGATGTTTTTGGAATCAAGCTTATGGCGATGCATTAGTCATGGAGCTTCAACATTACCTTGGAAGAAGATTTAACCGTGTAATTTCATTATCCAACGAGCGAATCAGGGGAGTATTTGATTTCATTCTTTTACTTTATGCTTTTACATCTTGTTATTTGAACATTGGGGACAATGTTCATCTTAAGTGTAAGGGGAGGGTAAAAGTACGATTTTAGAGAATACAATTACGCTTGATTTTTGTTTGTTTGATAGTAGATGTGTAATAAAACTGAGATAAATACTTGTTAAGGTAATTTTAGTGCCAAATTTAAAATTTTTTACAACATATAGGAGTGAAACTTTGATCTTAATGAGCGTCTCACGGATAGGAGTTATATGACTAGCACAAAAAACCGTACCACTAAAAAATTTTCCACCCCAAATATGTGAGGTTCGCCCCTAGAATTGGTAGGAAAAGCATTTATGCTATGATGTGTGTACCGGTAGCACTTAGATTCTAGAACTTGCGTTAGGACCATTCCGAGGCCACAAGTGAGACTACATTCGTGTAGTTAGATTTACTACATGATAAGAGGCATTAGGATTAACCCATTGTTTTACACCTGTGTTTTTGTTATAATTACATTGGCTACATTGGTCAAGTAATTCTCCCACACCCTTTGCGTTGTACTCATTTTTAGTACACGATACCCCTAGTACACCCCTCAGAGCCTATCTTTTCGTTTCGACCTTTAAGCATCTTACTTAAAGGAAGAATTTGTTACACCCCACTAAAATGTACACCCAAATCGCCTTAGCCTACCTTGTATGCACTCATTTTTAGTGCATTATTGTTACAACATTTGTTTAAACCCAAGTTAATTATCTAATTGATTACATGGTTGCTAAGTCGAGTCATATCCTTGTACATATTGTTTTGGGACGATTGGGACTCATGGGTAAAGTACTAGTGTAATGGAGTAATGGGGAAGAACATCATTTATTACCCCCATATGTGCTAAATGTTTTAAAAGTACTCCAAGTTTTTCAATTATCTTAATCCGAGTCATTAGAATAGTTATTTGTAAAGTTATGTAAAAATTCAAGTGTAAGGGGAATGCAATGCCCCTATGATGTATTATTTTGGATGGTAGGGCAAGAGTGTATGCAAAAAAAAAAAAAAAAAAAAAAAAAAAAAAATCAAGAAAAATACAAAAAAATGAGAAAAAGAAAAGTAGAAAAAACATACGGACTACCATCCCGTTTTATTTTATGTTTATTTTTATTTTTTGTTATTTTGTTATTTCGTTTCTAGCTTAAGATCGAGTCTAGTCTTGGCTTAGCAACATTGTATAGTACATGTAATTGATCAAGATCTTTAACTAGCCACCAGTAAAATATCCTTTATCCAACAAAACCGTGTTTTCCTTTTCCCTACACCTAACGTTATAACCCATTTAAAAGCCCTCTTTGATAGTTTATCTTAGGTGCTTACGCCTAGTGGAGGAGGTTTTCGATCCTTTCCCAAGCCTATGGTAATCTATTTGCTATGACAGGTAGTGAGAGATATTATCCGTTTTCATTTATGAGATTTATTTTGATGACACTTGAGAGATGTGAGTATCTAAACACTACTTGTGAGGTGCTAGTTTATAATCTCCGTGCTTATTATGATTGAAGTGGAACGAATATTTGTTGTAATTACTTTTATGTTTGCATTAAATGACCCCTAACTTGTATTTTGATTAGAATAAAAGCGCATTTGCTTGAGGACAAGCAAATCTCAAGTGTAAGGGTATTTGATGAGGCGAAAAGTGTACCGCTTTTAAGGGGTCATTTAAGCCCGAAATCGTATTTATTTGATCAAATAGTGCCCTAAATCGTTCCTTTTGTCATTTTAGGTACTTTTGAGGAGAAATCTGGAAAAGGAGGCATTTTGGACGTTTTTGGAGCATTAAAGTGAAGAATACGGCAAAGTCTCAAAATCGGCTGAAATTTACCTTTGACGGCGTCAGAATCATCTCTTGACGGCGTCATGCCTTGGCAAGAAAAGTGGGATGTGAAATTTACTCATGACGGGCCAGTGAGTTAGCATGTGAATTCTGACGGCGTCACGCTTTAACTAAATCAAGGGCGTCACGGCTTAAATCATAAGGGGACGGCGTCACGTTCATGATCCGACGGCGTCAAGCCTTGATAGGCCAGAATGGATTTTTGAAGAGCTAAAGAGGGACGGCGTCAAGAAGGTCACCCGGGAACCCTAAAAGCGGCGAGGTGACGGCGTCACAATGCATAAGGTGACGCCGTCAGATCCAAAAATCTATATATAGTTTTCTAATTTTTTGTCATTAGAGAGAGCTTAGTGTGTGGAATTTTGGGATAAAACCCTAAGACGATTTTAGCTACTTTTTCAGGGCTTTTTGCCTTGAGATCTTCCATGTTTCATTGAAAGATAAGTTATCAATTAATCATTCAATATGTCTATGTGTTGTTTGATTCTATCTTATGCTTGTCTTTTGTTTAACATGTTAGGCTAATTTTATCTTGTGTTTGCTTAGATCTAATGAAACTTAGCTATTGATTATTGGTTGTTAGTGTGTTGTTAGTTGTATTGGATGATTGTTTATCTATGTTAGGCTTAAGAAAACTGGCTAACTTCCTATTCGGTAACTTGCTTGAACGTCTTAAGAAACATGAACCAAACGCGTACTAAAGGTTTTTATGGTTGTATTTAATGCACAAGCGAATTCTAGTGATCCCATGTTAGGAGCTTCCTAGCCGGCTCGACATAGGAGTGAAGTAGGAGCTTGTAGAGTTTGGGGAAGTAAGTACGCCACCCCACGAATGGTATTAAGGAATACACCCGTCATCCACGCGACTAATACACACTAATTAACCGGTAAAAGATAGTTAGGGAGTAAGGAAATCTAAGTAAACACATTTCTCTACACATAAGTTTCTCACCACATTTTATTTTCAGTTATTTATTTTATTTGCATTCGTAGTAAATTGGGTTAGTTGACTAGCAACTAATTCCGCCCACTCCTTCAAAACCCGAGATTTTACTTGCTTTCATAAAAACTATAAAAACATAAAAAGAATCTTCCTCAACCCTTAGACCTAATTAGAGTAGCCTTTCACACCTAACGAACACTATTCCCTGTGGAGAACGATCAATCCCCCGTACTTACCACTACACTATACTACATCGGTCAGGTACACTGCCTGGTGGGGTTGTAAGCCTCTTGAGATCCCTCGAGAGGTAAAACCTGTTGTAAGGTTACAAAACACCGCATGCATCAATAGCTCCAATTCCAGACCAGTTATCAAACCACATTGAAGTGCTTGTCCCATTACCCAACTTTTTAACCATATGAGCTCTTACATCTTGCCTCATTCTAAGAATATTTCTCCATCCCCAACTGTCATTAGCCTCCTCACTTATTTCCCAAATACTTCTTCCTTTCAATTTGAATGTGTTAACCCACTTCACCCAAAGAGAATCTTTATCCACAACAATGTACCAGAGGTGCTTAGTGATCATGGCTTGATTCCAAACACTTAAGTTTTTCAACCCAAGGGTTAGACCCATTCCCCGGGTACTTGTACCCCACCCTAGATGAAAAGGGACCAAAGGCCTTTCGTGATTGGATAGTCAACGACTGTTGCGTTATAGTCAAACCCGGTACTCAACCTAATAGTTAACGAAAGTGTAACAGGGCTTTGGAGGTTATGATGCATAACTTAAAGGACTAAAGTTGTTAAGTTGTAATCATGTTATAAAGTATGATGTGGCCAAAATAGAAGGAATGAGACTTGAGGGACTTAATGTGCCAAAGGGCCAAACTTGTTACTAGCTAACCTTATCCAGGGAATTCTAGAGAATTCCACCATTATTTAGATAAGGGTGTGTGGTCCGATTTTAGAGAGGAGAAAAGGGAGGGAAGAAATAGCTTGATGATGAAGGGTTTGATTAGTGAATGATTCCATATCAAGAGATAAGCCCTTTCAATGATCTTTCCCAAGTAAGTAATCTCCCTATCTTGATGTTAATGAGGTTAAGGTTTATGATTGAAGTGGGTTTTCATCATATGATCAAAGTATGATCATATGATGATATAGAAAGGAAGATGGGTAAGTTTAGATGGGTTATATAAACTCTTGATTCATGATGTTGTGTTTTAATAGGTTTGGACTTAATGATAAAGGATGATGATGATAAAGGATTATGATGATGGAGGATGGTGATAATGATGAAGATGATGCTATTGTTCTTGTTAGACTTAGCTTTGAAAGCTAAGGTAAGTAACTTGTACTAAAACATGTGTTATATGTGTGTTATCCATATATGTGTTATGATTGTTATAAAGTTTAATATTTGGATTGAGTGATGGAGGAAGGTTAGGAAAGTGGTGACTAGTTATGAGCTAGACAAGCAAGTATACGACTAATTGCTAGCGAGACTTGTTGTAGCTTATGTGATGAAGGTTTATGTGGTAAATTGAATGTTATGATTTGGAAGCAAAGTAAGAGATCATGATGCTTATGTGCTAATACGTGTATGATATGTGTTTTATGTCGGGTTACTTACTAAGCAAAAGCTTATGGTTTAGTTGTCTAACCATTTTGTAGGTTGGCATGTTTTATGGATGGCTTGGATATATGGATTAAGGATTTGGATATGCAAGAATAAAGGTAGTATGCGTTTAGGAGCTTTAGTAGAATACCGAGCTCAAGTGTAAAGTTTGTACCCCCGTTGGTCTTTTATTGGTTGGTAAAGTGTAGCCGTGTGGCAAACTGTATCTTAAGGTTGTCCTAACGATTTGGTGGTCAACCGTTGTGTCAAAGTATGTTTTATGTGTTTATAGTCAAAGTTAAAGGGGCGTTTGGATTAAGTATAAATTTACCCATTTTGGGTTGTACATGGGTCAAGTATATATGGAACACGTTTAGTATGTTAAAGTAATGATGTTGGTTAAGTTTGGTGGGAAAATGAAGTGGTATAAGTGGTTTGTAGTGTAAATGGGTCAAAACGGGTTTTGGTGCAAAACCCGTGATTGTGTAAAGTACGTTTCCGAGAGTCAAATGGTAAATGTTTTCACGTGGAAATGAGCTCGTTAATGTATTAAGTGAATCTGGAAAGTTTAGTGAAATATCGAGTTCGGGAGGTCGGAATTTCAAGTGCGAAATTTGAAAAGGGATCCGGAAGGTCAGTAGCCTCCAACCGATCGGTTGGAGGGTACTGCCGATCGGATGAGGCCCATCCAAATCGGATGCGGGGGCAATCCGATCGGATGGGTGGACTTTCGACTATTTTTAGCAATATTTGAAAAATCACATCTTTTAAATCCGTATGTCGTTAGAGGTCGTGCCACCCAGCGTTTTGAAGGTAATGGAGTCTAGTTTCATTTAAAAATAGTCTAAAGGTCTGAATGTTTAGGAATTTTTATAAATGGTCAAAAGAGTAACAGAATGTCCGTAAAAGGTCAAGCATTTCCGCGTAAAAGTTCAAAGTTTTTTGTCTAAGCGGGCACGGGGTGTAATAACTTGGTATCAAAGCTTCGGTTTAAGTGAATTAGGTTTTTTTTAGGATTGACTAGACTTAAACCACTCGTAGAAGCGTTGAATGTAGGTGTTAGAAATGCGAAAGGTAAATGTTTAAGTTAGAAGAAGGAATATGTGATATGTTATGTGGACCAAAGTTGGTAAGTGATGAATGTGTTTTATGTGTTAATGTGTATGTGATATAAGTCTATAGAGGACTAGAAATGTTTAAATGATTAGTTATCCGTGCACCTCGGTTGGTGCCGGTGATTGTATTGTGACTAAATAAACGCGTGTTAGAGTAGCGGTAATGGAATGCGAGTAGGAATGCTAAGTGGTATTAGAGATGGGCTAGTAAGTGAATTAAAAGTTGTATGATACCTTAGTTATAAGGTAGGCTATTGCTTGTGGCTAATTAGAATGTTGATGCTTAGACATAGACTGATTGTGCAATGTGATGTATGAACCATAGACTATGTGAGTTGATTATGATTATGAATGTTAGAACACTTTTTGGACAAGTGTTAAATGTTAAGTGTTATTGTTTATGCGATGTTAAGTCTATGGTAGTTGGTTATATGTCTAAGTAGAATGAGATTGTGCTTGATAGCATGAATACATAGAATGTATGAGTTGAGATAGATACATTGGAATGCATATTATGTGAGACTTGATCGTTATGTGCGAATAATGTTATTGCATGATTGATAACAGAAGTTGCTTAGAAAGCACAGATTAACTCCAATGTAATGTATAAATGTCACATTATATGTGATGATCTAGTGATGAAAGAAAGTTGAAAGAACACATTGACATGTGAAAAGATAAGTATGGTAAGTGTTTGATAAAGCATAGATGCTTTGAAAGCTTGGGATAAAGTAAGAAATGAATAATGAAGTATGTTTGGAGTTTGATGATTAGAAAGACACGATTGATATAATAACGATTAGATGCTTGAAGGCACGAATTCTTATATGAGTAACTAAAATGAGAAAGTTAAAGTGTATAGTAAAACGTGATGAGATCATGTTACATATAACACATGATAAGTAAAATGTGTTAGTAATAAATGGTTAAGCGTGATGAGTAGAAGTGATGAATGAGATGTAGATTGCGCTAGAAGTAATAAGTGATGTGAAGTGCGCTAGAAAGAATTGTAAAACATGAATATAATCATGTTAATATATTGGAATGTGTATGATGAGATTAATGAGAGTGTTATAGAATAAACCTATGTAAGGTTTATATGCGTAAAAGTTGAGTAGACTATATGAAGTGATAGCATAAGTTGAGAATATGGTCAACAAGGGGTTGACGGGTAATAGTAAAAGTGCGTTGTAAGAACACATAGAAAATGTGTAAATTGTAATGGACAAGCATCATACAGAACTTGTCTAAAATAAAGATGGCACATAGTGAATGTATGAGTCAACTTGGGGTTGACGGATGAATGATAAATTGCATTGTGAAAATGAAAATATATAAATGGGCAAGTGTTATATAGAAACTTGTTTAGATGAAAGTAAACATGGTAGTGAATGATTGAAATTGCTTAAGGCAATGAGAATTGAGGAAATGATAGTGTGTACTTAATGATAAAAGTACATAAAAGATAAAATGAGTAAAGATGATAAGGTAGATATAGCTTGGATCCAATGCTCTAGTTTTGGTATCCTTCGGGATAGCCCAGCTTGCCTTCATGGCATGGATGTTAGCTTGCCTTTATGGCATGGTTGTTAGCTTGCCTTCATGGCATGGATGTTAGCTTGCCTATACGGCATGGTTGTTAGCTTGCCTTCATGGCATGGTTGTTAGCTTGCCTTCATGGCATGGTTGTTAGCTTGCCTTTATGGCATGGATATTTAGCTTGCCTATACGGCATGGTTGTTTATCTTGCCTTTATGGCATGGATGAAAGGTTAGTGAGATTGGATCCAAGGCTAGAAAAGATGGAAAGTAAAGTAAGTATGATTGTTGTGTCGGAGGTATGTAAGTAGGATGATTTATAATCTCCTTATTTAAATGGATTGGGACGCCTCTTCATTTAAATGAAGAAATTGTAAATCGCAGAACCATAAGTTTATAATTCCTTACTTACATAGATTGGGACGCCTTTTTATGTAAATAAAGAATTATAAATGAGTGGGCTTATGTGTAGCTGATATGACATGAGTACGGGTAGAGAGATGAGAAAGTGAAAACTAAAACAAGTTAGAAGTCATAAGAAGAGGCTATACCTGAATAAAAATTTATAGCGGCATTAAGGTAATGTGTGAAACCTTAAGATAGACGCCTAGAATGAGTTTGTACTTTAAGTTGAGAAGATAATGGGTAAGCATCCCCAAAATTTAACAAGAAGATTGCTTAAGTAATGTGAAGAAAAGATTTTGAAAGTGCCATTTAGATGGTACTTGATATAAAAATTGAATTAAGTTACCGGTTTTTGACGTAGATACGTGTTGGTACTATGTAGAATGCGAAATTGACCGGTATATGACTTTAAGTCATGATTAGTGCATTGGTGAATAATGTGAAAATAGTGCCGAAGTTTGACTTATATAAAGCCAAAATAGTAAATTTTTCATATGACTAGTCGTCGTTTGCTAGAAAATTTTAGATGAGCTGGTGATGAGAAGTGTTGTTTAAAGTGGATATGAATAATGATTATGTTTTAGAAGCTTAGAAATTGCAAGATCACTTAGATCGTTGCAATGTAATGATTAAGGATTCAAAAGTATGAGAACGGGTGTATGTTGGGATTTAGTTTTGGACAACATTAGACGAGAGATTTCGGGGACGAAATCTAAATAAAGGGATAATTACCAAAATAGCCCAAACATAAATGGGCGGTTCCCTATCTAACCCGAAATCCGAAAATAATTGTGTTGCCCAGGGCAACCGGCATTTTTTGGGGCAACCGAAGGATTTCAAGTGTATTTTTTGGGCAACAATCGCCCTTTTTTGGGCAACTGGGGGCATTGCCCAGGGCAACCGGGGTAGAAATATCCCATTTGGGTTTTGGGCTATTTTAGTAATTATCCCAATCTAAATAAAGGGGTAGAATTGTTACACCCGTTCCCCGGGTACTTTTACCCCACCCTAGATGAAAAGGGACCAAAGGCCTTACTTGATTGGCTAGTCAACGAATGTTGCGTTATAGTCAAACCCGGTAGTCAACCTAATAGTTAACGAAAGTGTAACAGGGCTTTGGAGGTTATGATTCATAACTTAAAGGACTAAAGTTGTTAAGTTGTAATCATGTTATAAAGTATGATGTGGTCAAAATAGAAGGAATGAGACTTGAGGGGCTTAATGTGCCAAAGAGCCAAACTTGTGACTAGCTAACCTTATCCAGGGAATTCTAGAGAATTCCACAATTATTTAGATAAGGGTGTGTGGTCCGGTTTTAGAGAGGAGAAAAGGGAGGGAAGAAATTGCTTGATGATGAAGGGTTTGATTAGTGAATGATTCCTTATCAAGAGATAAGCCCTTTCAATGATCTTTCCCAAGTAAGTAATTTCCCTATCTTGATGTTAATGAGGTTAACATTTATGATTGAAGTGGGTTTTCATCATATGATCAAAGTATGATCATATGATGGTATAGAAAGGAAGATGTGTAAGTTTAGATGAGTTATATAAACCCTTGATTCATGATGTTGTATTTTAACAGGTTTGGACTTAATGAAAAATGGTGATGATGGTAAAGGATGATGATGATGGAGGATGGTGATAATGATGAAGATGATGCTGTTGTTCTTGTTAGACTTAGCTTTGAAAGCTAGGGTAAGTAACTTATATTAAAACACGTGTTATATGCGTATTATCCATATATGTGTTATGATTGTGATAAAGTTTAGTACTTGGATTGAGTGATGGAGGAGGGTTAGGAAAGTGGTGACTAGTTATGAGCTAGACAAGCAAGTATACGACTAATTGCTAGCGAGACTTGTTGTAGCTTATGTGATGAAGGTTTATGTGGTAAACTGAATGTTATGATTTGGAAGCAAAGTAAGTGATCGTGATGCTTATGTGCTAATACGTGTATGATATGTGTTTTATGTCGGGTTACTTACTAAGCGAAAGCTTATGGTTTAGTTGTCTAACCATTTTGTAGGTTGGCATGTTTTATGGATGGCTTAGATATATGGATTAAGGATTTGGATATGCAAGAATAAAGGTAGTATGCGTTTAGGAGCTTAGGTAGAATACCGAGCTCAAAGTGTAAAGTTTGTACCCCCGTTGGTCTTTTATTGGTTGGTAAAGTGTAGCCGTGTGACAAATTGTATTGTAACACCCCCTAATTTATGAGATAACAGCGGAAGACTAATCGGGGTATTACTCTGAGGATCAAAATCATAATTATAGAAAACGGCTCAAAAGAGACGTTTTTAAAATATAGGTCCTTAATATTAATTCAGTTACAAAAGTTTCATAACAGAGTGATGAAATCCTTAAAGGAGATTTTGTTTTTAAACTGAATTACACATTTTATTTTACACCATAATAAAGATAAGTCACAGCCCGCTCAATGCCCTTGCTGCTCCGCTAATTTCCTGAGATAAACATGCTAAAAAGTCAAAAAAAAATGTTGAGTGAAATCATAGAGTTTGAAATTTAATAATCAGTTCGATACACAAGTAAGATTGTATTGGGAATACAATTAGTTGAAAAGTTGATATTGCAGTATATATATTGCCCTAAGTCTCATGACACGCAAACGTTAACAAAGTACCGTAAAACGGAGGAGTCACATCAAATTAATGATGGATATATTGCCCTCGAGTAATAGGTGATTTGCCAATTCCTATTTTTCTCAAATATAAAGCATCACGACTAATACGACTAGCAAAAAGCATTCCGTCCAGTATTAGTGGGATAAGTCGTCAACCTCTAATAGATCTATTCACTATATTCGCGTTCACTTACTAGTGATTAATGGCTGATGATAAAGGGTCTTGTGGCAATAAAGTAACTTAGGCATATATCAAGTCAGGTAAGCATACATAAAATTACTTGTGATCTGTTTATAGCATGTATCTCCCTCACGGAATATAAAGTTGTTAAATAAGTAAAAGTGAGGCTATGACTCACCTTATGTGATACTGAGGATGGTAAAAAGTAAGTTCAGATGAGATTATGGTAACGGCTTCAAAATACAACCTGAATAAATGGGGAAGTCTAAGAATCTGACCAATACAAATGGTGGAAGTGATAACGAGAACGAATGACGATTTGATCGTTAGAGTGAGAGTGTGATGTGCTTAAAATGCTTACAATTCAAAAATAATATTACATATAATATTATCCTGTTTTTATGTCATTTAATCAAATAATAACATTTCCTCTAAAGTGGTAAAATGAAATGTGAAGTTAAATCGTTCAAAATATCGTTATATAAATATAACGTAACTTTAAATAATAAGTAGATGAAATATACAAAAATGCACATGACGTAAATGAAAATCGTAAAATGGAAAATAAAATAAGAATGTCAAATATAATCTGTTGGTCCTTGTCCTTTTCCTGTTTTTACACTTTTTACCCTAACGGCGTTAGCGTTGCACCGTTAGTCCTTGGTTATGTATAAGTTGCATTTATAGTCCACTACTTGTCCAAATTTACATTCTGAGCTTGGAATTAAATAATATAACAATTTCTACCTTAAAGTTTCTGTTTTTACAATTTTAGTCCCTATTTTAAAAGATTGGCAGTTTTGGTCCTTTTAAATGAATTCGAATTGCATTTTTAGTCCAAATGTGCAAAAAATGTGAGAAAAGCTATACGAATCTTTCTGTGACTTTTTTAAGTTTAATAAAGCTTATTTCAACAGCTTATATGGCAAAAGAGCTTATTTTTCATATGTTGGGCTTTTAACGAACCACCTTTAAGGCCCATTAACGTTTTAAAAACCATAAGCTTTGAGACGAGTTGGGCTCATCCACAAGCTCATTTTTAACGTGCTATTTTCATATCAAAAGACCTAGATAAGCTAGCTTATCGCGTTTGCTTAAAATAAGCTTAATGGGCTTAACAACCCACCTCGCGTTTTGGTTAACAGTTCCTGAAGTGATTTTAGCGTTTCACTTTGGTCGATTTTGAGGGTCGAGATGTGATTATATATTTAATTTATATATACGAATGTTGTAGCTAGTAATGGTGTCTAATAGGTCGTGTAAAAACAAAGCATGGTTGTTAAGTTGAATTTTAAGATATACGATCGTTTCTGAGGTGACATGGGTCGTATTTTATGGTTAAAACACTTAGAAAATTTCTAAGTATTTTCTGGTTTTATTTTACGTATTGAGATGTGATGCAAATGACCTCGAAACATGCATGTAGCGTAAGTATAAATGTGAGATGGGTGTGATTCGTGACTCCTAGGCCTTCCACAAGGGAGGCTAGTCACTATTCGTGTGCTACATGAGATCGTGTACGTAAATAAATAAGTGTAATATATACGTTCGAGTGATGATTTATATATGATGCATGGTTATGTAATAATGTACGAGGTGAATTCAAGAGGGTTTGAGACAACTTACTACACCTCTAGGGTGGTAGAGATTCGTGTGAAAGTGAATGGAACACAAGGAAAATAAACCCACGATTGCTATACCACTTATACGTTTATATATATATAAACCTGTTTCTTCGAAAAGCTTTCAAACAACCAATGAACTCTTCTGGTCTTCCAGAGATGTTTTTATGAGTGAGGGGGAGTTAAAATAAGAGTATGGAATGAATGATAGAAGGTGGTGAGTTAGGGATAGTTTTATAGAAATGTTATGTACACATATGGACTCAAATAATTTCAAAACCCTATCAACTTGCTTCTACTATGTAATGTCAGTGATTGAAAGGTCTTCAAGATATATTTCTGACATTTTGAGATCTTAGAAAGGTATGTGAGTGAGTAGGTAAGTCATATCTTGATTTTACAATTTGTATGTGTCAAATAGTAACTTAAAATAGTGCCAAATTGGTTTTAATCGTGTAACACTTATATATTGATGTTAAAACTGCTTCATTATCATGACATTAGGCTAGAATAATTATTAGGAGTGCGTAGAAACGACTTGGAGTCAAAACGGTCACTTATTGAATTTTTGGTGATGTCGAGTTGGGTTAAAAACAAGCAAACACTTTGGCTCGTAAAAACATATCAAAACTTGGTATCCAACTCTGAAACTCGACACTACATTATTATGGTGGAAGGTGAACGAGATGGTGTAAAAATATATACAAGTCGCGTTTAGAAATTGAGAGAACAAGGAGCGTTTTGGAGAGGGGCTGATCGAGTATTATTACATGAAATAATAAAAATCATGTTGTTGGGCTTGGGCTGATGAACAATGCGCACGGGATAGAGTTGGGCTGAAATAGTTTCTAGCCCGTTAGTACATTTAGTGTATAATTAAGTTTTGTGATTTACACGTCGTGAACTCGTCTCGTTATTTGGTGAATTTTGTGATAACGTGATTACGTTAGAATGATATAATAAGAAAAAAATTCAAATTTCTTCGTAAAAATAGTAATCAGTAAACAGTAACTGAGGTTAATATTGATTAACGATTATAATTACAGTGAAATTTTACAGTGTATTACATGTATGTTAAGGTTGTCCTAACGAGTTGGTGGTCAACCGTTGTGTCAAAGTATGTTTTATGTGTTTATAGTCAAAGTTAAAGGGGCGTTTGGATTAAGTGTAAATATACCCATTTTGGGTTGTACATGGGTCAAGTGTATATGGAACACGTTTAGTATGTTAAAGTAATGATGTTGGTTAAGTTTGGTGGGAAAATGAAGTGGTATAAGTGGTTTATAGTGTAAATGGGTCAAAACGGGTTTTGGTGCAAAACCCGTGATTGTGTAAAGTACGTTTCCGAGAGTCAAATGGTAAATGTTTTCACATGGAAATGAGCTCGTTAATGTATTAAGTGAATCTGGAAAGTTTAGTGAAATATCGATTTCGGGAGGTCAGACTTTCAAGTGCGGAATTTGAAAAGGGATTCGGGAGGTCAGTAGCCTCCAACCGATCGGTTGGAGGGTACTGCCGATCGGATGAGGCCCATCCGAATCGGATGCGGGGGCAATCCGATCGGATGGGTGGACTTTCGACTGTTTTCGGCAATCTTTGAAAAATCATATCTTTTAATCCGTAAGTCGTTAGAGGTCGTGCCACCCGGCGTTTTGAAGGTAATGGAGTCTAGTTTCATTTAAAAATAGTCTAAAGGTCTGAATGTTTATGGATTTTTATAAATGGTCAAAAGAGTAACAAAATGTCTGTAAAAGGTCAAGCGTTTCTGCGTAAAAGTTCAAAGTTTTTGGTCCAAGCGGGCACGGGGTGTAACACCAAGACCCCCTTTAACTTTTGGTTTACACAAGTTTTTCCATGCAACCTTAGCTTTGCCATCTGCTTGCTCACCTTGATTCCAGAGAAAACCTTTTAGGAGCCTATTAATATCATTAATAACAGTTTGAGGAAGTAGAAAAACAGTAGCCCAGTAGACATGAATTGATTCCAATATAGAAGCCACCAATTATAGCCTACCAGCATAAGATAGGCATTTATTTTTCCAATTAAGAACACTGTTTCTGACTTTATCAATCAAGCATTTGCTTTCCTTAACACCTATCCTTTTAGTGATCAAAGGAACACCAAGGTATCTCACAGGCAACTTCTCCACTTTGAATGGCACAACCTCCAATATATCATTCTGAATATCCTCATGAACACTGCCAAATATGATAGTGCTCTTGTTATAATTAGGTTGCAACCCAGAAATGGAACCAAATTCTTCAATAACTTCTTTAACCACAGTCACTGAATCTTTATCTCCATGACAGAACATAAGAAGATCATCAGCAAAACACACATGAGTTAGATTCACTTTCTTGCACCCAAAGTGGTACTGAAATCTGCTATCATTTTCAGCCTTCCTAACCATTAAAAGATTCAAAATTTCCATGACAAGAGTAAACAAGTAAGGGGACATTGGGTCCCCTTGTCTAAGCCCTTTCCCCCCTTTGAAATAACCACAAATCTCCCCATTAACACAGATGGAGAATGAGGTAGTAGTCACACATCTCATGATCCACTGAACCATTTTCCTGTGAAAACCAAAACCATGCAGAATATTTTCCAAAAAATTCCAATTCACAGTATCATAAGCTTTTTGTAAATCAATCTTCTGTGCAACTCTACTTGGACCTTCCTTTCTCCCATATCCTCTTAATACCTCTTGAGAAATTAGAATATTATCTTGGATCTTCCTATTAGGAATAAAAGCACTTTGGTTCTTATTTACAAGTTTCCCTAGACACTTCTTCATTCTTTCAGTGATTATCTTGCTTACACACTTATAGATGACATTACAACATGCTATAGGTCTGTAATCAGATACTTTGGCAGGAGTTTGACTCTTAGGAACAAGTGCAATCAATGTGGAATTCAGCTCTGTTAAAAACTTTCCATTATCAAAAAAATTCTTTAACAGCTTTGCAGACATCATCACCAATTATGTGCCAAGCCTTCTTATAGAAATGAGCTGAGTAACCATCAGGGCCAGGTGCTTTATTGTCATCAATTTGGAACATTGCTTTCTTAATCTCACTGTTAGTGACCTCTCTCACCATAAAATCTGCTTCATCAGTACTGAGCTTAGTAGTAAACAGAATATTAGCATCAAGAGTGTTCACCACTGGGACACTTATACCCAAGAAATTCTTAAAATGTTTAACAAACTGAGCAGCCACTTGATCTCCTTCATGTCTAACACCTTGTTCATCATGGACAGCATTAATCCTATTCTTGTGATTCCTTCCTTTTAGCACTCTATGGAAAAAAGCATTGTTTCTATCTCCCATGCTCAACCATTTAATCTTAGCTTTCTGGAACAAGAACTTCTCCTCCTCCTTCAAAGCTTCATTATATTGACTTATGATTCTGCTTTCATCTTCTCTGAGACCTTTATTATCTGGATACTTATCAATTTTAGCTTGCACCTTCTTCAAATCCTCCCTAATACTTTTCACATTTTCAAAAATATCCCCATTCTTCCATGCTAGCTTCTTCAAATGTTTCTTAAGAAATCTAAGATTCTTCACAACTCTGAACATTTGACACCCTGTACTAGCTGCCCCCCAATACTGTTTAACCACTTCAAGAAACTCTTCTTTATCAGTAATAAAATTAGCAAATCTAAAAGCTTTCTTCCTTGGCTGAACAACTTTAGGGATAACTAACACAACAGGGCAATGGTCTGAAATAAGATTTGGAAGAAATATAGCATGAGCATTAGTAAACTTACAAATAAAGTCTTCACTTCCCATAACTCTGTCAAGCTTTTTAAGAACACCAGTCTTATCACCAGTTTTAGCCTTATGCAGATTCTTGGTCCAAGTGTAAAATAGCCCAGTACTAGTTATGTCTTCCACTTCAATCATATTCACACATTCATTAAACTCAATCATATCTCTTGTCATGTTTGAACTACCAGCTGAATGTTCATTTGGCTCAAGAGTTACATTCATATCTCCCATAATAACCCATGGATCTTTGCCCACCATCCTTTTATACTGCCCCAATTCATACCATAACTCCTTCCTCTCATTACCACTGTTAGCAGCATAAATGATTGTACAAAATATAGCCATATTACCATTAATGGTTTCTATTTTGCACAATATAGACTGTTTACAGTAATGAACAACATTAACATTAATAATTTCACTATTCCAGCCTAACATAATTCTGCAACCCTTATCACAATACCTCATATAATGTACCCAATCCCATTTTTTAAAGATATTATCACCAATTTTCTGCAACTTTTTTGTTTTTAACTGAGTTTCAATAATACCACATATACTCAACTTTTCATCATCAATATACTTCTTAACCTCATTTTGTTTATCAGTGGTACTTAGACCTCTCATATTCCAGCATCCAATTTTGAGATCCATATAGACAATTATTGGTTCCCAAGTACCCCTTTATCAATACCTTCTATGACATCCCCTTCCATACCTTGTGCTACTCCATTCTTATCAGGTAAAACATCATTTTCCTCTATACCAATTACATTCTTATTCTTATCTTTTCCAATATCATCACTAGTTTCCACATCTTCATCAGGAACCTCTAAACCAACAAATTTATTGACAGATCTCTTCTATTCTTCTAGGATCTCACCCTGAACCTTCCAAGCCTTCCTATGACTACCATTGTTGGGAGTACTTGGACTATTATTCTTCATTGGAGATTTCATATGAGATTTTCTTTTGTTGCTTGTTTCACCTTGCTCCTTACTGACTTTCTTTTGATACACAAACTGAGACTGCTTCACATTCTGTTTGCCCTCTCCTCTGTTCAACCCTTGCTTATTAGCTTTGTTAGCAGGACCTTTTCCTTTATTACCATCTCCATTATTCTTCTTGTACCTAACTTCTTCAAACCCATCATTCTGCTTTCCATCTATCACCTTATCCTCACCTGAACCATTCTCTTTTCCTTTAGTCTTATCAACAACACTAGGCTCCTCACTAGGAACCTCAATACATTCACACACCTTACACTCTTTATCATTATGACCAAATACACAGCAATGTGAACATCTTGGTGGGGTCCAATCATACTCTACTTTAACAGTTTTCCTACATATTTCTCCTCCATCCCTATTCCTATAAACCATTTCAATAACATCAAGCAAACACTTTTTAGCTGAAACTTCTACCATAACTCTTGCATACCCAACTCTTCCAACTCCTAATCTACACATATCTGCTGTTACAGTATCCATAACCAATGGTTTACCAACTCTACTTGCTAAAGCACTTATACCATGTGTTGTCCATGCTTCCAAAGGTAGATTACACATTTTGATCCGAACAGGTATTTTCACTGGCTCTCTCTTATCCAAACATACATGTATATCCCACTTTTGAACAAAAAAAACTTTGTTATTAATCATCCAAGGACCACTATTCACCACAGACTCAAGACCTTCAGCATTATGAAACTTCATGAAATACACACCATTATTCACATCAACAATGTCCTTAAAACCCTTTCTTCCCCACATTCTCCTCAGATTATATCTCAATTCATTCACAGTCATGTTATGCCCAACAAAATAACCACATAAAGTCAATTCCCATTTCTTACAGCCTTCATCAATCATTATTTCATCAAATACAACATATTCATATCCATTCTCATCCACCTCGGTTGGAACCTCAAACAGTTTCCTAGACATATCAAATTGATTACCATAAGTAGCACTAGCATAAGACTTGGTTACCTTAGGAGTAGCATCTTCCTTCTCAGCAGGCCTACTACTATCTTCAGTACCAGATCCAGCAGCTAATTCATTTGATTCCTTCCCACCATGAACCTTATCAATACTAACTTCTTCTTCCCCTGACTTACTATTCTGATCTCCATTCATTTTATTACCATTTACCTCTTCACCAATTACATCATTCTTATCACTAACAGTATGTCCCCCACTTTTACTAGCACCATTTTGCCCTTGAGTAACATCATCAAACAAATCATTCCCAGAACTACAACTATTATCCAGAATACTCTTATTACCATTAGACTCATTACTATTAGCTATATCCTTTCCCCCAACTGTATCACAATCATCAACAGCCTTATCTCCACTCTTTTTTGTTCCAATTTTCTTATTATTCACAGTATTAACAGTATTAGGTACAAAATTATCAAATCACCTAGGCGCTTTAATAGTTCTCTTAGTTCTCATGACTTAGGGTTTACAATCAAATAGGGGAAAACCAAATTGACCTTACTAATGACCTAATAAGGCAATTAACATAACAGGAAATGAGTATGAGGTAGATAGAAGGATAACAGTAATGAAAAATTGTGAAATCAATTTTGGCACCAAAAGTATCAAAGCTGGGTTTTCTATGAAAACATCATAAAAATTAGGGAAAACAGCATCAATAGATGCGGAATTGAAAATAGAATCAATTACATAGATTGGATTTTGAAATAGCTCACAAATTGTAGTGTTATTGATTGGTTTTCAAACTTTTAGTGATGGAGGAAAAGAAGCGTGAAAACGGTTAGATGAGAGAGAAAAATAAAGTTGTTAAAATGTTTTCTTCATAGCAATGTTGAGGTTCAAGA
The DNA here is from genome assembly GCA_021014915.2 of Artemisia tridentata subsp. tridentata. Classification (NCBI taxonomy): domain Eukaryota; kingdom Viridiplantae; phylum Streptophyta; class Magnoliopsida; order Asterales; family Asteraceae; genus Artemisia; species Artemisia tridentata. The sequence goes on from CP139509.1 coordinate 176,919,837, forward strand.
AAAGCTGCAAAATATAAGGTTTATCTCTTATCTCAATTGTCCAAGTGCACTGGATAACTGAGAAAATAAAAGTTCATTTCAGTGGCTGGCCTAGTACCTTGATTGCTTGGATCTTGTATGGATATTCAGACTCTCTTATGGTAGGCCTTGGAAAGGTAACTATAAGTAGTGTTTGTATATACATCGTATTAGGAGAAAGTTAATCAAAATGTAGGTTTCCTACTGAGAAGGGTAAATGGACTTGGTGGGCGGTGCATTTGCTAAGAGTAGAGAGTTGTGAAATATGAAACTTCTTGGTCCTAGCAATGCACTGCCATTGGAGGTTTGATTGGTTTCCCATTGGAGTGATCTACCTATGCTAATGATACATGTAATCATTATGAGTTATACCATGTTGGTTGTATTGTGTTTGGTGTTCCCAGAACAGGGTAAAGATAATCAATCAAGGTACCGAATATTCACTTGAAATCGTGTAATCACTTTCCAATAGAAACTATTCAACCCTATGCTAAGGTTACACGAATATCTCTATGGGATAAGACCAAGTGATGTTCTTGTTTTAGGCATAAATCAAGAACCGAATTGCTTTCAAGTGTTTAGGTTTTCTGTGTATATCTCATGCCGATGTGTTGATCTCTATATATATTAGAGATATACTCAAAACCCTAGTCAAAGGAAATATGAGAAAATATTGGCCAAATATTCTCCATATACTTTCCTTAATTCTAGCTATATTGGTTACAAGACCAGAAAATCATGGTCTTAATTAAGAATTTGAAACTTCCCAAAATATGTCAAAGTTAGTTACAAATTTTATCCAGCATACCATCAGTAGAATCTTATGCCTAGCAGCAGAATCTATTGCCTAGCAACTCAGCAGCAGTATTATTGTACTAGCAGCAGTATCAATAACACTAGCAGCAGAATGTTCTGCATCAGCAGCACAATGAATAATACTAGCAGCAGAATGATCTGCATCAGCAGTATTATCATTTACACTAGCAGCAGAACCACAAACCACTTAATTTGAGTCAGGGTAAACATTGACCTGATGGGTGTACACTCCGTACCTCCAAGCCCATTACCAGGTGTGAATTAATCCCTCAATTGCACTAAATTTTCCAACAATCCTCCCCAAATTTAGTTCACTTCTTTTGCATGAAAATAAACATTAAACAAACATGTGCATAAATGAAAATATCTTGAAGATTGAATTCTCATCTTAGTATATTACACGTTCAAATATTCGAGAATCAGGGTGTTCTAAGAATTGAACCCTTCAACCCATTTGAATACCTGAAGATAAAATACACACAAGTTTCAAACACTTAAAAGCTCCTGACACTATACAAGCCATGTGTCCATATCCAATTCATAAATGTTGTAAAAGCTAAAAGTCCAAAGCTTCCTGAAGCGGCAAAACTTCAACATTTACATAGGTGGTTCCTCTTTATTCATGCTCCTGCTTAGCACTTTTTCAAAGAAAATAACCATTGAGAAGTAAAGACTCCATCCTCTTTTCCAGCAGGTTCTGAGCACAACCTTGGGATGTAAAATAAAACATGTGCTCCAGTACACTAAATGTTCAACTTTCCACATTGAACTCAGCTCCTAAGGTTCCTCAGGAGGGAGTTGGGTGTCTTAGCTTTTAGTGACTAAGTTAGACTTAAACCCATCCCTTTAGCAGACTTTAAAACCAAGTCTCTAGCCAAACCCTTCGTCAAGTGATCAGCTAAGTTTTGTTGAGATCTAAAAAACTCTATAGATACCACCCCATTCATGATAAGCTCACGAATCATGCTATTCCTGACACCTAAGTGTCTAGACTTCCCATTGTACATCTGGCTATAAGCCTTTGCCAATGTAGTAGCACTATCACAACGGATAGCTATAGGTTTAGGCCACAATGGAATCTCAAGAAGCAAGTTTTTCAACCATTCAGCTTCTTTACCAGCAGCAGCTAAAGCCACAAATTCAGATTCCATAGTAGAACTGGTGATGCAAGTTTGCTTCTTGGATGCCCAAGAAATTGCACCTCCACCAAGTAGGAATACCCAGCCACTAGTAGACAAATTATCTTCAGTGTTACTGATCCAACTTGCATCAGTGTATCCTTCTAACACTGAAGGATAACCAGTATATGAGAGACTATATTCCATAGTTCTCTTCAAATACTTCAGTACCCTCTGAATTGCTTGCCAATGATGAGCACTAGGATTACTAGTATACCTGCTCAATTTTCCTATAGCAAATGCAATATCAGGCCTTGTACAAGTCATGGCATACATTAGGCAGCCAATCACCCTAGAATACTTAAGTTGAGATACAGCTTTACCAGTATTAGGCAAAAGCTTCTCACTTGTATCCATAGGAGTACTCACCAGAGTACAATCAAAGTAATTAAATTTCCTCAACACCTTCTCAATGTAATGAGACTGAGATTTAGAAATCTTGTTACTTTCATGTTTAATCCTTATACCAAGGATAACATCAGCCTCCCCCATATCCTTCATGGAGAACCTTGATGACAAAAATTCCTTTGTTAGGTCAGCTTGATTTTGGTCAGTGCCAAAGATCAACATGTCATCAACATATAGACAAATGATGACTCCTTTACCAGATTCATCAAATTTGCTATATACACATTTGTCAGACTGATTAAGTAAATAACCACTAGACAAAACCACTTCATCAAATTTTTGATGCCATTGCTTAGGTTCCTGCTTCAGTCCATATAAGGACTTAATCAGTTTGACACCTTATTTTCATTGCCAGGCATGATGAAGCCCTGAGGTTGGTTCATATACACCTCCTCATCCAATTCACCATTCAAGAAAGCTGTCTTCACATCCATCTGATGAATAATCAGATTATGAATTGATGCCAAAGCAATTAGCAATCTTATGGTACTGATATGAGCTACAGGGGCATAAGTATCAAAATAGTCAATCCCTGACTTTTGTTTAAAGCCTTGAATGACTAGTCTAGCCTTGAACTTTTCAACAGTTCCATCTACCTTCATTTTCTTTTTGAAAATCCATTTGCAACCCAAAGGTTTGCAACCAGGTGGTAGATCAGCCAACACCCAGGTGTTGTTGCCCATGATGGAGTCCATCTCATCATTTATTGCCTCTTTCCAGAAAGCAACATCCTGGGACTTCATTGCTTTATCAAATGTTTTGGGATCATCCTCAACATTAAAGCAATAGGAGTGTTGGTCAGAGACCTCATCCCTTGTTCCTTCAATTAAATATAATTGAAACTCAGGTCCAAATGACTTTGGAGTCCTGACCCTTTTGCTCCTTCTGAGCTCAGGTTCAGGTTGTTGAACCACAACCTCATTAGGGACCTCATCAGAGATATATGATACACCAACATCATTAGTTCCATTAGGAATCCTCTGACTTGGTCTAGGGACTGATGAGAATCTATTCTCATCAAAGATTGCATCCCTTGATTCAATTATAGAGTTAATTGAAACAGATTCATTAGGTTCAATAACATAGAACCTATATGCCTTGGAATGCTTAGCATATCCAACAAAGATGCATTCAATGCCTCTTTCACCCAAAGTTTTTAATTTTGGATCAGGGAGTTTCACAACAGCCCTACAACCCCAAACCCTGAGATAATTCAGGTTGGGTTGCTTTTTAGTCCAGAGTTCATAAGGGGTTGTCTTGTTCCTTTTGTTGGGAACCCTATTTAATAAATAGCAAGCTGTTAACATAGCTTCACCCCAGAACCCTTGACTCAGCCCAGAATAGGACAACATGGAATTAACCATCTCCTTCAGCACCCTGTTTTTCCCTTCAGAAATACCATTTTGCTGAGGAGTATAGGGAGCATTCGTTTCATGGATTATACCAACAGACTGAAAATACAGAGTATCCATGTACTCACCTCCCCTATCAGTCCTTAATCTCTTGATCAGGGACTCTTGTTGCAATTCAACCTCAGTTTTAAATACTTTAAATTTATATAATGCTTCATCCTTAGTATGCAATAAATAAACATAACAATACCTAGAAGCATCATCAATAAAAGTCACAAAGTATTTCTTATTCCCCAAAGAGGGAGTAGCATGTAAATCACATAAGTCACTATGAACCAGTTCCAACACTTTAGTTTCACGTTTCACACTTTGAAATGGTTTCTTAGTTATCTTGTTCATCATACAAGTTTTACACCTTTCAGTGTCCATGTCAAATGCTGGGATTAACCCATCCTTAGACATATCTTGCATTCTTTTAAAGTGTACATGGCCAAGTCTAGCATGCCAAAGAGTTGAATCATACAATTTAGATGTCAACATAAAAGCAGAATTAACAATATCATGAACAATGTTAAGCCTAAACATCTGATTGCATAAATAACCAAAACCAATAAATACACCATATTTAGACAAAATAAACTTATCAGATTCAATAACTTGTTTATAACCACAATTATTCAAAATACTACTAGAAACCAAGTTTTTTCTAATAACAGGAACATGTAAAACATTAAACAAGGAAACAATCTTTCCAGAACTAAACTTCAAATCCACACATCCTTTTCCATGCACCAGGGCTGTTGACTCATTTCCCATATGAAGAATAGAATCATCATTCATTGACTCGTAGGTCTTGAACCAGCTTCTATCTTTACACACATGAGTTGTTGCTCCAGAGTCAACCCACCACGCAACATCATCATCCTGCACAAAGTACACATCAGATATATATGTAACATAATAAATATCAAAAGACTTATCAAATATATTCTGACCTTTCAGGGAATTACCACTCCCAGATCCACTCGTGCCTGATCCATTGGTTTTATTGCCAATTTTAACACCTTTACAATCCTTCCTGAAGTGTCCAGATTTACCACACTTCCAACAAGTAGCTTTTGACTTCTTGTTAGGATCAGTTTTAGTGTTATCCTGATGCTTACGTTTGCCCTTGTTGTCATTGTTCCTGGAGGAGTTGTTATGCTCCACCAAATTGACAACTGATGGACCAGCAGCATTGTTGCTCTTTGGCTTGTCACTTTCATGTGCTTTGAGTGATTCCTCAATGCGCAAATGACTACCCAACTCAACAAGAGTTAATTCCTCCTTCTTATGCTTTAGCATATGCTTGAAATCTTTCCAAGAAGGATGTAATTTATCGATGATACAAGAGACTGAAATAGCCTCATCCATGTTCATCTTGTGTTGTGTGAATCGACCAAGTATACTAAGAAGTTCATTGTATTGTTCCATGACAAGTCTAGAATCGACCATTTTGTAATTGTTAAAATTACTTACAAGGAACTTCTTACTTGATGCATCCTCAGCCATGTATTTGGCTTCCAAGGAATCCCACAGTTCTTGAGAAGAATCAACATTTTGATAAAGATCAAACAAAGAATCAGACATACCATTGAGGATTAACCCTCTGCAAACATAGTCATCATTCTCCCATTTGCTCCTGTTCCTCATCTGTTCCATAGTAGCATCATCCCCATGATCTTCAGGAATGGATGTGGTCAGCACATACACCACATTCATACTTGACAACAAGAAGTGCATCTTCTTTTTCCATCTTCTGAAATCGACACCTTCAAACTTTTTCAATTTGGAAAAGTTAGCAGCCATATGCCTCATCGCAGCCGCCATTGATTATCACTAAATAGTTTCTATTGATTGTTGGTTGTATTGTGTTTGGTGTTCCCAGAACAGGGTAAAGATAATCAATCAAGGTACCGGATATTCACTTGAAATCGTGTAATCACTTTCCAATAGAAACTATTCGACCCTATGCCTGGGTTACACGAATATCTCTATGAGATAAGACCAAGTGATGTTCTTGTTTTAGGCACAAATCAAGAACCGAATTGCTTTCAAGTGTTTAGGTTTTCTGTGTATATCTCATGCCGATATGTTGATCTCTATATATATTAGAGATATACTCAAAACCCTAGTCAAAGGAAATATGAGAAAATATTAGCCAAATATTCTCCATATACTTTCCTTAATTCTAGATATAGTGGTTACAAGACCAGAAAATCATGGTCTTAATTAAGAATTTGAAACTTCCCAAAATAAGTCAAAGTTAGTTACAAATTTTATCCAGCATACCAGCAGTAGAATCTTATGCCTAGCAGCAGAATCTATTGCCTAGCAACTCAGCAGCAGTATTATTGTACTAGCAGCAATATCAATAACATTAGCAGCAGAATGTTCTGCATCAGCAGCACAATGAATAATACTAGCAGCAGAATGATCTGCATCAGCAGTATTATCATTTACACTAGCAGCAAAACCACAAACCACTTAATTTGAGTCAGGGTAAACATTGACCTGATGGGTGTACACTCCGTACCTCCAAGCCCATTGCCAGGTGTGAATTAATCCCTCAAGTGCACTAAATTTTCCAACATACCATACTAGTGAGGATGTAGCTAGTAGCTACTTGTATGGGTATGACTTTTGAAGGTGTGCAGGAAATGTAGTTAGTGCAGCAGTGTCTCTCCTTTGGTGTGTTTGGGTTAGCTATAATCTTCATTATGATGCCTTACATTTGGGTTCTATGGATCATTTAATAGTAGATGAAGCATTTGAATGATCTAGTAGGACTCTGTGTTTAAGGAAATGTAGTAATGATGTTATGGTATTGGTGAATCTATGGTGAATAAGGACTGTTTGGGATAGCAGTAGTATAGACTGTTTGGTCTGGTTTATGAGCATTTGTATTTTGGCTGCTTTGCAGTTTGTATGTTGTGGAAGTTTGGGTCTGTCCAGATTTCCATTCTAAATATGTTGTAAAGTTCTTGAGTTTTAATATATGTTCACCATTTTCACCAATAAATAAATAAATAAATAAATAATTAGATGCATGAAAGGACACCTTATTTGAAAAATCATGTGCAAGTGATGTCAAGATTATTAAAGTTCCAATAGATGAAAATTAAAAGCTATACTTCATGGTCTGTTTTACATGCGAGTCTTTGATTGGCAACTGTTTTGTCTTTGGACTATGGTATTTAACATATTCAGAAAATCAAATGTCATAACTCATAATAATCATTCTTAGTACCTTTTTTAACAGCTTTAACTTTTATTAAAGAGTAAACTACAAAATACATCCTTGTGGTTTGGTCAATTTCACACGATACATCCCTCCTAAAAAAAGTTGCGCCATACACATCCCTCCGTTAGTAAAAGTCAGACACAATACATCCCTTCGTTAAAAAAAAGACTAACGGCGCAAACTATTTCTCCGTTATCTCCTAACGAGATAGAAAATGTTTACACCGTTAGTCCTCTGGGTTAACTCTATTTGCACCGTTAGTCCTTTTTTACGTTTTCGTCCACTTTTTTACGTTTTCGTCCATTTTTTTACGATTACGTCCGTTTTTTTAAGGCTTCGTCCGTTTGGTTTCAAGGATTGACTTAATCAGCTGACTCGAATCATTTATAAAAATTTGAAAAAATTTATAAAAATTCGAAAAATTTATATAAATTCGAAAAAATTTATAAAAATTCAAAAAATTTATAAAAATTCGAAAAAACTAATATAAATTCGAAAAATTTATAAAAATTCAAAAAATTTATAAAAATTCGAAAAAAATTATAAAAATTCGAAAAATTTATATAAATTCGAAAAATTTATAAAAATTCAAAAAATTTATAAAAATTCGAAAAACTTATATAAATTCGAAAAATTTATAAAAATTCAAAAAATTTATAAAAATTTGAAAAATTTTATAAAAATTCGAAAAATTTATATAAATTCGAAAAAATTTATAAAAATTCGAAAATTTTTTAAAATTTTTTAAATTCGAAAAATTTTTTAAATTTTTTAAATTCGAAAATTTTTTTAAATTCGAAAAAAATTTTAAATTCAAAAATTTTTTAAATTCGAAATTTTTTTTTTATAAAAATTCGAAAAAATTTAAAAAAATTTTCGAATTTAAAAAAAATTTCGAATTTTTATAAATTTTTTGAATTTTTATAAATTTTTTCGAATTTTTATAAATTTTTTGAAATTTTATAAAATTTTCGAATTTATATAAGTTTTTTCGAATTTTTATAAATTTTTATAAAGTTTTTCGAATTTATATAAGTTTTTTCGAATTTTTATAAATTTTTTGAATTTTTATAAGTTTTTTCGAATTTTTATAAATTTTTCGAATTTTTATAAATTTTTCGAATTGATATAAGTTTTTTCGAATTTTTATTAATTTTTTGAATTTTTATAAATTTTTCGAATTTATATAAGTTTTTTCGAATTTTTATAAAATTTTCGAATTTATATTATTTTTTTCGAATTTTTATTAGTTTTTTGAATTTTTATAAATTTTTTGAATTTTTATAAATTTTTTCGAATTTATATAAATTTTTCGAATTTTTATAAATTTTTTCGAATTTTTATAAATGATTCGAGTCAGCTGATTAAGTCAATCCTTGAAACCAAACGGACGAAAACGTAAAAAAGCGGACGTAAACGTAAAAAAATGGACGAAAACGTAAAAAAATGGACGAAAACGTAAAAAAACTGACGAAAACGTAAAAAAGGACTAACGGTGCAAATAGAGTTAACCCAGAGGACTAACGGTGTAAACATTTTCTATCTCGTTAGGAGATAACGGAGAAATGGTTTGCGCCGTTAGTCCTTTTTTTAACGGAGGGATGTATTGTGTCTGACTTTTACTAACGGAGGGATGTGTATGGCGCAACTTTTTTGGGAGGGATGTATCGTGTGAAATTGACCAAACCACAGGGATGTATTTTGTAGTTTACTCTTTATTAAAACAAAACAAATTTATTAAAACAAAACAAAATGGGATAATTGTTTCAAAATGTAATGAACTTGCCACCTTTTGCTATGTTGTGTACGTTTCTTTTAATTTTACTAAACAATGCGATAAATTGACTAATCAGTCTATTTTGTGTAATGGTTAAGGTTTCCCGTATTTTTTGATGACATGGCATGGTTGACCAACTTTGACCCGTCTTTTTTGAGCCTAGGCCCACAAAGCAACGGATATAACTTAATTTTCCCTTTATAAAATAATTTTCTCTTTCATTAAATTATCAACACCACTCCACCACTCTAAAAACCACCACTACAACCACCATGGCTGATTATGCACATGGCACTCCTCGTGTAATTGATAAGTACGTTCGTCCCTTTTGTAAATGTGGTCATCGTTTGACTGTGAAAACGGCATGGACACCAGAGAATCCAGGAAAGAGGTTTATTGCTTGCCCCGATTATGTAAGCCCTAATTTTTGAATTGAGTTTAGTTTTTTGTTATTTTTATTCTTGTATAATTTATGGGAGTTTTGTTATTTAATTATAGGATAAGAGAAGCAAGTGTGGTGTGTATCAGTTTGTTGATGATGATTTACCAAGTGATTACTAGGGAACTGCTATTTGATTTGCATTCTAGGGTCAGGAGAGGTATTCAAACCACAGATATGCAAGAACACATTGGTATGCTATCAATGGAGAAATCAAGGCTTGTCCAAGAGTTGACTGTCACAAGGTCAAAGTTGCAGTTGTATGATAGAATTTTTGTCATTTTGGTAGGGATATTGTTGGTTCTGTGTGTTTTATTAGGTATGAGGATTGGGTAGGATAGTGTAGGATTGTGTAGTAATGTGTAGGATTGTATGACTATATTGTGGTAGGAAAGTGTTTGTTGTAATGGAATTTGACTCCATAAAGTCAAAAGTTATTAGCAATGAAAGATTTGCAGTTTTGTTGTATTCTCAGTATGTTTTTTTTCATGTATAATGCAGTTTTATTCTCAATTTTATTGTCAGTATGTTGTTGTATTCTCAGTATGCAGTTTTCATGTATAATGCAGTTGTTTGAAAAACAGTGTGTTTGACTTCAGAAAGTCAGTATGCAGTTTTCATGTATAATGCTATACAATATCCATATCATAAACTTGACTTTATCAAGTCAGTTAATTTCATAGCATGTTTGACTTCATAAAGTCAAATACCACAAAAGATGGCACCAAGTTTAGTAGCATACATACATATTAATGTAAGTTTGTCAATGCCCAAAGTTAATACACAAAAGAGGGCATGTTAAGTTTCTTACTAGCTTAATACACAAAATACTACATAATCTGCATTACTCTAAGTTCATAGGAGTGTTTAGTGTGCTTCCTTGTCCCTGAACTTTTTTAGCCAGTTTGCCTTTTAAGATTCTCTCACTTGGCCTCCTTTGTTTTCCTACAACCCTTGTCCTTGGTTGATGTCTTGCTTGCTTTATTGGCTGCTCCAATGGTTGTTGAATTGACTGTTGAGTAGGGACTTCATTTGTTTCTTGAGTGGCAATTTGATCTTGAGTAGGGACTTTAACTTCTGTTTGGCTAGCTTGTTGAGTACCACTGTCATCATTTCCAAACCAGTAACTAAATCCTCTACTTTGTTGTTGTTGGCTTGGCCTTGTTTGTGAACCACTTGCTCTAGTTGCAAAGTGAATACCACCAACCCTATTGAATGCCCTTGTATAACTTGTTACTGCATAGTTCATGCCTGGGATATTAGAACCCCTAACACCACCAGAAGACCCATGTTGAGCATTTGCAGTCCCACAATGAGACCCATGTTGAGCATTTGCAGTATCACTTTTAGACCCACCCTGAGCATTTGAATTTCCACCCACATCACTTGTACACCCACCCTGAGCATCCTTTCTTGGCCTGCCAGACTTCTTTATTACCTTTGGAGGTTTTGGAACAGTTGGAAATTTACAACCCTTTTTGTTGTGTCCCACTTGCAAACAGTTTTGACAAGTAATGATAGTACCTACCTTGGATACCCTTGTTCCACTACCACCTTCACCCTTTGCCCTGATCCTCTTCTTTCTTGGCCTTCCTGGCATAACCTTTGGTTTTGGTGGTAGAACTGTGGAGAACTGACTTTGATCAGGCCAAAAGTCAGTTCCAGCAACAGGGTTTAGGAAGTTATTGTATGTAGCATGGTATAGGCCCTTCCTAAACCAGTTTGGAACAAACTGCTCTGGAACCAAATTTACACTCATTATTGCAGCAGTGGCATGAATACATGGCAACCCAGATAGCTGCCACAATCTGCAATTGCATGTCCTTGTTGATAAGTCCACTGTGAATGCATGACTACCTGATCTAACTTCAAAAGCTTCATTACCAGTAGGGATCACATGCCAAAACCTTCATATAAGTATAGAAACAGTTAGGAGATTAAATAACAAAAAAACAGTTAATTAATATGTAAAGAATGAAATTCATCATACCTTATGTCATTCTTTAGTAAGTCAATCCTTTTCTTGATTGATGGACATATGTCATCAGTCCATTTTGAAGAAATTTTCCTCATGGTGTTCAGCCTTTCAAGAACTATGAATCTTATAGCTTCCAACATGGTGAGAAGGGGTTTGTTTCTAACAGTCACCAACACTGAGTTAAAGCACTCACTAAAACCATTCTCAACTGCTTCACACCCCCTATCTAACTCAAAAAAAGCCCTGGACCATGTTTGTGGGTTTTTATCCATCAAATATTTGTGAGCATTAGGGTTTATAGCCTTGATAGTTTCCATTATTTTATTGAACTGTTGAGGATATGTAGCTTTAGAGGCTGCCCAAAACAGATTCCTAAAGTCTAATCCACTGTATTGCTTCCTAAAGTTTTCATAAATATGCCTAGCACACTGCCTGTGCTCAGCATTTGGCATAACTTGTTTAACAGCCTCTATCAGTCCTTTATGTTGGTCAGACATGAGTGTAAGACCTTGGCCAGTTGGCATATCTAAATCATCTCCTAGAATCTCTAAAAACCAAGTCCAATTATCCTTGTTTTCTACATTGACAATAGCCCAAGCAATAGGGTAAATATGGTTGTTTCCATCTCTTCCTATAGCAACACTTCATTTTTGTTTGAAGCATTGGGCCTACTGGTACTTGCAGAACCACCCATGTCTGGAATTGGTGTTTTTCTTGTCTTACTTCTGGTTGCTTTTCTTGTTCTAAGCTGTATAACCTCTTCTTCACCAGGACTTAGATGATCAATGGATTTTTGAGAGTACTCACTGTCATCACTATCACTACCCTCTAGCATACCATCATCCCCACTATCACTGTCACCTTCAACAACCATTGGAGCTTTTCCTTTACCAGCATCTAAAATGGATTTCTCCCTAGGCTGTTGGTCATGTATAACTATGCCGTTACCCTTATTAACCACAGGCTCTTCTTGAGCCTCCTTCTCAGCCCAACTGATCATTTCTTCCTGTGTAAACTCATTGCAGTACCTCTTATCAGGTGTTGCTCTTTTCCTAGAGGTCCCATCACTAATTGTACTAGGGTCAGGCTCAGCTAAATACTCTGACAAGTCAATATTACAGTGGTCCAAGAATACTTCTATTCCACCATACTTCTTTGAGAGATCATACATGTGAATCAAATCATAGTCATTACACACTTTCACTAAACCCTTCTCTAGATCAAGTTGTGGCATTCTATAGTATACAGCAAATAAGTGGGCACAGTTGGTTCTCTTAACTACCATCCTCATAAAGTCTAGAAATTTAAGCCGTGCAATAAACATGTTCAAAATTACACCATCTTCATACCTTAGTGGTTCAACCATGAAAATCCCATCATTCCAAACATCCACCTCAATACCATCGGGACCAGGTATAGTCATTCTGAAAAATACACAATATAAAATTAGGGTTAGATTAATACAGTAATTGGGCAAAATTAGCATACTCATAATTGCAATTAACATCTTCACATACCTTAAATTGCATAAAAAAAAAAAGAGGGGTTGAAGAAAGGTATTAATTGTAAGTAATGTTTAGGGTTTCGAATAGGGATATTTTATGGGGAGAGAAGTTGTGTGTGTGCTAGGGTTTATGATTTTTAGGGATAAATGTTACCCAGTGTATTTGTTTTGGCGGGGAAAAAAAGCAACAAGTGGGCCTAAAAACGTAACAAAAGAAGTGTTAACGGGGTCAACGCTATCCAAAACGGGGTCAACCATGCCATGTCAGCAAAAAATACGGGAAACCTTAACCATTACACAAAATAGACTGATTAGTCAATTTATCGCAGTGTTTAGTAAAATTAAAAGAAACGTACACAACATAGCAAAAGGTGGCAAGTTCATTACTCTTTAATAAAACAAAACAAATTTATTAAAACAAAACAAAATGTGCAAGGAGCTCGTAAAACAGTTTTTGTCTAGTTTGGACGTTGTTTCCTATTCCTATGTGTAATCCAAATGAACGAGAGGGTTTTGATTTCGTCAAGAAGTAGGTCTTTTCTTCGCCAAATTATCCAGGTGGAGGGTTGGATGACAGAATCGAAACATGGCTTGAGCTTGTCGGATAAAGAAACTGAATCAGCCCATGTGATTAGGCAAGACAGGTTATTTGGGATGTCTATGATACCCCACCATCGTGAAACCGAGGTCCAAATGTCACGAGCAATCAGACGATCAACAAATACATGTTGGGTTGTCTCAATTGAGTCATCACAAATCTGGCATCTTATAGTCCATGCCAAGCCAAATAATCCCATTGTTGGCCACACACCTTTCATTTATGTTGCATCTATTTGAACTTTCCAGAAGGTATAGTCTTGGAAATCTATTCATTAACTTCAAATCTCCTAGCCATTCACCCATCCAAAAAGAAGTCGAAGACCCATCACCCACATTTTGTTTAAGATAGAGCCCATGATTTTACTTGTCTTGACTACTCTTTAAAGACCCTAAATGTGTTATAAAGTTCTTAGAAAAGCTAAGATGTGATTTCTTTTGGAAAACAGTTTTTCCCTACTTTGTGTGGTGATCTTCGCATTGGTAGTTTACAAACCTCCAACCTTGGCATGCCAACAAAATGGTGGTGGCGTTTCCTCAATCAAAAAAACTCATTTTGGAATAATGTAATTGTTTCTTTACATGGGATTGATGGAGGATTAGCCGAGGATTCCATAGCTCATAGACACTTTTGGTGCCCTTGGAAGACCATCATTGATCTCAACCGTCTTATAATTAAAAAGAGATAATGTAACGAGTTATGAGTAGTCAAGACAAGAATCACTTCTCTTTTTGCTAGAAACATGCATATCTCAATGATTGTACCTGTCACTTCAAATTAGAGGTTTTATTTGTTGTTTTAAAAAAGAGCTTCAAAGAAACTTATAGAAACAGCATTCAACAAGAATTCAAAAACTAAATTCAACAGCTATAATAAACTTAGCAATCAGTAGTGAACATTCAAGTTCAAGACTAACTAGGCCATCACAACAAATCTATTCAAATTCAAAGAAGAGGTTGGTAAACAAAATTTTGAGATTTAGCACGTCGTTGATTCAGTAAATGCCTTATACGCTGCAATGTAGAGATGAATAATCAACAAAGTTGTGTGTTTGTCTTAATGTAGACCAGTGGCAATTTCCTTGACTGGGACTGTAGATAATACTAGTTATACGTACCCAGGGGTGTGATGTAATTTGGTTAGTGGTAACTAGGAAGGAGCTAGGTATCTCAGGAATTAACCTAACTTGGTATAAGGAAAGTTTAATTTTGCTACGGAGGGAATGGAATAAGAGTTTTCCTTAGATTATGCTTATGACTGAGGCCAAGCATTTTCTATAAACAGATGGCATTATGCATTGTATAATTGTCATTCTTTCTTTGTAAATTCTTACGTCCTTCCTGGTAAATTTTTAGAGGTAAACAATCGAGGTTATCGTGTACGTTCTTTGTCGATAATCATTTTTCTTAAGTGTGTCACCTTTCTTGTGGGTTATGTAAATCGATTCTAAGCTTTGGTGTTAAAGGGCCTTTGCAACAGAACAATACTTTCTTAGTAAATTGAGTAGGAATATTGCGAATCTTACAACATTGATAACCGACAGCACTGGCTTTCTTTTTGCAAAAAACATTGTGAGTCTTATATTTTGCATATTGGCTATGAACAAAACTAGTTGATTGGTCTTTTAATCATAGGCAACCACACATACTTTGGTCCCAAGTAAATGCTAAAATGTACCAGTTACTTATGATAAAGGTCCCTGGCTCCCTGCTTTCTTTGAATCCTATAATTTGTCATAATTCGAATTAAATTGTATCACATGGATGATGGATCCAGTTTCGGGTTTTGCATTAAAGTTTGTTTTGCTTCATTTTTGTATTCAGTTATTTATTACAACAAAACCGCTATTAAGATCACTTTATGGACCGTTTTCATGGATTGATCGACATCATTTGGTGTATGAATAATTCCTTCATTAAACTTGAGATCATTTGTACTCAACATAACGAACTTTAATGTATTGGCATAATCAAACTATGTTCCATAACTGGGTGATTATAGATTTTATATTTGGCCATAGCCAGAACAAGTAGCAAGTTATAAAGAGTCAAGAAAGGATTTCCTGGTCCTCATGGCGTAAGAGAAACATCTGTGGAAATGAGCTCATCTAGCGTAAGAGAGACAACATGTGACTGCCCGACTTGAATGCATTAATCTGATGAATGGCTGTAAACATGTGAAGACTCAGGAATTATAAGTATAAGATAAAGGAAATATCGATGAAATTTGATTAAATCCAAGTACTGCATTGTACGTACTTGTGTGAGTTTCAAAGCAGAGAAATGACAAATATTTATAAGCTGCTATCGCATAAAAAAAATTACATCATTAAAGGGTGCATTGAACATCATTTGTGGATGCACTATTATTCATCGTCACTTATATTTTACTGCAAACGTTTTGCATGTTTGTAGCAAAACTCTTTCATCCTCTGAATGGCATCTTCAAGCAGTTTTGGCTCCGTTGAATAACTAACTCGAATCCAGTTCTTCAAACCAGCAGCATTCCCTGCAACGAAATTATCAGAAAAGTAAAATAAATAGTTAATGATAGTGGTAAAATAAATGAGATTCATTTTTAAGATACTTATAAACACGTCAATGAGGGTGTCGAATTGTCGATCTGTTTATTTACCTGGAAAAA
The DNA here is from genome assembly GCA_021014915.2 of Artemisia tridentata subsp. tridentata. Classification (NCBI taxonomy): domain Eukaryota; kingdom Viridiplantae; phylum Streptophyta; class Magnoliopsida; order Asterales; family Asteraceae; genus Artemisia; species Artemisia tridentata. Next base: position 176,935,831 of record CP139509.1, read on the forward strand.
CGATCACAGATTCCTCCTTAGCCAACTTCATACAGAAGTCTGTATCATCAACTATATCATCAAAATCTGACAGGTTTAACTTAACCTGTAGAATTATACCCAGATTAATTATATACCTTCTAGACAACCAAAAATTATCCTTATTTTGTAAATACAATTACCATGGCAAACATCGATCCCTCGGGTTTGTGAGGGCAGTCAACATGTGGTATCTCCTTGAGTTTCTTGTAAAGCAAGTCTGATGCCTCCCCTAGTAGCTTGTTGATATTCATGAAGAAAGAGTCTGGTGTATTCTCTATGATGCGAGAAACAGCTCCCTAATATACCATTATTAGTTATTTTTTCGCTTGGATTTTATTTGTTAGGTTTGAGTGTAGGTGCACTATACTAAGTAATGCATATTGGAGTTTGTTCATTAAAGCACCAAAGTAAGTGAATGAATCAATCATCATGAAGATTCTGCGATCACATATATACCTGAATAACAGTGGGGGGATCTGCTGTTATTGTAAGACAACTCGTTAGGGAACCGACAATCTAGCACAACCAAAATGAAGTGAAATGTAACTTGCCAAGAGTATATGAAAATATGGTTTATGAAGTTTGTGAGAAAGAAAGATATATAATACAAGAAATAAAATACCCCAGTTTGTTGAAGAATTCGGAGAGGGTCAGTTATTGCTATCCAGCCAAAACGCCAACCAGGAATGATCCACCGTTTCGATAATGATCCAATCGTCACAACTGGTGCTATATTTCCGAATACCCCCATGGGGATAAATGGTTTTTCTCCAAACACTTGATGGGCATAAACTTCATCAGCTATCACCATAATGCCAAGTTCTCTTGCAGTTTCCGCAACCTTATGTGAAAGAAAAACAAAAGAAACAAGAAAACTTGTGATAACAAAATCATGGTGGCTACTTTCTTAATATGTATATTTAGTTTTAACGACTTAAAGCTCTACATGATATACTTTCAAAAGATATCGTACTCTATGTAACTACAACATAATCGATAGGTGTGGAAACAAGTAATAACCAAACCTTTTTCATATGATCAAATGTGAAAACATTTCCACAAGGATTCCCTGGATTGATGAGAACAATAGCCACAGTATTACTATTTGCCAATGCTTTAACACCATCAAGATCAACATCCCAACCTTTCTCAGGGAGGAGATCATAATGACGGACCTCAAGTGTACTAAAACTGGCCCGAGCCTCATAGATTGGATAATTAGGTCTCGGAAACAGTATATTTGCTCCAGGGCGAGCAAGAACTGTTAGTATGACCTCAATACCATGGTTTGCTCCAGCGGTGAGGAAAACATCATCAGGTGTTAACTTGTAGGGAAGGTCTCTTGACAGATGCTCGGCAATAGACCTGTTAAGAATTAAATGGTTCAATATATTGTAACCTGAAAAACTGGCCGGTTTACCTTTATGTTTTAAATCATGCTAAGATTTAAATTTTGGAAATCATGCTAGAAAATATATCTATATAAGTTTCAAGAAAAAGTTACGGGCAACCGGACAAGATCTGAAACTAAGCAAAAATACATGAATGAACCTTCTCGCAGGTTCAATTCCAACACCAGGAGGATAACAATTGAATTTAGCTGATTGAATAGATTCAACTAGTGCATCTTCTACTATTGTACATGTTTGAAAGCAAGGATAAGCAGAAGGATCCCCATGTCCCAAATGAATTAGTTCTTTTAAATTTTTTGCTTCATCTACGTTCGCTTTGATGGCTTGAAGGATGTTTCTGATCGTATAAGATGCGGCTACATGTAGCTCATGGTTCTCCTTAAAACCCCATTCTTGCTTCATCGCTCTTCTTCCCTTGAGTTGACAATTTCCTTTGTTTATGTTAACAATGGTGTTATTTAGGAGCTTTCAAATCTTATAGATTTTATTGTAGATATTATAATAAGGCCGGGTTAATATACACTGATGTTTCTATATTTTGCATTTTTATTCTCTTAATTAACTTTATTTTTTTGTTCACGCAAGTCATTCAATTTATAAAAAATGAAATTTATACCGCTTTACAAAAAGTCCGGGTTATATCAAGTGATTTGAAAAGTGCTAAAATTATATAAGCTGAGTAACCTAAATATCGTGTTAGTTTATTAAGTTCAATTATCACTGAGCATATATTTTGTATAACTTAAGTAACATAAATGTTATGTTTTATAAGTTCAGTAACTTATACAAATAAAATATAATAATTGAGTAACCTAAGTGAACAAAAATATTCTAAGTTCACTAAACCGAGTGTGCGTAAACCCTTTATAACGAGTACCTCATTTAAAATACAAAAATGAAGTTTATGTATCGATGCAAATTACGTGATGATTTTAGAAAATTGTTCACTATAATAATATGATAGGAAGTACGTGGAACGTGATCAAGTAGATGATGTAATTATATATACAGTGAGCATTGAAATATATACTTGTTAGGTAATGATCTTAGAAATCCGATCACTATCATATGATAGGAAGAACGTGATCAAGTAGATGATATAATACCTATTCAACCTAAGGCCGGTCGGCAAGGTGGTGATTCTTTCACGATATGGCAAAAATCACGCGCGAGGCTCCTTGCCTCCCACTTTGACTCAAGCGCTAACACACAAACCAAAACACAAATTCGGTGATCTGTTCACCTAAGCGAAAAAGAAAAAAAAATGGGCCCATCTCAAAAACTATCCGTTGCATTCTTTAAAAAAAAAAATAAATAAATAAAATAAAATAAAATCCCCACTACCTTTTTTTTTTCTCTATAAATACATCAAAACTACACAATATTTATATAAATCTTCTCAATATATCATTCAAACAACATATATCTCATTCCTTTTATTTTCCAAATGAATTCCGATACGATTATGTTCACCGACTCAGAAGAAGAACGAGAAGTTACAAGTCGAAGATCGAAATTTATTGCAAGATCGTTGTCGTTTATTGGAAATACACGAAAAGCAAATCGCCCGGCGATAAAACGCCTTCATCGAGATCATTATGGTGCTCATGAACGTTTAGTCGACGCCTATTTTTCTGAGAACCCGTTCTACGATGAACGTAGTTTCCGAAAGAGGTTCCGAATGAGTCGAACTCTTTTCAACTGGATAGTTCGGGAGGTAACTATTCATAATCCATTTTTTAGTAGTAATGTTGATTGTACCGGAAAAGAAGGCATTTCAGCGTTGATGAAGTGCACCTCCGCAATTCGTCAATTGGCATACGGCGCGGTTCCTGATGCTTTAGACGAATATCTGCAGATGGGTGAAAAAACTTCTCGTCGATCACTTGATCATTTTTGTAAGTCTGTTATGGAAATTTTTGGTCCAGAGTATTTGAGGAAACCCACTATGACTGATGTCATAAAGCTTTTGGAAATCACGAAGAAATACACGGCTTTCCGGGTATGTTAGGAAGCCTTGACTGTACAGATTGGGAGTGGTTTGGTTGTCCGAATGCACACAAAGGTCAATATGTTAGACGTGATCATGGTTCGAATCCGTTCATTTTGCTGGAAGCGGTTGCGTCACAAGACTTATGGATATGGCATGCTTTCTTTGGTACTTCTGGGGCGAACAACGACATCAACGTTATGGATAGCTCTCCTTTATTTAACGATCTTAAACAAGGAATCGCACCGGAGATTCCATTTGTTGCTAATGGGGTAACTTACCCATTTGGGTACTATCTTGTTGACGGGATATATCCGGAATTGGCAACACTCGTTAAGACGATTCCAGAACCAGCAGATGATGACAACAAGAGAATAAGGTATAAGCAAATGCAGGAATCGGCAAGGAAAGATGTAGAACGGGCATTTTGTGTTTTGAAGAAGAGATGGGCGGTACTTGTCAATCCCACAAAAATCATGAAAAAAGAAAGAATAGTTAATATGATGTATACTTGCATCATATTACATAACATGATTCGAAAAGAAAAAAAAAATGCAATATCTCCCGAATGGTACCCAGAGGAAGCACATCAACCGGATGACCCCATACGATCTGATGAAGAAATGCGAAAGGTTATTAGGTACATCAGATCCTCTCAAATGCATCAAAACCTTCGTGCCGATTTGGTCGAGCATTTGTCTCGTAATATTTAATTCCAGTTTTTAATTTAGTATTTTTAATTTCTAAGTCTGTGTAATATTTTTAAGTTATGAATAAAAATTTTCTATTTTGTATGTATACGTTTTTGTATTTATATTTTTACGTTTACGTTTTTAATTATGTAAGTATTAAAAAAAAAAAATGAGTTAAGGTGAAGATGGGTTTCCCTTGCCCACTAAAAGGTGAAGAGAAGTGAAGAGAAGTGAGAGGAGAGAGAAAGCTGACGTGGCGCTGAGGTGTATGATGAAAGTGAGGCTACCTTGCCATCCAACGTAAGAGGAGTGTACAATATATTCTTCTTAAATTATGTTTGACAATACTTTAGTTGACCCGATACTTAACGTGCTCTGATGGGTGATCATGTACAATTGTGTGTTATTGTATTAACCTCTAATTTATAAAAAGGATTCAATAATACACGGAATATCCTTCATGCATGAACCTCAAGTTCGGATTACGGGTGTTTCTGAAATATATCTTTACATTATCATCTTATGGTGACGTATACTCAATGCTCTGACTTAAACTCGAATAGCAACTCTCACAGTAATACATATACTTGATAGCTAGTCATCGCAGAACATATCCCCTATATCTAACTAGGGAAAATCACCTAAAAAATATAGTAAACTTACTCAATTTTTTTGTTGTGTGTAGCTATCTTTTTTCTTTGCTTTTATATACCCTAAACTTACGCATGTTAAAATGACCATTTTACCTTCACTGTTAATAGAGTGGTTACAAAAATATAAGGGTAAAATGGTCATTTTACATGCGTAAATACACACAAAAGTCGAAAAAAAGTTTATGATATATAAAAGTAAAGAAGAAAGATGGCTACACACGACTAGAAAATTGAGTAAATTTTGTAAATTTTTAGATGACTTTCCATCTAACTAAATCAAACAATCAATATTTAAAACTTGATAGGATAAACATATACCAACCCAGGCCATTGGTTACCAGTGATATTTTCGTCCAAAATATCATCAAACTGTGTAACCACTAACCCCTATCAACCCTTACAAATTCGTTTACACACACAAGAAACATTACGCTAAATATGTTATCACTCAAATATTACAAACTATTAAAAAACATGTTTGTAAAAGGTTTGGGCTGAGTAATGCTACTCTTTATATTGTGATAAGAGTAATTGGCCGGTTCACCAATTTACATTTACATGGAAACCAAACCCCTCCATAAATTCATGAATCATGATGCACAATGTCCACAAGTCCAGTTTGGTTTCTTGCATGTTTCCTTGCCAGAATTAAATGATAATTAATGATCATTCTTTGGATCCGCTCAAATTTGTTCAGGAAATACATAATGTCATCAAAAGAAAGAGAAACTCGTCTGCTGTTTATCTTACTGGAATGCTACTCGAATATATGAGAAAATATAGAGGTCCAGAGGTATCTCTGCATTATAGTTTTTAGTCCACCATCACTCTCTCTGACTTAAGATGTACTGAAATGTTGTGTTAATGCATCATAAGGCAACAGCTGAATACATTCATAGCACGCTGTAAATTTCGAGCATGGGTGTGCCAAAATATGATTGGGCCACTTCAAAAGATGGCCCTCGCTAATCAACCGGTTAAAGGCTTGTATTTCATGGTGGTCAATGTTCCACGGGTATCATTTTCTTGCCATTTTCTAATAGATGCATTTCATTTAACTGATTTAATTTTCACCGCACTGCATTAATGTTTAATAATTGTGTGTTCATTGATGCTATCTGTGGGCAGAGTCTTACAGTCACAATAATGAGTTACATGGACCAACTGAGGGTTGTTGCAGTAGGAACTGAGAAAGGACTAATCGATCCTGTCAAGTTCAGTGCATGCACTCAGAAGGCTTTTAATATGATGTTCAATGCAGCAGTTAAATCCATATGACATGAATTAGAGTATGTTATATAAACATCCTTATCGATGTTTCTCATGCTTCAAACCAATCAGAACAACAAAAACCATAGTGAAATCAGCCAATAATATCGATGGATTCTATAGGTAATATCTTGAATGCTACTTGGCCATGGGACGGTACTCTTCCATATTTACCAGACAATCATGTTTGAGTTTGTTATTAATTGTATGTGATTATAAAGGAATGTGTACTATGATTGCGTTTCTTTTTTGATTGTATAAGATTAATTTGCAATTGGAATTATAATGTATCCGACCTTTTTGGAACTTTATTTACATAAACAATTATTTATAAGCACAGTTTTTATTAAAGAATAATTTGCAAAATGCAACCACCAAGATACCAGCAACTAAGTTGCAATATGCGAACACTTGAACTTATATAAATGATAAGTTGTGGGTACCGGTTTAGTGGTGCATTGGTTTAGCTTGACCATTTTGCATACGGCAGCTTGAACTCTAGACTTTGCCGATCCAGTTCTATTACAAAATGTTCAATATTCCAATCTCAATGGAGTTTAAAATGGGCTCAAGCTATTAAATTCAGAGAGAAACTATGTGTAAATGAATGAAATTGTGAATTCTCATTGACAGAAAGATACTGTAAGGTACAGTATTTATACAGAGTAGAAAAAGTCAAAATAACAAAGTCAAACTAACTAACTATTCTACAATTACATCTGATTACAAGTAACTAAGCTATTTCTATGCATTATCTTCATTCTGTGAGGACTATATCTTCTTGCTGTGAGCACAGTTGCTTTGTCTTGAGCTTGTGGCAATGACTCTGTAGCTTGTGCAAGTTGTGTAGCTTCTTTATCCCCCCCCACAAGTTGGCACTGTGTAAGGATCACAGATGCTCAACTTGGAAAGACATGAGTAATGAAGGTATTTGCTAAGTCCTTTAGTAAGAATGTCAGCAACTTGAGCTTGTGTAGGCACAAAGACAGGCTTGATTTGACCAGCTCTTATCTTATCTCTCTCAAAGTGGCAATCAATTTCAATATGCTTTGTCCTAGCATGTTGTACTGGATTGTTGGCTAAGGCAATTGTTGAAACATTGTCACACATGACCAAGGATGGAGTAGGGACCTGAACACCCAAATCATGTAGTAGGCATTTGATCCATGAAATTTCACAAGTGCTATCTGCTAAGGATCTGTATTCAGCCTCAGTTGAGGATCTAGACACCACTAATTGTTTCTTTGATTGCCATGAGATTAAGCTTTTACCTAGGAAGATTGCATAGCCAGAAATTGATCTCCTAGTAGTGGCACAACTGGCCCAATCACTGTCACAGTAGGTGGTGAGTTCCATTTTGTTTGATGCTGGAAAGAAGATGCCTTGGCCTGGACAGAGCTTTATGTATCTGAGAACCCTTTGGAGAGCTTTAAAGTGTGAGGTTCTAGGAGAATGTGAGAACTGACTAAGGGCTTGAGCTGCAAAAGAGAGGTCTGGTCTAGTGATTGTGAGGTATATGAGTTTCCCAACAATGGTCCTGTATAGTGTTGGATCAGGGAGAAGATCACCATCTTGATCATTGAGTTTGGTAATAGGTTCCATGGGTGTAGCAACTGGTTTGAGATCAAGAGTATCTGCATATTTGAGTAAGTCCAATGCATACTTCCTTTGACTCATTGTTAGACCAGTAGAATTTCTTAGTACCTCAATTCCAAAATAATAGTGGATGGGGCCCAAATCTTTGATGCTAAACTTGTTGTGGAGTTGTGTCTTGATGTGTTGGATGAATGAGGAGTCTTTGCCTGTGATCAAGATGTCATCAACATAGACTAGGAGTGATGTGAGTGAACCTTGATGATTAATGGTGAAGAGTGAGGTATCCACATAGCTCTGCTTGAAGCCCAAGTGAGTGAGGAAAGTAGTTAACTTCTCAAACCATTGCCTGTTTGCCTGCTTTAATCCATAGAGTGATTTAGTGAGCTTGCATACAGTGTTGGGAGGAAGAGATTTGTTGCAGCCTTATGGAACAGTCATGTACACCTCTTCAGTTAAATCACCATGGAGAAAAGCATTATTCACATCTAATTGTTGAATTTCCCAGCCTTGTTGGACAGCAATGACAATTAAAGTTCTGACTGTTGGCATTTTGGCAACTGGAGCAAAGGTGTCAGTGTAGTCTATGCCCTCTTTTTGGTGAAATCCTTTGGCTACTAACCTGGCCTTGTATCTTTCAATTGTCCCATCTGCTCTAAGTTTGATTTTGAAGACCCATTTACATCCAATGGGTGTCTTTCCAGGTGGTAGAGTAGTGTGTATCCAGGTATTGTTCTGCTCCAGTGCTAAGATCTACTTATCCATTGCTTCTACCCATTTAGGATGTTTGGCAGCCTGTGCAAAAGATTGTGGTTCTTTGATAACATCTGTACTTAGGGTAAATGTGAGTGATGTGGGTTTAAGATTAAAATAATTTAGGTAGTGAGAGTGATGGTGTTTAGAAGCTGTGTTGTTGATAAGTGAAAGTGGTAAGGTGCATTGAAATTCTTTGAGTTTTGTAGGTAATGTTTTAGTCCTGGTAGATGTCCTGGTTGGAGGTAGATGTGTGGGTATAGGAGGTGGAGGTAGTATAGGTTCTGATATAGGTGGTGGAGTAGGTGGTATAGGTTCTGATGTTGGTATGAGTGCTGATGTAGGTTGTTCTGTCTGGTTTGGTGTGATGTCCTGTGGAGGTGATATAGGTGTGTTTAAATCAGAGGTGGTAGGTGTAATTAATGGTTCTGATGAAGGTGTTGAGGTTGATGAAGGATGTATGGATGAGTACTGTAAAGGTGAGGTGAATGGATCATGATGTGAATTGGTTTGAGTGGAGTGAAATGGGAACACTGTTTCATCAAAAATGACATGCCTGCTAATAGTTGTCTTTTGAGTGTGAATATCATAAATAATATAGCCTTTCTGGTTTTGTGGATATCCAACTAGAACAGTGGGTGTGGATTTGGGTTCAAACTTGTCATTTGTGTGTATGTAAGCATGGGTTTGACAACCAATAATCCTGAGGTGGTCAAGGTTAGGGGGTGTGTGATATAACAGCTCATATGTACTTTTGTTGTTCAAAACAGTTGAAGGTAGTCTATTTATGAGATAGGTTGAGGCTAGGATGCAGTATCCCCATAGGTGTATTGGAAATTGAGCTTGGAAGTATATGGATCTGGCCATTTCTAGGAGTTGACTGTGCTTCCTTTCTACTCTTGCATTTTGTTGTGGGGTGTAGGGACATGATGTTTGGTGGATAATCCCATGTGTCTGTGTGAATTGAGTGAATGACTGATTGAGGAATTTTGTCCCATTGTCACTTCTAATAATTTGAATTTTGGTTTTAAACTGAGTTTTGACATAGAAGTAGAAGTTTTGAAAAACTGTGAAGACATGATGTTTGTTTGGAAGTAAATAAGTCCATGTAGCTCTTGAGAAATCATCAACAATGGTAAGAAAGTATTTACATTTATTGATTGTTGGGTGTTTGTATGGACCCCAGACATCCATATGTACAAGAGAAAACATACTACTAGCATGTGAGTTGCTAATTGGAAATGGAAGCAAGTGATGTTTAGCTAATGGACAAACAGAACATTTTGTATCTGAGTTACAATGAAATAAGGGTGAAATAGTTTTGATCTTCTTCAAAAATTGAAATGATGAGTGACCAAGTCTTGCATGCCACAAGTAAGCTGAGCTGTGATTAGTAAGAATAGTTGCTGATTTGGGAGTAGAGATGCCAGATGGTGTAGGTGTGAGGGTGTAGAGTCCTCCATGTAGATTACCTGTTGTCTTTAAGCCATCATGGCCTTGAAAAATACACTTATTGTGAGTGAAAGTCACTGATGAATGTGTGGAGTTGGTGATCTTACTTATAGAGATAAGGTTGTAGGTAAATGTTGGTATATACATGACACCTTTAAGTAGCAGGTTTGGTGTTGCTTGAACTGATCCAGTCATTGTGACTAATGTGGTGTTACCATTTGGAAGGTGAACTGTGATTGGTTGTGTACATTTTTGTAGGTCAAACATTATGGTTAAGCATGTACAGATGTGATCAGTTGCCCCACTATCTATTACCCAAATTTCCTTAATCCCAGATGAAAAAGAAGCAATGAAAATGTATTTTATACCTGCCATGTGTGGTAAGTTTGTAGTTGTGACCTCACTGTAATTCTGGCTTTGCATCATAAGGAGTACTTGATTGAGTTGATTCTGCAGTTGATCCATTTTGGTAAAGACATATGGATCAGTTGTGGTTCCTGAGGTGCTAGCTTGAGTCATGGTTGTAGCTTGTATGTCTGTTGCAGCTTCCTCACCCCCCCCCCCCCCATTACCACATTCACGGACCCTTTGTAGCCCTGTTGAGTCCTTTGTGATGGAGGCACATATTTACCATGAAGTGGGTGACCTGGAGGATATCCAACAATCCTGTAGCATTCATTACCATAGTGCCCCTCCTTCCTACAGTTTGTGCAAGTTACTCCTTTCCTGAATGGTGTTCTTCTATTTCCTGATGAACTCAAATAAGTACATTTTATTACCATCATTTATCCTATTAATTTGACTTGTTTTATTATGCTATGTATGAGAATTGATACTTAATCGTTTACTTTTGTAATTCTCAGGTAAAAACAAGCAATTGGCGAAACTTGGCGATTTTGGACTAATTATGGAGCAAAACAAGCAAGAAGTTAAGAGTCTACCGAAATGTACAAGATCAATACATTCTGCTCCAGATGCGCCGCATCTTGCTTATTACATACGGCGCATCACTATCAAGATTTCACCAGATACGATCCAAGATACAAGAGGACATGCGCCGCATCTATTTATGAACATACGCCGCATCTTCTGGCGGTGTACGAATATTCCTGAATATATTAATCTTGGACCCCACGCGAAGTTAAGTCAATGCGCCGCATCTACTTATTAGATGCGCCGCATCTTACCCTCAGACAGAAACTATAAATACCCCAAAGACCAGACGAATTAAGAGTTCCTGAGTTCCAGAGTTCCGAAGTTCGACAGAAGACCGAAGTACAGAAACCCTAGGACGAATTCAGTCAAGGTAGCAGCACAAGACACACCTTGAACGAAGATACAAGAGCTATAAGAAGGTCCTGCATGTATTTAATTCATTAAGTAGTTTTGTTTTATTGTGTTAGTAAACTTTAATTCATCAGGATTGGTGGCTTGTGTAATGTGACAACGGAAAGATTGCACTCCCTTAAAACTGCTTTCCCATTAATTAAAGTTTATATGTTGATGTCTTTGGTGACTTTTATTAGTGCATTGATAACCTCTGTGTCTAGCTGAGCGTTGATCGGGTCGCCATGCCTCTGCCCTCGCCTATTTATTAGATCGCCTATGCATTCTATCGTCTGTAGAAAAGTAGGAAGAAAGATAAATAGGATAGTCATAAGTAATCATTAAGGGTTTACTCGCCGATAAGATTAGAACCAACGAGAAAGGACTTAATCTCGGTGCGTTGCATCGAACTATACACTTCATATAAAACTAGCAATAAAACAAGTGACAAACTACTTATCTATCAGGACAGGTCTTCTTATTGTCTCGAGTATTTATCTGTGTACGTGTGTGCTACTTGCTGATTCGTGCCTATTAGTTTAGTTTATTATTTAATTGCAACCAATCGTGTCAGTCTCTCAGGCTGAAACCCCCCTTGCGTTAGATTAGGTTGTATAGCTAACTTAATATATTAAAATACTGATTAGAATAACGAGATAATACGTTCCACTCTTAGTGATCGACACTCTACTTACCATTATATTCATACTGACCGGGTACACTGCTCGTTATGTGTGTGTGTTATTGATAAGTCGGCTAAATATAAATTTAAAACTTGAGTAGGCATTAATACTGCTAAACCGCAACGACACATCGCACGCATCAAGTTTTTGGCGCCGCTGCCGGGGAGTGAATTGTTATTATCTGTTAATTTGATTAGTATTTTAATTAAGTTTTTAATTTTTTAATCTAACCGCTAACTGTGTTGTATATTAGGTTAAATTGCATTCATTGTATTATTTTGCATATTTTCTGTTTTGTGTGTTATTTGTTTGCTTTTATTTGTGTTTATTTTGGTTTGTTTTTATTTGTTTTTATTTTTCGTATTTTCTGTGTTCTGCTATCGTTGTACTGAGCTTATTTAAACGATACGGCGCATCTATTTTCTTAGATACGGCGTATTGCGTTTAATTTTTATAAAATACAACGCGTTTAATTAGTTCGATAAGACGCATCTTTTCCCCAAGATACGGCGTATCTGTTTTTGATAAAAAAAAATTTCTAAACGTTAACGCCATACGACGCATCTGCTTTAGCAGATACGGCGTATCTATTATTTTAATTAAAAACAGTTTTCGAATTATTAAACAGATACGACGCATCGATCTTTGTCGATACGGCGTATCTTCTGAATCAAAAATCTTGTATTTTGAAACATAACGAAAATACGGCGCATTAACTTTTGTTAATACGACGCATTTAATTTTAAATAAATATCGATTTTTGATTATTAAAACTGATACGGCGCATTCTAAATTTCTAAGCGGCGTATTGCTTTTCTGAATAAAAGTCTGATTTATTTTTAACGTATTAAGATACGGCGCATCCCATTTATAGGATACGGCGCATCAACAGCGGATATCAGAAGCTTTTATTTTACTTTGATCGTTTCACCCTTCTTTTGCACGAGTAAGTTTTATTTCAGGAAGATGGACGATCCGGATATTACAATGGAAGAATATATCAAGCTTATAGAGGAAAGAGCCTTGAGCAATAATCAGATGTATGATTGGAAAAGAGCAAGATATGGTGCACAAGTCATTGAGACGAAAGAAATCACTATGGAAGAATACTTGATTTTAGGGCATGAAAAGTCAAGGAAAGAAAGAAACAAATTGCCATTTCAACACACTTGGTGTATGTCAAATGATGATGAAGAAGATTCATATACCGTGAAACCAATTCCGGCAATTGTTCTTGATAGTACTTTTTCTCCGGAGATTGCACAAGATGATGTGTATACGGAACCTTACGTTGAAGAATATTCTGCAATCGTATTACCACCATTAGTCAGTCCAACGGATGAAGATGAAAAGTATTCTGATTTCGAACCATTTGACGCCATAGTTTATGATGACATGCCTCAACCAGATTTTGACCCAACAAGGGATTTTGAAGAAATCTGGGATTACTTATTTAAGGATGAAATTCGGGACGATGCTGAAATTGCAAGACCACTAGTTGAAGATGAAGATTCACAAGATGAATTGGAGTCACTTACAACACAAAGTGGTACAAATTTATTTAATATTATTAATCCCGTTACTAATAATCTTGCTAGTTTTCCTAAATAGGTTGCAAAACAAAAAGATGATGAGGTGAAATTTATTACACTACCTATTGAAGAACCTGTGATCAACCCGTATTTGGTGGAGCTCGAAGAAGAGTTTGGTGATGAGCTCTTAAATATTGCTATGATTGATGAAGATGATGATTCCGACCCTATGAAGTATATAGAGGAACTCGAACTTTTACTTGCCAAAGACCCTTTCTCACCTTCTGTGGAAGTCAAGGGACGCCTTACTACCAAAGAGACTAACCAAGAAGAAAGGAGACTCATTTTTCCTCAACACACTACTATTTCAGATGGAATGGTCAAGTCATCCAATTTATCAACCAAACCGGGTAAGGATAGGAAAGATGTACATATATTGCCAAGGTATGATCTTTATGTATTTCTTCCATCTTTAATAGCAAATTTACACTCTTTTCGTGTTTATTGCTACTATCACCCGCACTTGATCCCAAGTGGGGGGAACAACACCCTATTACACAGTAAATAAGGGTGGAGTCAGGCTCGTGACTCGAACAAAAACAAGCGCTTCGTGGGAGGCAACCCATGCTTATCTTTTATTTTATTTTCTGATTTTGTATTGAGTCAGTCAGGCCGCAGAGGATACGGCGCATCTCAATCCTGAGATGCGACGCATCTCCTGCAATGGTCATATCTTACTTTATTTTTCTGCATTTTTACTTTCGACTTTAAAACTTTTTATCAGTTTATTTCAATGCGGCGCATCCCTGGTTAAGGATGCGACGCATCTTCTATTCTGATCCGTATTTATTCCAGGCTCGATACGGCGTATCTTCTTCCATAAGATACGGCGCATCGACCGACCTGATGATTTTCATTTTAATTTTTAAGTTTTATTTTTATGTTTTATTTTTCCTAACTACTAATGTATTATGCAAGTTTGAACTTTCTTAACTTAGGTGTGTTTAAAGCATTGGTGGTATTATAGATTCCTGCATTTCCTGTGGATACATTGATTATGAAGCTTAAACGTTCTAATCCACAAGAAAGATGATTTTTGCTCTTATACAAATGGAGGATCATACCGAGCAAATCTCAGGGGAGTTTTTCTGTTCTAATTCTTTTATTTTCCAGTTTTTAACCTTTGATACAAACAACGAGGACGTTGTTTAACTTAAGTGGGGGGATTGGAGAATTAGAACACTTAACACTTACTTGTCCTAAACTTTTCAAAATATGCTTAAAATGCGCTTAATATATAAAAATTTAAAATTTTTAGCATGTTTTTGTTTAAAGTCTAAGTTGCATAGCTGCACACATGACGTTATTTTCAAAATTTGTGATTTTTCAAAACTCACAAATCTATGAGTGTGCCGGTGACTTGTAAACTTTAGAACTTGGCTTGTATACTATTCGAGACCACCATAATAAGTATTATTTATATAATTGGAATGACTTGTCTAAATTGGTAAATTTCTAGGATTACACCCAAATAGCCTATTATATGTTATGTGTTATTAACTAACTACACTGGTTAGTTAACCCCCGTAAAAACCCTTTTGTTACTCTCACTTTTAGAGTAAGATACCCCTAGAAAAACCCTCAGAGCCATTCCTTTCGTTTCTTACACCAATGTTTAAAATGTTTCATTACACCCTTACACCTTAGCCGACCCTGTAGATTAAAATCCGTGGTTGGTTAATTGCTTTAGGCAAAGTGCGTTTCCTTACATTACCTGTGTTCGAGTGCGTAATTCATTATCTATGGTTAGGTCGGGAAATTGCACAATGCAATTGGAGTGAAAGTAAATATTGTATATCTTTGAGTTTATTTTTCGTGTGTTTACTACTTTCACTATTACCGTTATTTCTGAAGTCATGAAAAGTATGGAAAAATTATCCAGAATTATCATTATAGTGATGTGGTGAAATTTTACACATCTTTGTTTATTTAAAAAAAAAAAAAAAAAAAAAAAAAAAAAAAAAAAAAATCGAAAAAAAAAAATAGAAAAGAAAAAGAAAAAGGAAGAGTTGGATGTTTGTTTTGACCAACTTATGTAAAGTTTTGTATTAAGTGGTCGATATCACCACTAGTTGTTGTATATTATATCTATGGATTGAATGGGAGTTGGCAGTTATGGGAACACCAACTTAAGGTTTATTCATTGATTAAGATCTTGTTGAGTATAATTCGTGTCTACCTAAAAGCGTGTGTTTCAAGTGTTAAAGCGTGAGTTATTCTATGATATGAGTCTTATTCATGGGATGGTTGGGATAGTGATTAACCACACTTAGGATTTTAATTTATTTGTTTTGTTTATTTTTCATTTTACACCAATTTATATCCCAAATATTATCTATACCCTATATTATTCTTTATCCAACCAAACCTTTGATTTATTGAGATTAGGGATTTGAGCAATCTTAAGTATCGTAGTCGTGGATTCGGCTATGTATTTATGATTTTGTCGCCCTTTTGATATAATATTATTGGTAAAGTTTGGACCTATCTTTAGCCTATTCGAGTTAAGGATTTAAGCAATTGCAAGTATCGTGTTCGTGGATTCGATCATGTATTTGTGATTTTGTCGCCTTTTCTGGAATTTGAGATCGATAGAGATTATGGAGAATAATTAACCCTTAAACCTCAAAACCCTTTTTACCGCTTTAGATTTGTTATTCCTTGGCTTTAGTGGGGGAGATGTGTATACTTGCCAAGCTTATGATAGAATATTCGTCACGACTGGACAGTTAAACGATTAGATTTGCTTTTATCAAAATATTTTATTTTACTTCTAATTCGTTAAGTGTTTGGTTGTGTGATTATGACAAAAATGAATACATGCTTAAATATAAAAATAAATCCTAATATCTTTTAGGATACATTTTCATAAGATTAATTCTAAGGTTTACTTGGGGACAAGTAAAGTTCAAGTGGGGGGATATTTGATGAACTCAAATAAGTACATTTTATTACCATCATTTATCCTATTAATTTGACTTGTTTTATTATGCTATGTATGAGAATTGATACTTAATCGTTTACTTTTGTAATTCTCAGGTAAAAACAAGCAATTGGCGAAACTTGGCGATTTTGGACTAATTATGGAGCAAAACAAGCAAGAAGTTAAGAGTCTACCGAAATGTACAAGATCAAGACATTCTGCTCCAGATGCGCCGCATCTTGCTTATTACATACGGCGCATCACTATCAAGATTTCACCAGATACGATCCAAGATACAAGAGGACATGCGCCGCATCTATTTATGAACATACGCCGCATCTTCTGGCGGTGTACGAATATTCCTGAATATATTAATCTTGGACCCCACGCGAAGTTAAGTCAATGCGCCGCATCTACTTATTAGATGCACCACATCTTACCCTCAGACAGAAACTATAAATACCCCAAAGACCAGACGAATTAAGAGTTCCTGAGTTCCAGAGTTCCGAAGTTCGACAGAAGACCGAAGTACAGAAACCCTAGGACGAATTCAGTCAAGGTAGCAGCACAAGACACACCTTGAACGAAGATACAAGAGCTATAAGAAGGTCCTGCATGTATTTAATTCATTAAGTAGTTTTGTTTTATTGTGTTAGTAAACTTTAATTCATCAGGATTGGTGGCTTGTGTAATGTGACAACGGAAAGATTGCACTCCCTTAAAACTGCTTTCCCATTAATTAAAGTTTATATGTTGATGTCTTTGGTGACTTTTATTAGTGCATTGATAACCTCTGTGTCTAGCTGAGCGTTGATCGGGTCGCCATGCCTCTGCCCTCGCCTATTTATTAGATCGCCTATGCATTCTATCGTCTGTAGAAAAGTAGGAAGAAAGATAAATAGGATAGTCATAAGTAATCATTAAGGGTTTACTCGCCGATAAGATTAGAACCAACGAGAAAGGACTTAATCTCGGTGCGTTGCATCGAACTATACACTTCATATAAAACTAGCAATAAAACAAGTGACAAACTACTTATCTATCAGGACAGGTCTTCTTATTGTCTCGAGTATTTATCTGTGTACGTGTGTGCTACTTGCTGATTCGTGCCTATTAGTTTAGTTTATTATTTAATTGCAACCAATCGTGCCAGTCTCTCAGGCTGAAACCCCCCTTGCGTTAGATTAGGTTGTATAGCTAACTTAATATATTAAAATACTGATTAGAATAACGAGATAATACGTTCCACTCTTAGTGATCGACACTCTACTTACCATTATATTCATACTGACCGGGTACACTGCTCGTTAAGTGTGTGTGTTATTGATAAGTCGGCTAAATATAAATTTAAAACTTAAGTAGGCATTAATACTGCTAAACCGCAACGACACATCGCACGCATCAGTGTTCTTCTATTTCCAGTTGATGGTTGACCAGTTGAAGGAGTGTTTGGTTTAGGTGAGTTAGAGTTGTTTCTGTTGGTGTAGGTGTTGAGAGCAGTTGGAATAGACAATGGATTGGATTTTGGAGTATCTCTTTGTTTTTCCTCTTGCCTTAGCATACTGTATGCTTTTGACACTTGTGGTAAGGGCTGCATCAATAGGATCTGTCCCCTTATGTTTGTGTAGCTATCATCCAAGCCCATGAGAAACTGAATCAATCTTTTCCTCTGTTCCCTTTCTCCGTTAGTCCTCCCATTCTCACAATCACACCTGCAAGTGCATGCATAAGGTGCTTCCAGAGCATCTAACTCATCCCAATAACCTTTCAACTTGTGATAGTACAACTCCACTGGTGTGTTGAGTTGCTTCAACTGAATGATTTCATTTTATACTTGATAGATCCTGTGTCCATCTAATTGTGAATAGTGTTCATGTAACTCATTCCATAGCGCGTTAGCAGAGTTTACAAAGCTGAGATTGTTGCCAATTTGTTCTGATACAATATTGAGGATCCAAGATATGACCATATCATTGGCCCTCTCCCATAGTGATCTGTGATGTGAATTATGTGGTGGTTCTGGAAACTCTCCATTGATCAACTTCAATTTGTTTCTTGCATTTAATACAATCATCATAGACCTCTTCCAGCTGCTATAATTTTTAGATCCAACCAGTTTCTTTGGGATTAACACTAAGCCTGGGTGATCATTCTAATGAAAGTACAAGGGGTGATGTATTGAGTTGATATCATCAGGATCAACTTGTTGTGTGGATGGTGATGTGTTATTGGTGTTGGTATCTGAGTTTGTTGAGTTAGTCATGGTGTTCTGATCAAGAAATAGTCAAGAATCGGTTATGATGAAATTTGATTGAAATTGATTGATTTTGATGTTGTATGTTGAAATTGATGTGATAATCGTGATCTTTATGAAGAATTGAGTTGATTTGTGATGGATTTGAATGATTTGGAGAGATTTGTGGTGGTTAATGGTGGTTTATGGTGGTGGAAGTTTGTTAGAGAGGTTGTTTGGTTAGTTAGACGGTGGCCAAAGTTTGTTGGAGTGGTGGCCGAAATTTGTTAGAGCAATTAGAGTGCTCTGATACCATATTAAATTCAGAGAGAAACTATGTGTAAATGAATGAAATTGTGAATTCTCATTGACAGAAAGATACTGTAAGGTACAGTATTTATACAGAGTAGAAAAAGTCAACATAACAAAGTCAAACTAACTAACTATTCTACAATTACATCTGATTACAAGTAACTAAGCTATTTCTATGCATTATCTTCATTCTGTGAGGACTATATCTTCTTGCTGTGAGCACAGTTGCTTTGTCTTGAGCTTGTGGCAATGACTCTGTAGCTTGTGCAAGTTGTGTAGCTTCTTTAGAAGCATTATTAGGTCCTTCACCCGGAAGAAGAAGAATCTTACTAACTCGAAGCATTGAGCCCTTTGTATGCTAGCGCTGTAGCCTGTAGACGTAAAGCCCAATACTAATTAGAAGCTTCCCAATCGTTTGAAAATTTTAGGAATAAAACATTTATAATTAACACAAAAATTAATAATTGCATATAGCTCTCCCTAGCAATCATTCTTTTTAAATTCTTGTTGTCGCGCAACATCCAAAGTCCATTCACATTCATCTCTTTCAAAATTTCATGATGATATGCCAAATATACGTTAATGTTCATAAACATTAGACCGTTCAGCTTCTGTTCCTTAATTGACTACAAACAAAAATATTGGAGTTTTGCACAATGTACAAGACACCCGATTTACGTCATTCTGATTTCTTTTCTGCCAACATCTAGATTTGGTTACGTCTTACACCACTGGTTTAAGGTGATAAAATGAGAATATCAGCTCAATTCAAAACTGATAAAAATCTCAACTCAATTTTCGTAGTCTTGATCAATTTTTTGAATTGAGATAACAATCAATAGTTTCTTGAAAGGCGTCTATAACACGCCATACAGTCATAGATAGCTTATGTGGTTTGATCATGATTATTGTAAGAACTTTCATGTCATATGGAATCAACTGCAGCCTTGAAAATCATATCATAAGCCTCCTCAATGCATTTACTTAACCCTAAAGGATCTATGATGCCTTTTTCGGTTCCTAGAGCGATCCTCAAGTGGTTCATGTAACTCTGCAACCGGTACCTTATACTATGTCTGTAAAAAGTATGCATTCAAAGATTTAGTTCTTAGTTTTAGGTACACGGAGTAGAATGCTTGGTTCATAGAATAGTTGTTATACTACCTGAGGAACATTGACACCATAAAGTAAATGCATTTTACTATGTGATTAGAGAGACTCATTTTATCAACAGGACCGACCACATTCGTCAGCCCCATGCTTGAGCTCTTTATAGTTGTATGCACTACTACAGAAAGTGTTATTTGACACGGTAATTAGACACGGTTAAACAAAAAACCGTATCAAAAAACAAAAAAAAAGTCTTTTGCTTCGGTTTTAAAAAAAACCGTGTTAACTAAAATCCATTTGGTACGGTTTTCTTATTTTCTTTGTCATCTGCTACGGTTTATTTGTAAACCGTACCAAATAATTTTTTTGCTACGGTTTCTTAATAACCGTGATAACTGATCAGTTTTCTGTTGCGGTTTTCTTAGAACCGTAGCAAAAAAAAAATTCTAAACATTTTGGTTTCCCTCCCAAACACAATTTGTTTTCCCCCCTAAAATTCCAAATACTTTCACCAATTCCCCATAAATCTCACCAAATTTAACACCAAAACCATCAAATTCCAGATCTCGGGCCTGTTTGGTAGAGGCTTTTTGGGGGAGCTGTTAGCTTTTTGGTACAAAATAATCTCATCTAAAATAAGTAGCTCCGTTTGGATACATTAACTTCAAGCTTTTATTTCAAACAAATAGCTCCTAAATGAAAAGCTGATTCATGAAGCTTTTTAAACATCTTGGAGCTGTTAAAACTTTAAATTACTGATATACCCTCCAAACATTTGTTTACAATTATAGATATGTCCTTTTATGTCATTTTACATCTTATAATTACATTTAACAGCTAACTTACCAAACACTTTTATTAAAAAAAATATACAGTTTGTAGCTCATGTTAACAGTTTTGCAGCTTACAGCTTACAGCTAGTTTTGCCAAACATACCATCAATTCCAGACCTCATCTCATTTATTATTTATTTCACTTTCACCAAAACCACTCATTTACTCCCAAAACCATAAAAACCACCGCCACATTCACCATCAAAACCACCACCACATTCACCGCCAACACCCACCACCACTCACCGTTGTTGCCGCCTTCCCGACCGACCACACAAACAATCTAAAAGGTTTATGGTTTTGGTTTATTTTTTAATTTGTGTTTGTGTATTTTTGTTTGTGCTTAAAGTGGTTTATGTGTTTGTGTAGTACCCACCACTGTTCTCACTTTTGGTAAATGTGTATAATGTTTATGATTTGATAAGTGTGTTTGTAATTTTTATGGATCATTTGTATATTAGCTATGCTTACCGTGAAGCTTATGACGTTGTTTTTAATGTGCAGATAGTTGATAGACTCCATTGGTATGTTCAAGACGGTGATACGGTAAGAAATTTTCATTTTCTTTATATCGCTTACAAATTGTTTCACTAAATTGTATTAATTTGGATACAATGCAATGATATTTCTCTTTTGGCAGGCTGTGGTGCAGATATTCAAGTAATTCCAAAAATTGAAAGTGAAGACTCTATACCGAATTTACATTCAATCATCACAGCATCGGATGGGGTATGTTTCTGTTTCTTTTGTTCCAGTTTCTTTTCCTTTTACATTTGATATATTGCCGACTATTATCACATTGGCCTTATGTTGGTAAAGAAAGGATAAACCATTTTATAGAAGTGTCTTCAACTTTTGAATGATAAAAACCATGACTTGGACGAGATACAATTTTAAATTCACAAGAAAGAGGGAAAATATTTTTCAGATAGTGCCTATGTAATTTGTTATTTGGGTAATTGTTTTTGGTCAGTTTTTGCTGTGACTGTAGGGAAACGGTTACACTTTATTAATAAAATCTAAATTACAATAAATAAAATTAACAGTATATAAATAACAGAAAATTAAATACAAACAGAATGTAAGTAGATAAACGATAATTAAATAAAACAATAAACTAATAAAAAGACTTACTAGATCACCAACGGAGATCAGCAACGAAGCACTAAAAAGCCGAGGCACGTGTTTGACACGCTTCCCTTAAAACAGATTCATCGTCTGTTTCCCAGGGTACAACAGCCAAAACAGTAAGTTGTGCTGTCAGACTTAACTAAACTGCCAGGAATTTCATCTTAAGAGATGCGTATTCCTTATGTTGGAAATCAATAATACTTATTGATTTGATGTGTGTAAAACTTGTGAAATTAGGGCCTCTATTTATACACAATAGACTCCCTTCAAGTTTACCCATCCCACCGATGTGGGATTGAAAATAAACTACTTTTCCTCTTTAGGCATGGTACCGAATGCCTAACTTTGAGACCCGATATCTCATTCACATCAACTCTATTTTGGACACATTAAGGCTCATTGCGAAGCTCTCTTCGAGGAGAACACAAACCTACAAACTATTACTTATATATATGACACATACATATAAATAATTGTGTCCAAAGTTGGTCAAAAGTCACTTTTGCCAACCAATTTTCCAACAATCCCCCACATGAATGGAGATCGGTCGTAATACAAAAATTACAATGAAATTCCAATAGTTGAATCTTGCAAAGGATAGGTAGGTGTGACCCTTTGAACCTTCCCTTGTGAAATGCACTTAGCCTCCTAGCTGTCAGTAGACGCGATGTCTTTGAACTGAGCTGCTGTTTATGTAGACGACAATACACTTCACACAAGACTCTCCCTAACATTGTTAAGTCCTCATAGTCATGTTCATTATGGTCCTGAACATTTGCCTGGTTCTGCAAGAGCTCTTAGGATTTGCGCCCCCCACAATTCCCTTCGAAGCGACCCCACTTCTCTCTCATATAGGTGATTTCATCTTGAATCATTAAAAACATATGCTTGTGATTTCATCTTGAATCATTATGCTTTATGATTTCATCTTGAATCATAAAAACCATATGTTTAACCTCTCAACAAGTCACATTTATTATAGGAATGGACTAGGAGGTTACAATGTTAAGTAACTCCCCCATATTGACGTGACTTCCCTCACATTTATATGATTAGTTTGTCCTATTGAACCCAGATCTTGGGATCTCCAGTCAACTGGGTTAGGTTTTCCTTCATATAAACTCATTCCTTTAAGGGCTTTAGTCCCATTCCTTTAGACGACTTACTAACTAACTCTCTGCTTAAGCCTTTCGCAAGCGGATCCGCGACGTTATCTATTGACTTTACATAGTCAATTGTGATAACTCTAGTTGAGAGTAGTTGTCGCACCAATCAATGTCTATGATGGATATGTCTCGACTTACTGTTTTACATTGTGATATGAGCTCTGTCAATTTCCAATTGACTATCACACTTTATACAGATGGTCGTTACCGGTTTACACCATCTTGGTATGTCCTCTACGAATAAACGTAGATATCCCAAAGATTCTATAAATTTATCTCAAAAAATAAATTTAAATTCCATAATAGATTTCGCTATAAAAGTCTGTTTGAAATACTTTCAAGATTTCCAAGACATAGTTTCCTACGTAGAGTCCATACATCCGCTCTAGTGGATCTAGATTCTTTTATGTAAGAATCCATATTTGCATTACTCTACCATTATATAGCAGTTGGATATCTTCCACAATGCAACATCATAAGTATCATAGTACTCATGTAATACTATTCATGTGGTCATCACTTAAATTACTGGTATATTTACTAAACCTGATCATAATTTATAGATCAGGTCTCACACAAGTTATACACACATAAGACGCCCAATATTCTTTGAGTATTCAAATTAGGCGATACCTCTACCTCTATTTTAAATAGATTTCTAAAGATGTCATTGGAGTTCTAGCTAGGCCGGAATCCCCCACATTGAACCTCTCAAGAATATTGTCCTTATAATATTTTTAACTTCAAAACAAATCCATTTGTTTTCATATGATCTTAGTTCCAAGAACCATATCAAACAACCAATGTAGTGTTAGAGTTTATGGATAATAATTAATATTCGTATGTCCAGTTTCGAACACGAGACTTCGGGATTGCACACATTACGTATGAGTTTCAATGTATTAATAATTAATATATTTAGTTATGATTAATTATTAATTTCACAAATAAACACTTAAAGGGATATGAAGAAAATTAAGGCAAAACAATGGAATCCCACATCGGAAACCATTGTAAACTTGATCTCAACCCTAAGGCTATAAATACATCCCTATGTATTCATCCCTTAGTACACTTGATTTCAATAGAAGGCCAAACTTCTTCTCTTCTCCTCTCTTGTTCATGGTCGACAAGCGAAACCCCTAGAAAGGGATTTGCGAGTAACCTTGAGCATTACAAAGTGTTTGGTTAATCTATTGTGAATCAAGAACCTAGCTTTTCACATTGAAACGCTAGTAATACGTGTGTACAAGAACGAAGGACAAGCTTACTTTAGCTTGTGTTATTTTCCCCAATTCGATTGATGTAGGTCGATTCATATAAACCCTAATTTTAGGGTTTATACCTTGTTCTTGGAGTGCACGGTTTCTTGTTCTTGCTAGAAATCAAAAGGTACGCATCTATTTAATTTTATGTTAATTAATTATATGTTATGTAGATCCATTCCGCTGCGTGATCTTTGTGTTTATGTGTTTATAGTATTATTATGATTCACATATTCCAACAGTGGCATCAAGAGCCGCGTTTTTAACATGTAATTGATTACATAAAACCTTAAAAATTGAATCTTTAATTAGATACATGCAATTTATAAATCTAGGGTTTATTTTTTTTGTAAACCTAATATTAGGTCGACACCTAAATTAAAAGATTTAGGGTTTTTGGTTTTTGTAGAAAACTTGTAGAAAAACCCTATGATTGCATGCAATTTTTAGGGATTAATTAATGAATACCTTATGTGATGTCATTAATTAATTAATTAGATTGCGTACTATATAGGCTTGTAAATATGTGTAACATGATTTTAAGTGCTATATGGGATCCATGACAAAATCTTGCATATTTTGTCATGAAATGTTTGTTGTTTTATTTACCACATGATTTTTAAGATAGATCTTAAATTAGGGAAGACCCTAATATATTAATTAAAATTGGTTATGTGCAATGTGGTATCTAATTGATCAAAACTTACGCGGCCAAATTTATTTGGCGTCTGTGGTCCATTGGGTACAATGAGCTCGAAAACCAATGGGAGTTTTATTGATTAGATACATATAAATTCACAAAGATAATTAATATGATTTATCAAAAAGGTTTGCATGTGGCTATATGATATTGTTAATGATCATATATGTGTTATTATGTGTTTATTTATTTTTTGAATTACTTGTTCTTTGTGTGTTTAATTATGATGGATTGTAACAACAAAGAGGGTAATTTTTCAAAATAAAAATAAATGAACCTAATAACTATGAAACCTTTGTAGTAAACCATTTAATTGCCAAGTCTTATGTGCCGACAGTGGTTCGCTTCGCACGGTAATTTGCTCCCATGCGAGACTAGCAATTAATAATTTACTGCAAAAATTGTTTTAAGCAAGAAAATCATAAGTTTTAGTTGATTGATGCGACTGTACAAAAGTGGTCGAAGCGGCAGACCTATTATTGACAAACTATAAAGTGGGTTTAAGGTTGGTTCACATTAAATTGTGACCTTAGAGGGGCACGGTTTTAACCAGCTTCGGCGGCTGTCGTCCCTCCGCTCGCCTGTGCGTCAATAATAGACTTACCAAGTACACCATGAAAAAGTACGAAGCATCTTAAGGAAATGTTGTAATTTGCTCAACGCCTCAATTAAAAACTTTGATGATTTGAGCTTACGAATGAGTAAACGGATTTTTGTTGAAAATATATATGATACAAAGATGAATGCATGACATCTTTGTACATATTTTTTGATTTAACACATCAAAATTTATTACCCTGATAAATTTAAGTAATATGCCACCCAACTACAAAAAGAAACACCTAAGGTTTCATCCTACATCACTAGCAGCCAAAGCTGAATGTTGATGTTCAAAGGGTGGTCATCTAAGGGTAAATTGAGTACTTTATTGCTAGCAGCCAAAGCTGAATGCAATAAACCAACGTCAATTTACTGTTTCTTAAGTTGGTTAAACTTAATTGGGCACTTTCATTACTAGCAGCCAAAGCTGATGTAATGGAACGGCGCCAAGGCATAAAGATTTGGGGATGAAACATGCTTACATTTTGCAACCAAGGTTGGCAATATAATGTAAGTCCCAAGATTTCTAGGAATTGCAATTGGATATTGGCAATTGGGTGATCCCGTACCTTATTGAGCACTTTCATTGCTAGCAGCCAAAGCTGATGTGATGAAACGGCGTCAATTAGGATCCTAATTTTCAATGAAAATTAAATGGTGAAATTTTTATTTACCGTGGGTGTTTAATTTTCTTGAAAAGTTATTATCAAAAATACTAAATTGAATTTTGAAAATTCTTTTAATGTATTTAATGCAACGTTAAAACCGTAAACATAAGATATTCTTTTAGTAGTAAATTGATCTACACCCGTAGGGATTTTGGATAGAGTCAATTTTTACTGAAAAGAATAAACCGAGTCCACTTTTCGTGTGAAGAGTGAGACCTAATCCTATTCCTTTTCATGGATGAGAAAGGCATAATAGGAAAATTAGAATTGTCTAAATTCTAAGAAATAACTCATGGCGAATTTTGTAGAAATTGAATGTTTAAGAGTTATTCAAATTAGAAACTAGACTAATTACCGCATAATTGGTAAAAGGCAAAACTAGAATAGTTGATCTAGTTGTTATGCTTTAACCATTTAAAAAGTGCTACATTCCATGATGGGGATGGTAGACCTAATTAAGGAAGAAATTGCATACCCAATTCTTTCAAGTTAATTGCATTGATGGATATTCCATCATTGACAAAGTAGAATACATTCTTTGAAGTACCTTAGTATGCATTACGTAAGGAATTACTCAAAGATGTAGGAAAGTAAACAACACGCTATTTGCCTTTACTGGTGATGCAACACTTAAAATGTTGTCAAATCCAGTGGGAGTATTGTGTTGTCATTAACTGAATAATGCGTTCATGCAGTGATCTTAAATTCAGTGGGAGCTACAAGTCTTGGTAGTTACCCGGATTATCTCTAGAATTTCTTGAGATGATTACTTTCCAATTATAGACACTTGTGGTATTAAGGATAGTCGTGTACGTTTCCTTACTAGACGAGGTGATTCTATATCTACTTATATCTATGACACAATCATATTGATCAAATAAGCAAACTATTGACGTGTTGTTTATTCGATACGGGATGTTGTTCCATGCACAAGTGGGAGAGATCTTATTGTGTGCAAGCAACAACATAAAGGAATATGATTTAAAGGGTTCTCTTGACTGTAAGGTAAGAGATCAATGTTCTAATGTGTTTTATACACATTCTAATTTATGGAACACTTGAAGTTAATATCTACTTTCATTACTAGATATTAATGACAAGGTAAATTATATACTTTCATCATTATCAGCCTCGACTGATGAAATGAAACTATGTTAATTTACAAGTTTCTAAAATTAGATAATTATTAGAACAAGTGTCAATATGATAATAAGACTACTTCTAATGAGAATATTTATGTATTGTTGTAATGACATAAATAAATGAAGTAATCTTATACTACTTCATATTCAGATGTTTATGTATTCTTGGAATGACATAAATATATGAAGTAATAAATTAACTTGAAATACTATTGAAACCAAGTTGTGGGTTTCATAATTACTTTAGTTACACATGTTTATATTGTAGATATAAATATGAAGTCTTTTATTGCTATAAGACTTATATTGAAGTAAGACGTTAACTTGTTATGTTTAGACATATACAAGAAGTCATGAAGTTGATTAATGACTTATAACGGAGATTGGGATTATGACAGTTTATGTCTTTTTGGTAAGACATAGAAATTAAGTGGCTTGGGCTAAAAGGCACTTATGTTATAAAGTATGCAATTGGCTTTGAAAATCTATTGTACCATTAAAGTGATTTAGTTGGTAAATAGGTAAGCTAATACGATATGTATATTTATCTTATATATTGTAAGATTAACTTACAATATTAATCCTAATGAAATACATAGTGTTTATGGTATGTTCAGTTAGGAGAATCAAACTCTTGAAACATTGTTTGATTAAAGATAACTATATCTTCTTTTCTTCCTAAAGATATCAAGGTTAGGAAATTGAGTATGAATTGGATATACTCAAAATTAAAACTCCAACCTAGAAGATTAATAAGACACCATTGATTATGGAATGTGTTGAATCACATTAAGTCTTAAAATTGAAGTTCAGAATTTGTTAAACTACTTGTTGGGTAGGTTATTAACAAATTAAGATTAGGAACTATCAATATGTATTTGTAAAGTCCCAAAAAGAGAACAAGTTTTGTGTTGCTCTATTTGCTAAGCATTTATAGGTAATCTATAAACTGCAAAAGGCGAGTGGGAGTTTTATCTTGATAAGATAAAAATTACGAGGTACATAATCTTCTAAATACGCTAGCAAAATCATAATGAGGATTTAACATGTTAGTGTTAAATCTCAAGATGATGGAATTCTTATTCATAGATCCGCAAGGATATCTCAAATATTTGTAGAATATGTTGAGGGTTATGAGATACAGGATCGTGGTATGCCTGTTAATAATTGCAAATGTTTAATTTGGCAAATTACTCATACCATGAATAATAAGATGCAGTCCAAGAAGATAACTAGTTTGGAAACGTAGTTGATCTTAAACTCTATAGTTACACTATAGAATGAAAATGAATTTCTACAAAGGAAATGAAAATCCTATAGATTTTTAAATTCTTATGTAGAAATCATAATGGACAAATTTGTATACATATTTAATATGTGAAAAGATTATCAATCACAATTAAGCAATTAAATGTGATTTAAATTCTTTCTAAAGCACATTAAATATATAAAGATTATAATTGACATTGTTAATAGAAATCACAATTAAGCAATTAAATGTGATTGAAATTAACAATGGAATATCAAAACTCTTTCTTGTGTAATTACTTGAGCGAGGACGAAAAGTAATTGAAATGAGTGTTTGAATTCAAATAATCTTTAATAGTATACAAAAGTGCAAATCATTTGTGAATGGATTAATGCATGCATCTAGAAGATATACTTATTTTTAGTTATTAAATCTAGTTTTGATTTATAATTAAAATTAAGATATTTCTTAATATTCCTGAAAGCTAGTGGGAGTGATATATTTATTTTCTTATTTCATATATGTTGTATAACATATAGGAAGTAACATTCCATTAACGTTAACATTTGTATGTTAAGTTTGGAATGAAAGTTCACATGAAATTTAGAAAATAAAACCTTGGAATATATGTTTATTATCATAAACATAAGCGGAAAAATAATTGATTCTAAAAGAACATGATATTCTATTAGAATGACTAGATAGAATCATATCTATGAAAAGATATGACATGAATAAATCTAAGGATTGACAAAAGGATTATTCATGTATACATCATGTTGCTTGTTGTATCATGCTTGAATGAAAGATGATTGACAACATTAATATCTAATTGTAAGTTATTAGATAGTTAAGTGTAATGAATATGGTTTAGAATTTACATCCTCAACCTGGATTTACTCCAAAATTCTAAATTAGAACCATATAGCATATTGTTGCATGATTGATATAGTTGACAAATCTTGATAGATTTGGAGATATCAAAACATTACATGATGAATGTTAAAGTTTACGGAACTTTAAAAGAGCATATTGTTGTTTGATACAATGATGCTAGTAAGATTGAGATGACACTCAATACTAGTCATGGTGGGAGCTCATCCTTATTAGGAGACCATGTATACTAGTTATGCTCAATATGAGCACAGTTGCATTATACATAAAGAATTAGAATACTTTAACTACAAGGTTTGGTAGTTTAATTGTCATAAATTCGTGCATGAGGATGTCACGCATTTTATGAAGTATGTGGCAATATTTAGATAGATGAATGCACACATACAAGAATTTCATTATTGAAATAAGTATTCTCAAAATTCCGATAGATCAGCATTAGATGTTTTATGCCTTGTCAACAAGTATGTGGAACATGACTTGTGGCATAATTCACTAATGAGAAATATCATGCTTTGATCTAGTTAGTATTTGGATAAGGGACGTGTAAACAATTATTATTTTAATGAAATAAAGTGCGGATAACGTTTATTCTCATTATTAATATTTGTGTCCTATATTTGCATGTTTAAATCCATGAATAACTAATGTTATTCTAAATAGTCCGTTGTCGATCAATAATATGGGAATATTACTGAACTAAGACAAATGTGAGGATTGGTAGAATGTACTGTAAGGTTGAGACACCAATGTCACATGATATTCAATATTGGATAAATTGAATATAGGACTTATCCCAACTACATGATTATACTTTATGGATCGTCGTCATTAAGTAAATCATGAATATTTATCCTCAGACTTGAGATACCAGGTGACTGCCGAGGATGTAGCTCATTTTATGTAAGGTAGTCTAACGCTATCCGTAAAAGGTAGTTATAAGGGCTATTTTCGGAGGTGATGCAAAGTTCGAGGGTCACGCTCGTAGTCAATAAAGGATTTGTTCCTTCAAATTTGTTTTGAAGTATAATACTGCTGGGCCCCTCGTAGGATTGACAAGATGTTTGTACGGCCGTACCCAAAGTCTATCTGGAAGACGTTCAGATGTTTTGGTAATCTTGATCAATTATTAATAACGAGAAACATAATAGTTAATTATGGAATGACCAAGATCCATATCCATATTAACACGGTATTAGAAACAAAAGGATAAGTATGATGATAATATCATCACGTGGTTTTTCCAGGAAAACCATACTCGGTTCGATCTGGGGGTATTGGGATCTGTTAAGCTAGACTAGCCCATGTCATTACGATATTAATGAATATCCAAGTGGGAGCTGTTAGAGTTTATGGATAATAATTAATATTCGTATGTCCAGTTTCGAACACGAGACTTCGGGATTGCACACATTACGTATGAGTTTCAATGTATTAATAATTAATATATTTAGTTATGATTAATTATTAATTTCACAAATAAACACTTAAAGGGATATGAAGAAAATTAAGGCAAAACAATGGAATCCCACATCGGAAACCATTGTAAATTTGATCTCAACCCTAAGGCTATAAATACATCCCTATGTATTCATCCCTTAGTACACTTGATTTCAATAGAAGGCCAAACTTCTTCTCTTCTCCTCTCTTGTTCATGGTCGACAAGCGAAACCCCTAGAAAGGGATTTGCGAGTAACCTTGAGCATTACAAAGTGTTTGGTTAATCTATTGTGAATCAAGAACCTAGCTTTTCACATTGAAACGCTAGTAATACGTGTGTACAAGAACGAAGGACAAGCTTACTTTAGCTTGTGTTATTTTCCCCAATTCGATTGATGTAGGTCGATTCATATAAACCCTAATTTTAGGGTTTATACCTTGTTCTTGGAGTGCACGGTTTCTTGTTCTTGCTAGAAATCAAAAGGTACGCATCTATTTAATTTTATGTTAATTAATTATATGTTATGTAGATCCATTCCGCTGCGTGATCTTTGTGTTTATGTGTTTATAGTATTATTATGATTCACATATTCCAACATGTAGTTCTTGTCAAATCTTAACTCCAACATTTCATTAGTGGATTTGTTCATCTTGTTATCACTTCGAGTGATAAGTATACCATCTATGTATAAACACACGATTACATATATACCGGTGATTTATTTTTTCCACATACATCCATTAATTTTGAATCCACGTTCTAACATGACGTGGTATAAAATTTGGATATCATTGTTTGGGAGCTTTTTCTAAGCTGTATAATGACTTAACAAGCCTACAAACTTTGCTCTCTTGTCTAGGAGCCATGAAACCCTCAGGTTGGTTCATGTAAATTTCTTCTTCTAAATCCCTGTTTAGAAAAGCCATTCTCACATACATTTTGGTAGACTTCCAAATTTCTTAAAGCAGCAATAGCAAGTACCATCCTAATAGAGGTTATTCGTGTAACTGACGAATATGTATCAAAGTAAGCTAGACATTCTCGTTGTCTAAACCCTTTAATTACCAATCTTGCTTTATACTTATCAATGGTTTTATCGACAACCTTTCGTAGTTGTTAGGTATAAACCATTTGTAGCCTAGTGGTTTACCACCAGGAGGTAAATCCACGAGCTATAATTTATCATTTTTGTAAAATAGAATCTATTTCACATTTGATGGCTTCTTTCCATTGAGCCCCTCTTTGTAAGAAGTAGGTTCATTTTCTACCATAAAAGAAACAAAATCAGGTCCAAACAATTTTTCGGTTCTTGCCTGTTTGCTTCTTATAGGTTCAACCTATTCTTCTGGGTTGATCTTGTCTCACATCATGGAGATCATAATCAATCCCGTGTTGTCTCTTATCACGAACAACATTATCATCTTAATGTCTCTCATCATGAAGGACATCATCATTTAGTTGCCTCTCATCATGGACAACTGTATCGTCTAGTCTAGATGAACATTTTTTCTCAGATAAATAAGGAAACACAGTTTCAAACAATGAAAGTTTTCCTTGATTCCATTATCGTATCTTTGTATATATTCAGATTTTCTGAATCATATACAAATAAATGATAAGCACTACTGTAATGAGCATATCACAAAATATGCAATCCACAGTTTTAGGTCCAATATTTTGAACCTTGGGTGTCGGGACAGATAGACACCCCCCACATTCGTAAGTACTTATAGGATAGTTATCATCCCATCCATAGTTCATAGAACTATCTTCTTTTCCTTACAAGGGATCTTATCTAAAAGATAAGTAGCCAATAGAATCGCTTTCCCCCACATGCCATGGTTTAAACCAAGACTTTAATAACATGGCATAACCATATCATTTAAGGCACGATTCTTTTCATCCAACAATTCTGTTGAGGCGTATAAGGAGCAATAAATTTGTATCTTATTCCAATATTTAGCACATACATTTGGAAATGGAGACACATATTCACCTCCGTTATCACTTCGAACCGCCTTGTTTTCGATAATAAGTTGATTCTCAACTTATTTGTATAGATCAATCTTGTCTATATCCTTACTCTCAAGTAAGTATAAATAGCAATATTTTGTACTACCATCAACAATTACGATGAAGTACCCGCTAATTACTACCTTAGTAGGTACCGATTCCAAATCACATAAAACCACGTGAATCAAGGGTTCAGTTAATTTCCGGTCAACCTAGTGAAAAGACAATCTTGTCAATTTGGCTTCAACACAAGTTTTACTTTTATAATCCGTGTTCGTTCATTGAATTAAACAACGTATTGAGTTAAAATTTACATGTCCGAGTTGGCCATGCTATACATTTAAAGAATCAAATAAGCTGAATTCATACTCATTTTATTAAAACAACCATTAAAAAAAAATGAATTCAGCTTAAACATTTAATGAAGGGCATAACCCGTACCGACCAAAATTTTGTTGAATGTTAACTCAAGTTTATTTGATTAAATAAAAGAAAGCCAAATTTATTAAGCAACCATCCAGACACAAGATTCCTACGAATCTCTGGCACATACAACATGCTGGTTCACTTAAGCTCTTTTCCACATGTGAATTTCAACATCACATTTCTTTTTTCCTTGCTATTAGCAGTTGTAGAGTTGCCTATAAATTGCATCTCTCCATTTTCTGCTGCTTTGAAAGAGTTAACCAAACTCTTATCAACATACTCATGGCATGATGCCCAAGTGTTAATCCACCATGTCGGATCCCGCCTTGGCAACAATTTTCATGTCATTCAGGCCATTTAACCCATAGTTATGGCACATAAAATCTGAATGCTTTAAAGCATCTACCGTAAACATAACTCGAGTATCGGTCTCCCTTTCATCAAGTTCGGGAGCAGATCCTTTAGATGTCACTCGTGACATTCCAAACATTCTGTTAATACGAGATTCCGTTATTAGTCTAAAACTAAATTTGGAATAATTAACAACTTGATATATCACAAAGTGTTTCTTAACAAAATGATTACATCGAATTTTGTTTAAAACACTACTGTTTTGTAAGATCCATTATACAAAACCGCTTTTAAAGAAGTCTTTCTATTAAAACAATTAAACAATATGGCATATTACATAATGTTTTAAACAAAAACAAATTTGTAATATGATTTTGTCAATCTTCTTTAAGAATATTTTAATAGATCTGTAACACATGGTCTAATTCTATAATGAAACTCGACAAGGTTTCAAAATAGATTTACTCTTCCAAAGAAACTCAACAAGGTTTCTATAGATCTACTTTCATATGCATAAAGTTTCAAGAACTATATTTAGTTTATAATTAAACTCAACCTGGTTTAAATAAGCTAAACAAGTCAAAGAAACTTATCCACCAAAATATGATAACAGCTTATATATTATCAGATTTTGTTTCAAACAGACTCATCTTGGGTTCTAGTAATCTAATAAAATAGCAACTTGTATTTTATGAGATTTGTTTCAAAGAAACTCCACTTGGTTTCAATGAATCTGATTTCATCATGATTTGCAACCATGTTAGTAATCAGCGCACCAATTATATTCACAAGATTCACTAGGTCTCAAATTATGTTCTCATCAGTTAACTTGTGAATATTTAAACACAAAAACAGTTAAAAAAAATTTAAAACAATATGGTATCTAATAAACTTGACATGGTTTATGTAACTTGTACCAAACATGATTCAAAGAAACACAAAATTGGTTTCAATAAATCTAGATTTAAACAATAAAATACGTAATAAACAAACTAAAAGAAATCAGTTTGAAAAGAAACTCAGCATGGTTTCAATATAAACTGATTCAATAAACTGTTTTAAAAATCGTTTATAAATCTGTTAATTAAAATTCTGTTTAGTTATAAAACTGATTTTCAAAGAAACACAATCTTGGTTTCAGCAGAAAAACAGTTTGTATAAAATCTGTTAATTAAATTAATCCGATTTTAATAAAAGTGTTTTAATTTTGTTATACGAATCTGTTTTAAGACTATAGGGAAACGGTTACACTTTATTAATAAAATCTAAATTACAATAAATAAAATTAACAGTATATAAATAACAGAAAATTAAATACAAACAGAATGTAAGTAGATAAACGATAATTAAATAAAACAATAAACTAATAAAAAGACTTACTAGATCACCAACGGAGATCAGCAACGAAGCACCAAAAAGCCGAGGCACGTGTTTGACACGCTTCCCTTAAAACAGATTCGTCGTCTGTTTCCCAGGGTACAACAGCCAAAACAGTAAGTTGTACTGTCAGACTTAACTAAACTGCCATGAATTTCATCTTAAGAGATGCGTATTCCTTATGTTGGAAATCAATAATACTTATTGATTTGATGTGTGTAAAACTTGTGAAATTAGGGCCTCTATTTATACACAATAGACTCCCTTCAAGTTTACCCATCCCACCGATGTGGGATTGAAAATAAACTACTTTTCCTCTTTAGGCATGGTACCGAATGCCTAACTTTGAGACCCGATATCTCATTCACATCAAATCTATTTTGGACACATTAAGGCTCATTGCGAAGCTCTCTTCGAGGAGAACGCAAACCTACAAACTATTACTTATATATATGACACATACATATAAATAATTGTGTCCAAAGTTGGTCAAAAGTCACTTTTGCCAAATAATTTTCCAACAGTGACTAGTGCATACGAATGATGTTGCTTCATTTTAATCAGGCAATGGTTGCCAGAGGAGATCTTGGTGCAGAGTTGCCTATCGAAGAGGTTCCACTATTGCAGGTAACATTTTCTTTCTTTTGTGATTGGCATATTTTTTAAAGCTGCCCATAAACTCTGAGTTACTAATGGGGATCAACCTCAATCTGATTACTTTGGCCAGGAAGAAATAATCAGGACGTGCCGGAGCATGGGAAAAGCTGTAATAGTTGCGATAAATATGCTTGAAAGCATATTTATCCAACACCAACAAGAGCAGAGGTATCCGACATTGCTATTGCTGCTCTGGAAAAGAAAAATATATATATTTTTTTAAAATAAACATATTTTTTGACACGGTTACAAAAAAAAACGTAGCAAATAATCATTTTTTGCTACGGTTTAAAACCGTACCAGAAAATGATTTTATTTTTTGGAACGACATTATCTAGCACGGTTTCAAAACCGTACTAAATGGCCTTAAAAACCGTAGCTAATGAGATTTTTGTGTAGTAGTGATAGTTGTATGAACGCATGTAGCTGCTGCCTTCACATGCAATATCCAGATATTTAACTAGGGGTGCAAACGAGCCGAACCGAGCCCGAGCTTTACTATACTCGAGCTCGGCTCGCCAGTTTTTTAACAAGCTCGAGCTCGAGCTCGGCTCGATCCGAGCCTTTATTTTTGTGCTCGAGCTCGGCTCGATAAGGTTTCACAAAGCTCGAGCTCGGCTCGATAAGCTCGAGCTCTTGTTATCGCAAACTGGGTATTGACCACTTATTCTCCTAACCATATACCAGCTCAACAATTGAAACTAAAAAAAAAAAAAAAAAAAAAAGAATTGAAGATGAAGAAGAATATGACCGACCACAATACCATATACTCAACAATTGAAACTAAAAAAAAAGAAAGAATTGAAGATGAAGAACTAAACATATACCAGCTCAACAACCCCACTATTACATCGTCAGTCCAACTATCACATATTCTCCTAACCATAATCAACAACTAATCTTATTCCATCTCAAAATTAATCTCAAGACTCATCTATAAGATTAATACCTGATCTCAGTTTTTTTTCTTTCTTTTCGGGTTAGACAGACCTTTCAAGGTCAACAAATGAAAGAAAAATACTCAATCATCGATCCATACTCATATTCGTATACTCAAAAACAAAAAAATGAAAGAACCATCGTTATCATCATCGGTCAACAAATGAAACAAAAAATGAAAGAAAAATACTCATCATCGGTCAACAAATGAAAGAACCATCTTTATCATCACAGATCGTATACTCAAAAACAAAAACAAATTGATCTTAGATTTGTTCAACTTTCTTTCAAATCTATTAAAGATTTTTTGTTGTTGAACAATACTCATCATGGATCTTGTTGAAGCCTAGCTTCATTTAATATCCGAAACACAAAAAGAAAAGATTTATAACAATGATGTTATAATCATTTTCTTTAGCTCGTGGTTATAAAGGATTTGTGTTTGTGAGATTCGATTGATGTGATGATGGAAGAGGAGATGAGATTGTGTTGAAGATGCAATCTCAGGTTTGGTGAGAGAGTTTAGGAAAAGGGGCGGTTATCACATAATATGTGTGTGTGATTTAGGGTTAAAATGACACATCCCCTAGAGATATACACGGATATAAATTGGACTGGATATGGGCTTGGTTATTAGTTATTGGACTGGATTGATGTGTGTATTGTGCTAGGCTCGATAAGGCTCGACGAGCCTACTCGATCTTCACAAGCTCGGCTCGAGCTCGGGCTCGATAAGTAAACGAGTTAATTTTCAGGCTCGAGCTCGGCTCGAGCTCGACAAGGCTCGGCTCGTTTCGAGCTTTTTATCGAGTCGAGCTCGAGTAGCTCGCGAGTAGCTCGGCTCGTTTGCACCCCTATATTTAACAACCTAACAATGATTCTGGTAGCTTTCCAGCAAGATAAACTACCCCTGAATTTCACTTTCTCTTAATCAACTTTTGGGCTTCATAAACAAATTTAAGTGGGTTTAAGGAGTGATCATATCCGTGTAGCTTGGGCAGCAAAAAATGCAAGAAACCAAAGTGCTTTCCCCACTGATTTTGAGCTTCTAGGTTGTGAAGCATCTCATTTACTGACGTGTAGCCACCAATCGATCTAGTATTAAGCAACACCAACGCTGTGGACCATGTTTTTCCTCACTCATTGATTGTTTCTTCCATATATAATCTGGTTCGACTATTCGAGGAAGATCACTCCAGCAACTACATCATTTACTGTCCAGATCAAAAGAAAAGAGCTGAGATATAATAAGATCTAAAGTGTTAACTAAAGGGCAGGGCAATGCATACCACATTTAGGTCCCTCTTAACTTGCTTAATTTGATCCAGCGAGAAGGTGATCGTCTTAATGTCAATTAGCCGGAAGTCTACTCCCTCTTCCCCGGATCGTATAGGTGTTTTGCAATCTTCCAAGACACTGCTCTTCAAAATGTCCTCTCCAAAATCTAAAAGTGTGTTTAGTACACAACTCAAATCCTGTGATACAAGCGTCATTAAGCTTTTAATTAATGCCATGTAACACCCCCAAAATCGGGTCCAGCGGAAGCATACATGTCACTGGGGTGCTACTTAATTAGTATCACAACACAAGTACAAAGAACGGTTTTTACCTCAATCATTTAGAATAAAATTCATTTACAAAAAGTGTAAAATTTACATTTTTCAAAAGTAGTGCGGAAATAGGCCCATAAATAATAAAGCGGTCCCAAACATTATATCAGAGTCGTCTATGACCATGCCCCTTGCCAAGCGCCTTCAGAAATAAGTTATCACCTTAAACCTGAAAATACATGCTAAAATGGTCAGCTTACGCTGGTGAGTTCACAGGTTTTAGTTTAAAATAGTATGGTTAAACCGAACGGTTTTTACCTCAATCATTTAGAATAAAACTCATCAAAAGCTTAGTATCAACGTTTCGTGTGGTGTGGTAAGAAAACATAGACTCGACATATAACTCACGCCAAAGAGAATAGACATTGACATAGTCGAGAAAATACTGACGAGAACTCAAACCAATTAAAGAAAACTAGGAAGCGACGATAACTATCTATGTAGTATAAAAATTAGATCAATTGGTAGTTCCGGTATTTTCCCCATAATCTCAAATAGTTTAGAAAAAGCAAATTTTTCGTTTATAATAAAAGTTAATTTTCTCAAAACAATTTAATAGAAAACTTGTAAAAGTGTTCATTGAATATTAGACATTATTGCCTTATTGTATATTTGTTGCGAATCAAATATATTAAATTCATCTTGAGTCTAATATATTGTATTCGTTTCAAGTCCAATAAGTCCATATTTGTCCAATGTCCAATGTCAAATCAATACAATTCCAATTATCCGATAGTTATCCATATCCGAGTTACAGATCCCAAGTCCAAAATTTACATTCTAATATTTACCGAAACGTACCAATGAGTATCAATGTCAAAAACAAATAAATATCGTTAGTACACGTTTAATATTCGAAATATTACTACAATTACTTAGCTAAATTTAACCAACCAAACCCATTTTATAACAGTTGTGTGTTTCGGTCCACATAACCAACACACAACTCATGGGCTTCGGCCCAAATTCATACAAACTAAACGCACACTTTATTTGGCTTGATCCCAAAACTAATCCAACCTCATCGTAGAATCACAAACACATATTCGGAAATACAGACACAAATGCACAACTAACAACTTCAAACACCCCTTCACATTTTTGACGTCAAATTCAACGACCTTTTGTGGCTTGAACACTCTCGACACCTAAGTGGTGTCTTGAGCCGAGACACACACGAGACACCCTTTTGCCTAGTGATGCCAACCGTAACCAATAACACCACATGTGTGGTGTCTTGTCGGATCAAACCCACGACAAGCAAACACCCCTTATTATGTCTTACTTATGTGAACAAATCAAACATACCAAGTTATTTCATCAACCCAAATAAGCTATAATTTCACAAAATAAACCGGATAAAGCTTGAACATAAAAACACCCTCCCGGTTTCTACTTGAAGCCGAGGTCACAAGCACCCTTATGGGTCCATTTAATCCAAGCATGACTGAACCAAATAACCACGACCAACACATTAAATTTCCAAATCAAAACGCAACCGAGACCAAACATGTCGTACGGTTTGACTCGGCCCAGAAATGAAAACAACATCAATACAACAACTCTAAATCCGAGCTCTAAACAACATCAGTAATCTCAAGGATTAGTACAACCACATCAAACTTCAACTGGAAACAAATTCTAAACATGAACTGAGATTCCAAACGGGTTTCTCATCCCGGGACAAACCATAGCACAAAATGGGTCTCGACCCGACCCGATTTCAACCTGTAACCCAACAAACCAATCGGCTATGGCATCTAAACCGAGACTTCAAGAACAGTCAAACAACACCATTTTAATCGAATCTTACCACACGAAAAGGTTTCAAAAACACGATTATATCCGGTTTTTAATCACGACAAAATAGTAACTCGTTGTAATAATTTCTGAATCCACAAAAATAATAACGATAACAATTAGAATCGGTTTCAATTCAAAATAAATAAATAACCAATGTTTTTCTCGGTTTACCATGTCAAGAAAAGAGATAGAGGAGGGGGAAAGACGGCGGCTGTGGTGATAAGCACAAACCAAACAAAACTCAGAAACTCCAGCACTCGATCTAAACGCCCTGAATCTCACGGTTTCATACAAATCTTGACCAAAAGTGGTGGTGGTAGCGCGTTGGTGGTTGTTGTGGTGGCCGGAGAAAGCGTGTGTACCTCATAAATAGGCTTATGACGGTGATATACGGGCGAAGCTAGTGTAGCTTCTGTGAGGGAGGTGGTGGTGATGGAGGCCGGAGGTTGGCCGGAGAGGGGGGCTGTCGGATTTTTGGAGGAGGGGGAAGGGAAGAGTTAACCCTAGAATGATTATAACTTAGTTTATATAGGCTAGGGCTAGGGTTGTGTAAACCCTAGGACCATAGTTGTAATTTAGGCTATTTTTCTTGAAATGAGGCTCGGGGCTCGTTTAGGCTAGCAAACGATCGATTCAAGACTCGAGATTTACGTCATTGCGCTCAGAATAATTTTTCCAATAAAAATGACTATTCATACGCCTCGTTTCTCACAAATGATAAAGTAATCAAATCAAATCATCGGTTGTGCCAGTACGCTTTGTGTAAAAATTCCACGTTTCGCGAGATAACTTCACGTTTTAGAGTCAAATAAGTTCAGAAAGATTCGTAAATGGAAAACAGGGATAATCTCGTATAGGAATACGTCCGGAAAATTACGGGTTGTTACAGTCTCACCTCCTTAAACGGAATCGCGTCATCGCGATTCAATTCAAGTTACTCGTTACGGTTGAAAAGAGATGAGTACATACACACGAGGATTCATCTTTACGTACCCACGTGAATTCAGGTACTTTTCGCGAGCTTCGACGAACTTTGTCGATAGGGCTGCGACTTTACTAAAGTCATTTAACTTCATGGTTCATGATTTCGATAGGTTTCTCAACACGGTTTAAACATTTATCAATCTGGATCTCTCCCGGAGGAATAGCGGTTGCCTCATCGGCAAGTCATTTCTTTACTTGCATATAAAAACGTTGCGAACACTGCTGAGTCCTGACTGTAGCTCGAGTCTGTGAGCTACTGGTCCAACTCTAGCAAGGATTTCAAAAGGATCAATATAGCGAGGATTAAGCTTTCCACGTTTACTAATAGTATCACACCTTCTCATGGTGAATATTTAAGCATAATCTAGGCTTTAACTGGGAATTCAAGAGGTTTACATCATTTGTCAGCATACTCTTCGGACGATTCACGAGCAGCTTGCAACTCGGTTCTGATCTGAACGATCTTCTCGGTAATCTCGTGAACAAGTTCAGGGTCAGTAAGTTGGGTATCCCCAACTTCTACCCATCAAGTCGGCGATCGGCACTTACGACCATAAAGTGCCTCGTACGGTGCCGTTGAAATACTGGGGTCATAGATATCGTTATAAAAGAATTTGGCCAACGGGAGGTGTCATATTCCAACCATTGCCAAATTACACAGGCACACAATGTGTCCTCTAACACTTGAATGATTTCTTCCCTTCGGCCATCAGTCTGGAGATGATACACGGTATTCATATCCAAATCTGTTCTCATGGTAGGGATCGACACTCTTTGGAGTGATTGACATGAATTTGTTGTGAGACAACTATCCTGATTAGAGAATGGTAGGGATCGACACTCTATGCCGTGTAATGATTTCCCATGGGTATTGACGAGCCAGTGTGCCAATACTGTCGTTTCACTGATTGGCAGAAGGTGAGTAAATAAGGTAGGATTATCAACAATTACTCCGGTAGCGGCACAGGATTTACCTCCAAGGTTTCGTTTTTGATATAATTTTTTATCCGGTAAGAAAGTAGCAAGGATCACTGATACTTCCGAGGGACGAGTGAAAAGTTAGATGGTTGTCCCAAGGAACGCGGTTCATGTTACTCCTTAAGGTCTTAAAAATTTCTGCTGGGCACAGAATCTCTCTGCCAAATGGAGAGTTTAGCGAGTTCAGTGTACAACTCTGAGGGAAGATGTTGATTGCTACTAGCATTCAGTCGGTTGAATCAGTAATGTACATAGTACTTAAAGCGGGAGGTACAACATTGATTGGACAGCTTCGATTGAACAACAACGATTGAGCACAAGGCTTAGGGTAGAGGTGATTGTAACAAGACCACAACAAAACAATGTCAAATAACAAATCCAAATCAAGGATGACG
The DNA here is from genome assembly GCA_021014915.2 of Artemisia tridentata subsp. tridentata. NCBI lineage: Eukaryota > Viridiplantae > Streptophyta > Magnoliopsida > Asterales > Asteraceae > Artemisia > Artemisia tridentata. The sequence continues at coordinate 176,978,467 of CP139509.1, forward strand.
TCTAAAATCACAAAATCAAACAATCCGAATTCAATCAGAATCAAACCAATCCAAACATAGCCATATCAATTCCAAACGTAGCCAAAATCAATCAGTTTCTGGGCCAATGTTATATTACGGTTGCTGTTGCTTTGTGGGCCGGCCAAATGTGTATAGTAGGGTCCAGGTCAATAGCCCTGCTATCTGTATTATAGTCATCAAGTCCTCCAGTCTAGTTCGTTCATTCGTGGTCCTTGTGGTACGTGCGATGAATGTTACTAGCTAGGTCCAGTGGCAGTTCCGCTCTCCCGCGTTTGTTACTTTTCCACGAGTTTTGTTGTACTTGGTAGGTGAAGTATGTGAGAGTGGACGTCTCTTAGCCTTTCGTCTTCTGACTGATTTGACCGGGTGGCCCCTTTATCTTACTGTCATCCTTATCTTTTACTTTTAATCCGAACCGTCTACTCAAATGTCACTTGACACGTGCTGTCATCTGGGATTAACTTGAATTAAATATACCGTGGGTATAAATACCCGATTTTGGTTTTTACTATTCTACTTCTTCTCTTTCACTGTCTTCGCCATTGTTGAAATTTCTCCAAGCTTTAACTGCTCTTCCTGTGTCGCACCTTTCTTAGAGAGATTTTTGAATTGTCAGGTTAGATTTCAGTACTTTTCTTCCGTCATGGGGACTATTATGGATGTTAAGTCTCTTCTTTCTCAGAAAGCACTTACCGACTTCTGTAGTAAATTTCATATCCCTCCAGAAGTTCATCCGTTATTACCTAATCAAAACCAAACCATGCACGAGAACCCTTGGTGTTTATACTAGATTTTTCGAGTATGCCAATTTCCGGTTGCCCTTGTCTGTCTTTTGTGTTGATATTTTAAGTTACTACTGTATCAATATATCCCTACTTTCCATTATAGGAGCGGCCAAGGTTTCTCACTTTGAAATTATGTGCCGCGTTCGTAACGTATTGTCTACAGTCGGTTTGTTTTGGTGTTTTTACGTGAAGTCAAAAAATAAGGGATGGTTGTCTTTTAGCAAACATTCTGAAAATGCTGGCGTTTGTTATACAAAATCTCTTGATTCTCTCAAGAGCTGGAACGACCATTTCTTCTAGGTTGATAGCTTTGCTTGTCCTGCTATTTTTCTGTGGCATTCTGATAAGAGTGTTACTAAGGACCCCTTTCCCAAGGCCAAGTTTAACGCCGATGATTTTTCCACCCTTGTTGCCCTCCCTGCTCTGTTCTCGAAGTTTTCGGAGCCTTTCCTTTGTTGGGTTGGTCTAAGCCGCCATTACACTTTAGATGAGGATACTTATCCCGTATTTCTGGACAGCAATGGAGAGGGTGGGTACTTGTTGCTTATTTATATGTCATCTATCTTGTGTGTGTTTTTTTTGTTTCTAACTACTTTGTTTGGTTTTACAGCAATGGATTTGTCCACTTTCATTCATGTTGCGGATACCACCAAAGTGAAGGTTGTGGAAAGGGTGCGTATGGAAGGAGAGCTAAAACTGTTGGATTCCACTGTAGGGCGAACGGTTCCGCTCCTTCCCATTACACCTGCCCGTTCGGAGGGTGAGCTGAAGGCTAGTATTGACAGAGAGTTTGGTGATGAAGGTGGTGGTGTCAATCAAGATGATACTATTACTGGTGGTGGTGGTGCGGGACTGGGTGGTTCCGCTGTTGGTGGTGGAAATGACTTGGAGATCCAGCCAGTTCTTAAGATTGTGGCCACGGCGGCCGAAGATGCTACTGTCGTGAAGCCTAAGCAGAGGAAGCGAAAAGGAGATGGTACTGGTAAGCCTAACCATCCCCCGAAGAAATTAAGGGATGATCATGGAGATTCTAGCAGGCCTGCCGTTGGCGGCAAATCTAGGTCCGTTATCCAGAGGTTGCTGAGAGGGAGTGTGATGAATGCGGAAGTTGAGGTTAAAGCTTTGCTTACCCTGCCTCTTATTACTTCCTCTGTGTCAATCACACTGGAGCATGAAACGAACGCTCAATCTGACTCTATTGCTGGGCCTCAACTCCGCTCTGTTGATCCTTCCGGAAGGTTTGTTATCTCCCCAGATTCTTCGCATCATTCTAGCACTCATGATGTTGAAGTTGATTCTTTTACCAGGCCTCTTATTCCGGTGATGACAGTGGCCACCACTACCACTGCTTCTGTTGCCTTTGCCTCAGCTTCAAAGGAAAAAGATAAAGAAAAAATTGTTGAACCTTCTCCGTTCCTTGATGCTTCTCTATCCACCAGTGGTACCAAGCTTAATGCCGGTGGTTTTTCGGACCTTTCCGGTAGTGAGTTTTTGCCTGGGGGCATCCGTGCCGCGGCTGATGTGGAATCCATCCTTTTGAAGAAAAATTATGTTCCGAGGTAGAGTGTGACTCATGGCTCCCATCTTGATGATCCTCTAGAGTTTCGCAAGATGATTGATGAGTTTGCTCCTCCTCGATTTTTTGCTTCGGTCCGCGGTATGGAGCATGATCAACTTTTTTCTGAATTTAATGTTGGGGCGGCCCACCAGACAGTTTTAAGTGTCGAGGTAAGGATTCGGGCTGAGTATAATATCCAGGAAAAGAGGAGATTATCCGCTCAGTGTGACCAGCAAGCTGGTTTGTTGAAGGAGAGGGATGGGGAAATTGCAAGGCTAAAGGCTAAACTGGCATTGGTGGAAGCTGAAGCCACGGAGGTAATTCTCCTTCGTAGCCAAGTTTCTACTCTTGAATCTTTCGAGAGTTCTCGTGCTGCTGAGGTGAGTTCTTTGAAAGAGCAGAACTCCATGCTTGAGAGAGAACGAGACTCTCTCAATGCAAAGGTGGCGGAACTTCAATCTTTCGCAGAGGGCAAGGAGCACGAGCTTGCGGATTTGAATGTCGCGGTCACTACTGCCAAGTCTCAGAATGACAGTCTTGTGGGTCAGGTATGCATCTTTGAATTTTGCACATTCTTTCTTTTTTCTTTTTCTTTTTTTTTTATGTATACTTAGTTGTTGTATATCTGTCCTTGCCGTAGGTGCGCACATTGGAGGCTACATGTTCTGAGCTCCGTGACCAACTCTCAGGCTTTGAGAATTTGAGGGACCAGTTTGAGAAGATTCAGGATGCTCAGATGAACGATGTTGTTGGCAAAGTGGCTAAGTTGGAGACTGATCTTACGGAGATGGCCTTGCATCTTGATGAGACATTCTATCCGCATCTTCTCACTGTTATATCTGGTCGACGGTGGTTGTTGACGCATGGTATGAAGCTTGCCATTACCAAATGCTTGAACTCGCCGAAATATCTTGTGGCTTTGGGGGCAGCTTTCAGCCGTGCCATTGAGAAGGGAATGCAGATTGGACTAGCGGCTGGTATTGATCATGGGAAGGTCAGTAGGAGCCTTACAGATGTTGCCGCTTATAATCCTTCCACGAAAGCAGATTACAGATCTGCGTTGCAAACGCTTAGTGATCTGGAGTTTCCTCTGCTGGCTGTTCTGAAAGGTCACAAGGATGCATGTATCGGAGATATCATGAATCTTCTCCGTCTCGAAGGTCCCCTTGCGGATGTTCCTGGCATGGCTGACTTGCAACCTGACCCGGAGCAGCTTGTTGTTCCCATTCATAATGCTGAGGATAATGCGGTAGTTGGTGAGACCTCCTTATCTTTCTCTTTAAGTGTTGCTCATCAGAGGGTTGAGAAGATTAAGGAGAACATTGCTGCACAACGGTCTGCACTTGCCGATGTTTTTACTCCTTTGGTTGAGCCTTTAACCGTAGGGACTTTGATAGGCACGACGGCCATTCCGAATAGTGAGCCAGCCGCCGTCGCAACCACTACTGCTTTATCAACAACTTTTGCTCCTACTGTATCCACCGGATTCATCACAACTAATGACTATGAGATAACGCATACCGGCGATCAAGGCCATGACGGAGGTGTTGTTTCTTTCTTTCAATCAGTTGAGTATGAGAAGGAAGAAATTGAGACCACTCCGGAACATGACCATGCAGGCTAGGTTTTAGTATTAACTGCGTTAGTGCAAGCTGTCTCGTTTGTTTTGATTGATGACAAACATGTAACTTGATACATAACGTAAAATGTACAAGTTACTTGTAATCTTATTTTTTCTCAACAATACACTCAACACCTCTCGAATCCTCGAATGGTACAACACAGGTTCGTACATGTTTGTTATGTGGCATTATGATCAAACCCTTAACAAATCATTTAGAATGTTTAAAATACGGCTAGGTCATTAAGTATTTTAAAAAGACTAACCATTCTACTTAGAACCTCATTTCACATTTTGCATATACAAGTACTTTTACTTGTACATCATGTTTCCTAAGATTAATAGGATAAGTACACTTTAGGTTTCAAACTAACATGATACATCTTGGTAAACATATATTAGTTAAGCTAGTATATACATTCTACATGATCACTAGGATACATGTTACATACATATATACATTTACATGTTTAATTCTAAAATGTAAATATATACATGACATCATGGCATACATCATTTAGATAGCTTAGTTGACTTAACATAATATTTTGGAAAGATTTACAAGCAATGAGTTGGATTGTGTAAGATCTTGGTAAGATATGGTAAGAGCTAGCTGTCATGTCCTGGCGGAACCAAATATTTGGGTCCGCCAAATCCGCGGGTTGTCTGAACAAGTTTTCCTATAAATAGTAGCCCATTGTTTACCCATTGTTTTAACCCACTAGAACACACATTCTCTCTACCCTTTGCATACATTTAGATCAATAGGAAACCATGTAGAAACACACATTAATCACCCTTTTCATAATGATCATAATGTTACTAACTTTCATTATGTTGTAAGCATACACTCATAATGATCCTGTGAAGCAAGCTCAGAGATCGTGAGTCATCATCCACCATAAGCATAGCATACCTCCTGATCTACCAAGAGGCTTGGAGATCTTGAAGTCATCATTCATCAAAGCATACCAACATATGAAGATTCAAGGGCACTTGACATCCTCAATGTTTGAAGACTTCTTATTCAAGAAGTTCATGTAGATTCCACATATATGAAGATCCATCACAACAAGTTTAGGGAGCTTGTGATCTTCATCCATTGAAGGCTTCCTATCAATGGAAGTTCATTTAGATTAGTCATTCATATCCATGACCCATTTATGTCATGGATCATCATTGTAAACATCATTGCATCACAATCTAAACACCAAACTAGATTAGATGGTTTATGTGTTTGTGCCATAAAACACAAGGTTTCTATGTTGGGCCATAAAACATATTGGGAGTGGTTGTACCCTTGTAAAAGAACTCGACATCTAGCTTAGTGTCGGAAATTGTATAGGCGACGTCAGGTTGGTTCTACCTTGAACTAGAACTCGGTATTTAGCTTTGTACCGGAAAAAGTGTAAGCGACGATTGTAAGGTTTTCTCCGCCGAGAAGGGAGCTTGTTGATCTAGTGAAGTAACTCTCGAGTTGGGTACTCGGGGAGTGGAGTAGGGCGGAGAGGAGCTCCGTGACCGAACCACTATAAATCATCGTGTTCGGTTTGCGCTTTCTTTTACTTACTGCTTTACTTTTATGTTTGCATTATATGATTGCTTGTGTTGTGATTAGTTGATAATACTTGTGTGAAAACTTGTTTAGTATATGCTAGTCATAAACTATACTTAACATCTTTCATATTACAACAAGCTTAATTGGATATTTGATACAACAAGTTTTAAGATTTTAAAACGGAAACGTATTCACCCCCTCTACGTTTTCACAATTGGTATCAAAGCCTCGTGGCTCTTATTTTCAAAACAAATGGTTTTTAAAATGGAGTACGATCTATGTATCAAATTACCATTGAAGCGGAATATAATATGAAAAATGTTTCGCTAAGTATACTTAGAAATTTTGTTGTTAGATGTTACTTTGTATCCAAGCTTGAAGATATCCTTGAAAAATAAAAGAAAAAGATTTCTTAAAAGGATTGAGTGTCAAATTGTGTGCGTAAAGCTAATTTACGAAAAACACGGGTTTTAAAGGAGCATTTGGGATAACTATTAATTTAGTTGAAAAATCTCTTCGTAAATGTTTTGGTAAGTCACATTAGTAGAAATAATGTTAAATAAGTATATTGTAAGTTTACTATCTAATCTAGTAAGTCCCACACACTTTCTCTATGTCAAAATACTAGTTTTGTTGAATCTGGTACAGAGACCCGCGGAACCTTTCTCTTCAAAGGACGGAACCCTTAAAATGGTTCCTTGAAATCCGTATGTATAGTATGCAGTTTTTGTCCAACTTCAAAAATTCATAACTAATTAACCGTAAGTCCGTAGGAGTCGCGCCACCTATCATTTTAAAGGGAATTAAGTCTACTTTCATTTAAAAATAATCTCATGGCCTAAATCTAAATTGAAGTAGGTAAAACAAATCAAATACTACAACCTATCCAAAATATTAAGTTTCATTTTGACATAGTAACTTAAACTTTTGAGTCGGGCAATGTAAGTTGGTATCCTTTGAACATTGATATGATTTCTTTTGAAACTAAAGAATTTGATGATATTTATATATATAAAGGAAACAAATCAAGCTTGGCATACATCGTCATATTTAAACGCAAAGTGACGAAAAGTATCTTTCTTTTTATACTATGCTATGTGACTACTTGTTCTAGCTATTTGCATACATGTTTCTTGGTTGTTTAATGTTGTGATTACACTTGTTTATTTGTGATACATAAGTGTCTTTCCATGATTTTTATTTGCTTGTTTATCAATTTTTATGCACAATAGGACATTTGATAGATCTTGTGCACTAAGTTGATAAACTGTGTTTGTTTCACTTATAGACTTAGATATTTTTGTTTGGATATGTTATGTGAAAACCTTGCATAACTTACTTAGGAATGAGAACTAAGTGAAACTAGTTTAGTGTCTTGAAAAGCATTGTCTTGCACAAACTCTAGCTCAAGTGTTAAAATGTGTAAACATGTAGTATCCTTGAAAAAGATGTTTGGTACATTTGCTTCTAATCATGATGTTTAATGTATTTGTCTTGTCATAGGATAGAAACTTATCTTTGAATGATCATGTGAACTAACCGTGACAATGCAGGATGATAACACTTGATGTTATCAATTTTTAGTGTTTAAGCCACTGTTTGGCTTAACTTTCATATATGGTAAGTTCATAATCGTCCATTTGATCTTTGTCTTACCATGTGTTAGAATCTGTGTTTTTGTTTTTAATCTATCACAACTAAGTAGTTACATATGTTTTAGGACAATTTTCGGGAATTGAACGGGTTTCGGGTATTTTGACATACCCTCTGTTAAGAAATTCCATCTGGCGGAAATGGCGAAACCAAAATTCGGGTTCCGTCTGTTGAAACTTTTGGCTCCGCCAAAATAAGTCCCACGGATTCCGCGGAACCAAAAACTGGGCTCCGCCTTTGTTATCGTTTGGTTCCGCCAGACTAACAGCTAGATTTTTAAATTTTCTTTTAAATCCCTCACTCAAGATCACTCACTTTTATCACTAGGATTCTTTTCACTGATGTTCACTCATATTAGGATTAGGACATCCCACTTGCACCTATAGGATAATCATCTCTAACCATACTTTCAAATGTCACGAAAATGCTCCAAGGTACCTTTCTCCATAAAGGAAGGAACCCTGAAATTGGTTCCTTGTAACCAGTGAACCACTGAGTATTTGTGATCATTACACACACTCACTGCATTCTTTTGTTCTTTACTCATCCATTAGCTTGATTTGTAAATTGACAACTTCCTAACTAATCTAGACTCACTGTGTGCAAAAATATCATAGATCACAAGTCCAACTTATGACTACAGATATTGTTGTGTATCCACATATGTTGCCTTTCTTGGTTAACATGTCATCCTTCAAGACGATTAAGATTTACATCGAGTCATAACTCACACTTAGGTTATAGATGTATTATCAAAGTCTTTCTATCCTTGAATGCTGTCCGATCTCATCAAAGTAGGATTGACAACTTAAGTATTTCGTCCGAAATATTCAAGTAAATCTGAATTACGATTGCTAAGGTACGGATATTCTACCCTTTCTCAGTAAGGGTTTCGCATTGACTCTTCGATCCTTGACTATATTTCATTTGTTATGATATTCGTTGGTGATTCCGTTTGATATGATACCATTTAATATGATTTCTTATGACATGAAATTTAGATCTTTGTCATTTAATATGGCATTCATTCCAGTTAATATTTTTTTGTTTAAATATACTATAATTAATTCGTTATGATGTGATATCTTGTTTATTCTGTTACCCGATCTAACTAGTCATGGAGGTATCATGGCCATGTCACTGAGGCATCAATGGCATGACACTATCTGTGGCGGTGTGATTGGTCCACGACGTTCCCTTTTGATATATAATATATATATATATATATATATATATATATATATATATATATATATATATATATATATATATATATATATATATATATATATATATATATATATATATATAATTATTGAGCTCGTTCACTTATTTGCCATTTTGGTACGCCAATATATTTTTCAGAGTACAGGTGTATGGTGGTGTACATAACTTTGTTTTGCAGGGAGCGTATGGATGCATCCTAGGTATGATTTGTGATATGATTATGCTATGGCTTTATAGTGAATGGTGGTGTGTGCCATACCCCCATGTCACTTTTGGGAGGTCATGTCTCCATTTGTTATGTTATGATATGATTATGTGGATAAGCAGGTGGCAAGCTTTGTGAGCTCGTGGATAATTTCTTATGATTCGTTGCCTTCATTACCTTTCACTTAATTTATTATTCGTTTGATTCTCATGACTTGTGACATCTTGTTCGGCAGATTCTTTTTTATTTCATTTCATATAATTATTTATATTCAGTTCATTATTCGTTTATACCCGTTCACTGGGCTTTTTAAGCTCAGCCGTATTTTCTTTCCTCTGCGGCAGGTATTCAAGCGAGATGCTGAGATTTGAGTGATGAGAGTAGGAGATTTTAGAGGACCAACCCAACCTTAGTTTCCCTATCTTTTTGTAATTAGTTTATGACTTATGTCTTGGTTATTTTATTTCATTTTAGAGTTGGATTTGATTTGTATTTCTTTGGAAGTCATTTTGTTTCATGTCTTGTATTTATTTATTTAAATCTTCCGCTTGCGTTTATTATGTTCTGATTGACACCGTAATGTGACATTTTGACCCTTGTCGAGTTGGGGTGCTACACATATGGTTTTAAAAACCGAACCTGACCATCGGGTTCAACCGGTTTAACCGAGAATCGGAGTCACCACCGGTTCGGCTAGCCAATAAAAGTCGTCCAAAAATGAACCTGAGAAAACCGTCGGAACTAGTAAAAATGGATTAATCGGGCTGGTCGAGATCATTTTCTTCTTGTTGTTATCATGTTAAACAACTTGTCATTATTATTTTGTTGGTGTCTGGACTTAATCACATGGTACCTGCCGCCACAACGTGCAGATACCCTGCTAGTACACCATAATATACATTTCTGATAACAACTTCCAAAACCTATTTATAGATTGAAGAAGATGATAACCAAATTGACACTCAAAGGGATTTGTTATATTGAATGTGAATTATAGTTATACAAATGATTACATGTGGGAAAAGAGAATTACAGATAGTTTTTACAAGTGAAAATGAATGAATGGAAAATGAAATGAGTTGGGTATTTAAAGGGAGGGAAAGTGTGTAACCACTTTTCTCGCTAAAACTTGTAACGACTTATTTGAAGACTTTGGCTTGTGCTTGTCACATGCAGTCTTCACCAATCTTTATTCAAATCAATGCCCTCCCCTTTTCCAAAATTTTGTCCTCAAGAATTAATTTGGAATTCAGGGGAACCTCTTTTAGTCTTATGAGAAGTCTGTGATATTGGTGGTGGTAGACAAGCTTAGTAAATACAGCCACTTTATTGCCCTTAGTCAAATTTTCACAGCAGTACAAGTAGCTAACCTCTTCATGAAACATGTGTACAAGCTTCATAGGTTACCAAAAGTCATAATAAATGACAGGGACAAGGTCTTCTTAAGTTTGTTTTGGAAGGAGTTGTTCAAAATCTTACATGTGTGTTACCCCCCGTGACCGATTTGACCAAAAATTTTGACTTTTGACTTGACTATAACGGACCTTCTGTTACACTTTTATAAATTAACAAAAACTGAAAAGCCCTTCTTGTACACTAAGGAAACCCCCCCCCCTTATGTGCACTACAACCCTCTTATGCACTATAAAACTCCTCTTGTGCACTTTTACCTTTCTTGTACACTATTACCCCCTTGTGCACTAGAGGACCCCTCTTGTGCACTATTACTCAAAATTACCCGTAACACCTTTAAACATAAAATCAACACATTAGACATGTATTTAAACACATGTAATCCAAATTTAACTAAAAATATACCATATACATTGTTTCTCAAAAATCTTGACCCGTTTGACCCAAAATGGGTTAAAATAGACTTTGTCCCAAATACCCCTTTTTCTGCATCACCATTTTGTGTACTTTTAACCCATTTTTCGAAAAACGGCCTCTATAACATGACATAACACCAAAACTTCCATGATTTATTAACACAATATAAAACACATAAAAGTGTATAAACATGGTCTCAAAGACTCGCGGAAATGTACTTTATAAAGTGACGAGTGTTATGCCAAACACCCGTTTTGATCCGTTTGCATACACAACTTAAACATCACTCTTAAGCATACTTTAAGAGCTGTAAAATGACTCTTAACCATTACAAAGACTTGACATCACAAACATTTAACCAATTTAAGACTTTCAGGGAACAACTTTTACTTCGATAAATATATCTAGTACTAAGCATTCATATACATATAAACCTTCTAACCCGTGCTTCCAAATCTTATGTCATAATCCAAGCATTTACCATCTTCCCATGAGCACCTACAAAACATGGTTAACAACTATAACGTAAGCATTACACTTATTAAGTAAACGACAATAACATGTAATCATACATCATTCACACATTATGCATCAACCAAATAATCCATCGCATCATAATCACTAACACATAACTATAACCACTTAATATATCACCTTTCTATAACAACAAATCAACACATACCTCGGCTTGATTCACCACTAATCTACTTCTTGTTTAACTACTTATACCAAACTAGCTTCCTTCCATCCTTAACTACACATATCAAGCTCAAACCTTCAAATCCTTAAAACAATGCACCACATATACACAAAGTGATAAAATCAATATAATTTTAAATTATAAATAGTTTACTTACCTTACATCCATAGCTAAGTTACCATATCATCATCAACATGATCATTCTTCATACTTGCAATCTAAGCCAAATCACTATAAGCATAAACACATAATCAAATTACTATAACATGGTTAATATAACCATAGCTCATCTTTTAACACCTCTAATTATCACATAATCATATAATGATCATATAATAATTAGCCCATAAATTTACTAACTTAAATTCAATAAAACTTATTCCATAATCTCTATAACCTTTTTAATTAATTTTTAAACACCTTTTACCCAATTCCCAAATTAGGGTACATGAACCCTAATTCTCCAATTTACACTTGATTCATCAATTGACTTTAACCCTTTATCACAAACACCTTATTACTTAGTTTAGAACAACAATTGCCCAAAACCCATTTACTTGGTTACATGAACCCTAACCCTTAATTCACTAATGAACTCAATATAGGATTACTTACTTGATGGGGATTGCTATGGGCTTAACCCTTGCATTAGAACCTTAATCTTCATCATTCCTACATCGTCAAAACTTGGTCTTCCCTCCCTCTTCTCTTCATCTCACGTCACACATACAAACACATAAGAAAAACTTGAAACTTTTTGGACAATAAGGGAAGTATCTAGATATAAGTTGGTTGCAACTTTGGCCACTTGAAACATTTGGTCCCTCAAGTCCTTTCTCTTCTAATTTGGCCACACTAAACTTTATAACTTAATTAACACTTGTCAACTTTAGTCCCTTAAGTATATTTCTCTTATATTTGTGACACATCATATTTTCTATAACCATTTACACAATATTAATACTTATAGTTTGACTAATCAATCATATCAAGTCTCCTGATTCTTAAAGTCTTAGTCAATTTCATCTATGGTCATACCCGTTTGAAAACGGATTTCGGGTCTAACAATGTGGGCCTGCATTTCTCTATAGCTTATCACCCTCAAAGTGATGGCCAAACTAAGGTGGTTAATAGATGTCTAGAAACTTATCTTAGGTGTATGACAGGGGAGAAGCCAAAAGAGTGGTCTAAATGGTTGTTATTAGCAAAACACTAGTAAAATACCAATTTCCACACATCCATACAATGAACCCCTTATGACGTTATGTATGGCCAGCCTCCATTAAATCCCATTGCTTATGTACATGGATAGAGTTTGGTTGATGCAGTGGACAGATCACTTAGTGCAAGAGAAGCTACAATTCAGTTATTGAAGTTTCACTTACATAGAGCCTAACAAAAGATGAAAGTCAGTGCTAACAAAAAGAGGATTGATAGAGTTTATGAGAATGGCAGTGGGTCTATTTGAAATTGCAGCAACATAGACAAGTGACTGTGAGGCAGGGCAAGTATAATAAGATAGCCCCAAGTACTTTGGTCCTTTTCAAATCATTTTTAAAATAGGACAAGTGGCATACAAGTTGTTTTTACCTACTACTTCCCAAATCCAGCCAGTTTTCCATATACAAATCCTAGACTATCACAAATAAGTCCACTAATGACTAACCCACCCCCCCCACCCCGAGTAAGAGCGAGAGTGGAATAAACACTCAAATTGTCCCAAAATTGGGCAAACAAAGCAGAAGTAGACCCTTGGTGAAGATATCCGCAAACTGATAACGAGAAGGGACATGCAAAACACGAACATGTCCAACAACAGCCAGATCTCGTACAAAATGAATATCGATCTCAATATGCTTCGTGCGTTGATGTTTCACGGGATTAGAAAAAAAAAATAAACCGCACTAACATTATCATAGTAAACAAGCATAGCGGAAGACAATGGTGTGTGAAGCTCACGCAAAAGATTACGTAACCAACACGTCTCTATAACATCATTGGCAACATGCCTCAACACTGGAATGAGAAAGCATAACCGGACGCTTAGAGGACCAGAAAAGAAGATTATTGCCAAGAAACACAAAATACCAAGAAATAGACCGACGAGTAGTCGGACAACCCACCTAATTAACATCTGAAATGAGGCTCCCGTAACCTAGATTCGATTTGGATTCGGTTAAGGCTTTGAGAAACCCATAATCGACCGAATGGAAAGGGAGAGAGAGTCGAGTATTGAGGGTTAGTGGAATTCAAGTGAAGCCTAGGTTAGGATATCTTGGTATATATATGGTACAATAGAACATTTCTGATACAACTATGATTATATTTAATTACCTATAAGTATACAAGTTTGACAAGAAGTCAAACTAAATTCCTCCTAACCTTATGGGGTTGGTCAAACCCTGAGCCCATTAAGGTTTATGGTTTTTTCCTTTTGTATACTTTGTATATTTATTTCATATAAATATATACACTTTGGATAATTATCGTTTTACCCTTATGAGAATATTTCTTATTCTCATTTCCATATCATTTCGTATCTCATTTTCTCGTTTTTAACTTGCATATTCTGTTTAGTGTGCACCAATGTGACTTAACGGCATTTCTATGAGTGAAAGTTGTTCTTTACACATGAATACTTCAATAACATCAAGAAGTATAAAAATGCTTTGGTATAGAATCAAAGACATTGTTAAAGGTAGTTCATTTAAATTCTTGATCTAGTAGTCATTGTACTTTTTTTATTATTAATATTTTAGGTCATGGTGATGATTGATCTGAAGAAGTGGATTTTGATTTAGATGAGAAATGAAGTTAAGGCACCGCTCCATGTTATAGATTGATTGTTTTGTTACATAATAGGTTAAAGCTAAAGCCTAAAATCTTATAGTCTATTAGCTTTAAAGTTATATTAGCTTATTGTCTAAGTCATATTATATTATAAATGGGCTGTTTCTTTTTTTTTTTCCTGTTTCTAGTTAGTGTCTGTGTGGATATATGTGTCCCGTTTTTAGTTAGTGTCTGTGTGGATATATGTTGTTTCTTTTTTATGCTTAATTGACCATCTTAATACGAGTTTTTTCCTGAACTAGTGTAGGTGGAAAAAATTTATAAAAATTCGAAAAATTTATGAAAATTCGAAAAAATTTATAAAAATTTTAAAAAAATTCGAAAATTTTTAAAAATTCAAAAAATTTATAAAAATTCAAAAAATTCGAAAATTTTATAAAAAATTATAAAAATTCGAAAAAACTTATTAAAATTTTTAAAAAATTCAAAAAATTTATAAAAATTTATAATTTTTTAAAAATTCAAAAAATTTGTAAAAATTTATAATTTTTTAAAAATTCTAAAAAAATTATAAAAATTCGAAAAAAAATTTAAAAAATTCAAATTTTTTATAAGTTTTTTTGAATTTTATAAAATTTTCGAATTTTTTGAATTTTTATAAATTTTTTGAATTTTTATAAATTTTTTATAAAATTTTCAAATTTTTTGATTTTTTATCAATTTTTCGAATTTTTATAAATTTTTTTGAATTTTTATAAATTTTTTGAATTTTTATAAATTTTTTCAATTTTTATAAATTTTTTGAATTTTTAAAAATTTTCGAATTTTTTAAAATTTTTATAAATTTTTTCGAATTTTCATAAATTTTTCGAATTTTTATAAATTTTTCGAATTTTTAAATTTTCTTTGAATTTTTATAAATTTTTTCGAAGTTTTCTAAATTTTTCGAATTTATTTTTTCCACCTACACTAGTTCGGGAAAAAAACTCGTATTAAGACGTCCTGGATAGAAACAGCATCAAATTTTGCCCCCTTTCACATTAAGGATTCTCTTTTGCAATAAGTTAAAAAGAAACACCAAAGTTTCCTGTTTCCAGCCAATTTTGTTACCAAACAGGACATTAAGCAGAAAGTAAACAGCCCCTAAGTCATATTATATTATAAATAGACATGAAATCTTTTATGTAATCAAATAAAAATGCAATCAATAATATTTCTAGGTTTGTTATCTTACATGGTATCTAAGCTTTAGGTAAAACTCACCTAAAAAATGTGATATCCTCCGGTCATCGGCTACTCGCCGGTGATCCGGAGGGATCTAGTTATTTTCACTTTTTTTTTTCAATTTGAATTTTGTTTTTGTATTCAATGCATAAACCATAAACCATAGCCGTCAAAACACACAAAATATGCTGAGTTGCCTTCAATCAACCATATTTTTTTCTTTCTCATTAAATTATTTTCATTGTTGAAAATCATTGTCGTTGATAACAAAAGTTGACAACCAAATTGCCGCTCTCTCCTAAAGGCAAAGCAAGCTATGACTTTAAAAAAATAGCAAAGGTCATAAAAAATAGAGGAAACCGCAAAGCAGTATACAATTATGTCGACAAATACAAGTCCACCTTGCACGAACAACAAAGAAGAGGAGAAAAAGAAGAGAAGAATAGAAGCAGAAGCCGATTTCAACATTCTATCCAGTTTGTACGTTCGAAAACCTCCCGTTCAAACTGCAAGGAGTGTTAGATGATAGGTTAAGACCCAAGCCTAAAATCTATGGTCCATTATGTTTAGGGTTATGTTAGCTTATTCTTTAAGTCATATAGAGTATTATATTATAAACAGGCATGAAGTCTCATTATATAATCACACAAAAACACAATTAATATCTCTATTTTTGCTATCTTACAGGTTTACGTATGAATCTTTTGGTATTATAACTCATATGTTTTGAGACGTTTATGACTCATGTTAGTAATCTTATCTTGCTAAATCCTCAATGTGACGATTGAAATTTGACGTTTTGTTTTTTACTATTATTTTGGTGTTTAAAATTTGACATTTTCAATAAGGTTTTATATGAATTTATCTTTAATGTTAAGTTGAAAGTTAATATAGTTTGACTCGTTTATTATCTGTTTGCAAAATATGACAAATTAATTTGATTACGATTTTAGTCTGATCTTACAATCTTGATATTGAAAAAACACAAACCATCTTAAATAGAACCTCGTTCTTAACGGCTGAAACAAGTGTCTTCAATTTAACAAAACTACATGGATGATTTTTTTTTTTTTTTTTTTTTTTTTTTTTATTATTATTATTTTTTTTTTTTACAATTTGAACAAAACAAAAATTAAAAAATCCAGCCTCACCTACACCCGCACCACACAGGAACATTCCCACCCACGTTTTCGAAAAAGTCTCCCACCAATCTACGACCAAAACACATGGCAACTTTCGAAGGTTCGTTTCACCCCACTTAATTAAATATACCAAAACCCAAATTTACCAAAACACCCCCAAAACGACCCACGACCCATTTTATAAAACACTTATTCAAAGGGTATATTTTCGTCAACTAGGAACCGCCTTGCAATAGCATAATAATTCCCATAATCATAACAACTTTCGTCAACTAGGAAACCGCCCCATAAACTACTACTATAAACTTATCATACATTCACAAGTTGCAAAAACTCAACGCTTTTAAAATTTTCAACTCTTGTTTTTCTCACACACAAACATCAAAACCATACATTCTTTTCGAGTCAAAAAATGGGAGAAGGAGGTTGCAGGCCACTCGGGTTCTTGATAGGGCTACCATTCGCTTTGATCGCATTGGTGTTCTCGGTCATCGGTGCGGTTATTTGGGTCATTGGATCGGTGATAAGTTGTTTATGTCCTTGTTGTTGTTGTTTTGCTGGACTTGCGAATCTGGCAGTTGAACTTATTAAGCTTCCTATAAAAGTTATTCGATGGTTTACGGAGCAGATTCCTTGTTAGGTTTTTTATGAGTAATGTTATATTGTGCTAGACATTCTTTTAGGGTTGATGTTTATGGTTTTCTTTTTTCATGATTCGTTTGTATATTGCATTTGTTTATTTTTTTATTGGACTTGAATGATGATGTTCATGGTTGTTTGTTGGTATTTGGTAAGTTGGTATGTGTTTATTGAATAAAAATTTGAATTTTGTACTCGAAGGATCTTTCTTGATTATGTTTTTGTGTTCATCTTGATTATTGAACTATTGATTGATCTTTATAATTGATCACTAATGTCCAACTCATTAGATGGTAAAACTACAACCGAATTACAAGCATTCAACATTGCTTCATCCCATCATTAATTTATGGATCTTTGAAATTGTCACTGGTTTGACTTTTAGCTTTCACTTTAAGTTTCATCAAGTTGACAATTTCCAACATCTTAGGTCTTTTGCATTCAATACCCAAACACCATCGTTCCCTTTTCGTTACCTTTTAGACACGGTATATCTCTTTTTTTTTTTTTTCATCTACTCATCTCGACAGGATCACATATTAAAGTGAAAGAAAAAAAAAAAACTTGTATTTTTATGGCGTGTAAATAAGTTACGAGAGTAACATGCAGGGATGGAACCAAAACTAAATATGACCGAGTGCACAAACTTTTTGGAAGCGTAATATAGAAACACATTTTGATCGACCAGGTGCATTTTAGATATATTTAAAAAAAATGGATGTTTTTTTCAAAAATTAACACTATATCGAAAAAATCCTTAGGGGTCCTGGACACCCGCGGTAACCCCTTGGTTCCGTCCCTGGTAACATAGGTATCAATGAATCACACATATATATGAAATTTGTCAAATAAACTATATATACATAGAGTTATGATCAAATGAGAAGAAATAATTAAAATGGTAAGGATATAAGTGGTGATGACGGTGTGATGCTTGTGGTGGGCTAAGAGGTTGAAAAGATGAAGGGGGAATTAAGACCCGGTCAAACACAAAAGATTTATTTGATTATGGGGCATGATAGTCATTGCAACATTCTCTTTGTGGCAGATGGGAAAAAAAGACGGTGCTATCACTTCTCTTGCCGTTTACTAACATTTAGAAACTACTACTCGTATATAGCCGAATGGCTCAATTCGAACGGACCTCGTAGGTCGTTCGGAATAACGACCAACTCCAGACTGTCAGACTACGGGCGCATATATCCGAACGGTTCAATCCGAACGGATATCTCGATCCGGACGAACCTCTTGGGTCGTTCGGACTAACGGTTATCTCCAGACTAAGAAGTCAAACCTAACATTAGTAGTATGCGTCAGAGACGCAGGAACCATGACAGACCAGAAAAAGACCTAAACAGAGCAAGTCCCCAGTTGCCGCTCAAAAAGATCACCATCACGCTTGGACGTATCCGATGGAGACAAAAATAGGCCTCTTATATAAGGAGGAACAATCCTCAGTCAATGGTAACTTTTACTTTACACACATTACTTAACTTATTACCGCACCTATTATCTTATTTACCGATACTTACTCTCACGCCGGAGTTTGGTCCTGGGGTCACACCCGGGACGAGACTAACGCGTTCACTGTCTTAGTAGGTATCCGAAGGGCTTGACGACATCAAGACCGGAGGATACTTTGAAGAATTGCTCAACCCGCAGAAAAATATTTAAACATTGGCGCCATCCGTGGGACCGACATTCAATCTACCAAGGCTATAGAATGTCGGGCTCTGAACATCCGGAGTCATCCGGAGGAGGGGGTGCCGAATCCCCTCCAGTCACCAAGGAGCAGATAGAGGGGTATGTCTCTGCTCTCAAATCCATGGTCAAGGAACACAACAAGTGAAATATCGTGCATCCGGTACGCCTGGATTTCCATGAAGAGGGTAGCCCAGAAAAGGCTGAGGCAGTCGGGGAAAAGAAAGGGATCGTTACAGGAGACAACGTACCGGACACAGACTTAGGAAAACCTTTCAAGGAAGTCAGGAAGTCGCCTTTCACCCAGCGGCTGATTGAATTCTCTGCGCCGGAGCATAGGATGCCTTCGCATATCAAGTTGTACGATGGGTCGACGGACCCCCAAGACCATCTCAATCGGTTCACCGGAGCAGCGGGTCAAGGAGAGTGGCCCATGCCCGTATGGTGCAGGATGTTCCAGCAAACCCTGGACGGGAGAGCTCGAGGATGGTTCGACCGCCTCCCACCGGGTAGCATAGACGAATGGGCAGACCTCAGGACTCAGTTTGAAACCCGTTTCTCGCTACACAAGGCATGCACCAAGGACCCCACCGAGATAATGAAGATTGTGAGAAAGGCCAATGAGACACTGCCGGAGTTCAAGGAAAGATGGACCACCAAAACGGGATTTATACAAGGGGCTCCCAAAATTATGAGAATCTCTTCGTTAATGAACGGTTGCAAATGCCCGGAGTTGGCCAAACGGTTTTCCGACAAAGTCCCTAGGACAGTAGATGAGATGATGATCCGGGTGGACGATTTCGTACGAGCAGAAGAAGCATTCATTAGCACCGAGTTACCCCAGGGGGAGAGTCAGGACCGATATTGGAAGATGTCGATCGGTTCCTTCCGGAGGGATGACAGAGCACATCGAAGATATGGAAGTGAGAACAAAAACGAAGGGCGATCCGGTTATGCTAACAGGGACCGTTATGATCAATACAAGCACAGGGACCGGTCGGCACCATACCTCCCGGCGCGAAATGACCATCAGGGTCGTAACGCTCCTCGCTTAACGCTTGATTCACTCACAAAACTGCCGAAGGAGATCTTAGCCACGGAACAGCAGTTACGATTACCTCCCCCAAGACCGATGCGGGATCCGCCCAAGAAGGAGAATCAAGATAGGTATTGCGACTACCACGGTGAGAAAGGGCACTTCACAAATGATTGTTACCAGTTGAAGAGACAGTTGGAATTGGCTCTAGAATCAGGGAAGTTGAACCACCTAGTTAAAGACGTGCGTCAAAGGGGGAGAGGTGCACCGAAGAGAGATATCCCAGCCAAAGATAAGATAATCAACATGATCAGCACAAGGCCAAAGCAGAAGAAGCGCAAATCGTTGGAGCATGAAGAGGGGTGGATGAATGTCCCCATCACCTTCCCCCCCATACCTACCGGAGATGTGTCTGACGAACCTCTCATTATAGAAGCTATGATGGAAGGATATCTGGTGAGAAGGGTGTTTGTAGACGAAGGAGCATCTGTAGAAGTCATGTTTGAGCATTGCTTTGATAACCTAAGTCCAGAGATAAAGTCCCGGCTGAAACAAACTCAAACGGACCTACTGGGGTTCGCTGGACAAGTGACCAAACCATTGGGGAAAATAGAGCTAGATGTATCATTCAGAGAAGGAGGACGATCATGAAATTTACCGTCATACGGGCCCCGTCCCCGTACAACGTCATTCTCGGGAGAACCGGATTGAAGATGCTAAGGGCAATCCCTTCGACCATACATGCTATGATGAAATTTCCAACTCCCAGAGGGATAGCCACTTTGAAGGCTCGGCAAATGGTCATCTCGGAATGTCGGAGGCTAGAAGAATCTCAAAGAGTTCCTGCGGAACTAGACGATGAACCAGCAGAGGAGATAACTCAGACCGGAACCCCCGAAGAAGTTATGGTAAATCCGGCCTACCCGGAACAACTAGTGACCATAGGAGGTAGCTTATCTCCGGAATGCAAGAAGAAGCTCAAAACGCTACTCAAGAAAAATATGGACGTCTTCGCCTGGACGCCGGCAGACATGACAGGGGTTCCGAGACACACCATTGAGCATACGTTGAATGCTAACCCTTCGGTAGAACCGGTATGTCAAAAACGCAGAGTATTAGCCCTGGATCGGAGCCTGGCCGTGACCAAGGAAGTAGAGGAATGGGTAAAGGCAGGCATTGTCCGCCTGGTCAAATATCCGACATGGATATCCAACCCGGTCCTAGTTAAAAAATGTGATGGAAGCTGGCGCATGTGTATTGACTTCAAGAACATCAACTCAGCATGCCCGAAGGATTACTATCCTTTACCGAAAATCGACTTAAAGATAGAGTCAGTCATGGGGTTCAAATACAAATGCTTCCTGGATGCATACAAGGGGTATCATCAGGTCCAGATGTCGAAGGAAGACAAATAAAAAACAGCTTTTTACACGGATCAGGGAACGTACTGCTATACAAAAATGCCCTTCGGACTGAAAAATGACGGAGCAACGTACCAACGCATGGTGGATACGGCCTTACAATCACAGATCGGACAAAATTTGGAGGCGTATGTGGATGACAAGGTCATCAAGAGCAAAGAAGAGAATGAGATGTTGGGTGATATTGCCGAAACGTTTGACAACCTGAGAAGGATTAACATGAAATTGAATCCCAAAAAATGCTCATTCGGAATAGAAGAGGGGAAATTCTTGGGATATATGGTGACCTCCGAGGGAATCAGAGTCAACCCAAAGAAGACAAAGGCTCTGATGGATATGCAATCCCCTCGGACGTTGAAAGAGATGCAGTCTCTCAGTGGCAAGTTGGCAGCCTTGAACCGGTTTTTGGCTCGGTCAGCCGAGAGATCGTTACCGTTCTTCGAAACTTTGAAAAACATAATGTTGGGTCCGTCAGTACCCAAGAATACTTAAAACAAGATTTGAACACAAATTAACTAAGTGTTAACTTAAACCGAGAACAATTCAAGTCACTGAGAGAACAGTCTCTCAGTGAGTCATCTTCAGGATACTTAAGGCGAATTCAAGAAGAAGGATTCACTACTCAGGAAGGCGGTACTCCCTGAGTAGGACTTAAGCCAAAGAAGAAGATGATGGGTCAGTGAGTGTTGGACAAGAACTCACTGAACCCCAGTCTCCTCAACAACAATTGTGATTAAAAAATGAAGGCGTGTACTGAAGAACCTAAAGCCTAAAAGAAAGGCGGGAAGATCTGGGAAAAGTTTAAGATAAGATCGAATCTTATCTTGTCAGGAAGAAACCTTCCCTAAGACGGCTAAAAGTCATGGAGTGTCAGACCAACCACTCCTAAAGACTTTTAGCCCATTCCTATTAGTTCTTGGAAATGACAATTACTATTGTAATTGTCAGACACGCTTGCTTCAACAACTTGTATTATTTTTAATCACTTTTAATCTTTATACTTGTGCATAAATAGGTTCAGATGGGAGAGAAGTTGAGTGTGTTTTGTACATTGAAAGCTTAGACTTTTACAAAGCAACTTCTCTCCTACAAAGAGTAACGTATCCCTGAGATAGCTCAGTGGGTCGAATTGTTACCACTCAAAGCAAAGCTTGAGTTTAGATAGGAGACACCACCATACCTTGTCTATTCAGTCCCAAGTGTTTGTTCCGCAAAACACTTTGGGTAATAGATTCTTTGATTCATTTCTAATAAGAATTTAAACGTTGAAAAATACTTATGTGTTTTTACTTTTACGTTTCATTAATCTGTTAGAATTAATCATAACATTGTATTAGTCATAAACACGAATAGATTAACTTTCTAGTTAACTCTAAGCGTGTGAAGGGAACAACAAGTGGTATCAGAGCCTCTGGTTTATAAAATCTTTCAAAACTAACCAAGAGTGCTCAAGGTTTTTAAAACCAAGATCCTACTATGACTGATATTAATGTACCCCAGCTGGTCGATAAAAAGGGTGGCAGCTATTCTGTTGTTGCACCCAGACTAGAAGCTGGAAAGTTTAGCCAATGGAAAAAACGTATGATTTGCTATTTAACTGGTATGGAACCTTACTACATCACCTGTATCAGGGATGACCCATTTGTCCCTAATACTGTTGCAGGGCTAAACAAGCCTGAGGCACAATGGACCATTGATGAGAGGAGGGTGGTCAATCAAGACCAACGCCTTAAAAGCATCCTTATATCTTGTCTTCCTGACGATATAATGGAATCAGTCATAAACTATTTAACAGCCAAGCAAACTTGGGATGACTTGGTTAATAGCTTTGAGGGCCCCTCAGATACCAAGGAAAATAGGGTCATGGACCTGAAACTTGAGTATAATACTTTCAGGGCAAAAGACTTTGAAAGTCTCTCTCAGACTTATACCAGATACAAGACTTTGATAAACGAACTATCAAATGATGGTGTAGTATTATCTAAGCATGAGACAAATGTTGGCTTTGTCAACAGTCTCCCTGAGAAGTGGCTAAACTTCTCACAAGGCCTAAGGAATGCTAATCACATTCAGACCCTTGAGCTCCCTGAAATCTATGGGAAATTTGTCTATGAGGACAACTTGATCTCAAGGAGATATCCTGACTCAAAAGCTCTTGAGTCCAAAAAGGCCTTAACCTCCACACCCATATCAACTGCTTTTTATACTAATGGTGTTGTGCAAGACTTTCAAGAGGAGTCTGAGGATGAAATTGATGAAAGGAATAGTGATGAGTACCTAAAAGATCTAAACTTGGAATTCCAAGATAGGGCACTCCTTGCAAGTTCAAAACGTTTCATTAAAAGAAACCAGTCCAATTTTTCAAAAGGAAAAGCAAATGAAATCACTGAATGCTTTAATTGTGGTAAAAAGGGTCATTTTGCTAGGGACTGTTATTCTAAAACAAGCTCAGAACCCTCTTACAAATTTTCAGGAAATAGTTCCTCAGGAACTAGCAAGTTTCAACCTAAAATGTTTCAGTCGACCCAACAATTTCAAAACAAGGGTCAAAAGGACTTTGAAGCAAAATATAGGAAAGCCAAGGCTAAACTTGCAATTCTTGAAACTAATCCCTCAATGTCTCAGGCTGCTCAAACACCCAAACCTGTTCAGGCAAAGAATAAGGTTTTAGTAGCTGAAGCTTATGACTGGGATGATGAAGAGGTCTCCTCAGATGAGGAAATTAGAGTGAGTGCACTGATGGCACTCTCTGAAGGTGATTAGGTGGCTGTTGGGAAAAGCTATGCAAGGAATGGAGAGTGGGTAAACATCACCATGAAGAAGGTAAACACTTTACTTTCTATGGATGATGATTCTGATTGGCAGTCTTACATAATTATATTTTTGTAGATCTTAAATTTGTAGAGGAACAAAGGCTTAACATGTGTTCAAAATATAACAACATAGTGTCAGAATTGAATAAATGTAGAGATGAACTGCTTGTACTAAAGCAAGCCAAACTAGAAACAATAACTCTACAAATTCAGGACACTAAAATTTTGAAACAAAACCAAGCCCTACAAACTGAACTTAACAAAGAAAAAGATGTCATCCAAAGCTGGACCAAGAAGAACACCAAGGTTTTTGACACTGTGGGATTAAGCTCTCAGAAAACCATTGGAATTGACCCTCTTATGGTTGATCCCAATGTGAGTCACAGTGAATTAACCTTTGTTCCAGCTGGCGTATCTTTTGAGCAAGAAATGCTTCCCAAGTCTAATGACTGGATTATCAGGGACAACCCAGTCAGTAAGTTACCAAACTTTGAGACTGGAAAGATCTTGCTTCCTGAAAGTCAGGCCTTGAAAAATATGCTTGGACTTACTGAACAACTCAGTAAGCTTGAACTCACTGAACAACTCAGTAATACTGAGTCTGTGAATGAGTCTGAATCAGAATCATACCCACCACTTCCTCCACTGAATACCCTTCAGGGTGCTGCACCAAACTTAGGCCTCCCACCAATGGTCTTCTCACCACACTCTCCAAAGGAGAGATCAGGAAAGGGAACAACCATCCTGAAGAGACCAACCCTTGAAGTCTCAGTAAATACTGATGACTCATCAACTTCAGTCCCTTCTGAAGTAACAACCCAAAGCCCTGATTCAAAATTTGATCAGTTGGCTGAAATGGTCAGGAAGCTGGGAGAGAAGATTGCATCTTCTGAGAAACATTCTCAATCCAAGAAGGAACAAAAACCAGCTTCCTCAAAGACCAAACCCAAACCCACAAAACCCCTGAAGAGATGTGAATTATGTAACTATATCAATCATATCACTGATGATTGCTATAGAATTCTTTATTGCATGGTTTGCAAAAAGGATGATCACAGGACCTCTGATCACAAAACACATTCAGTCACATCAAACATGGCAAGTCTTAAAGCTCAGTCTTTAAACTATCCTTCTGATTCTAAACAGAAACAGAAACAAAAGGCAAAGCCTTTTGCACCTTGCCCTTACTGTGGGTTTAATGACCACCATCCTAAGGATTGTCAAATTGACAATTGTTGTGAAAATAGTGGAAGTTCCACTCATAACACCTCAGGACGTGGTAAGGCCATTCAGGCCAGTAGAGGTATGACAAAGTCAGCCTCTCAGTTCACTGAGTCTACTTCAGCAATCAAATGCATAATATGTGTTTGCTCAGTCCACTCCACCACTGACCATAAATGACTTGAAAATGTTAATAAGACCTTCAAAGCTAAATCCTCCAAGAAGTGGAGTCCTAGAAAGAACTGACCCAGTTTACTATTTGTGCAGAAACATGCCAGGGATCCTGTTTGGCATCTTGATAGTGGATGTTCAAGGAGCATGACTGGTGTGAAGGAGTATCTGCACAAGTATGTGGATGAATCAGGACCCAAAGTGATATTTTCTGATAACTCATCATGTCTCACTGAAGGTTATGGTTCAGTAAACTGCAATGGTATAGTCTTTACTAGGATAGCTTATGTAAATGGTCTAAAATACAATTTGATAAGTGTCAGTCAACTATGTGATGCAAAATACATAGTTCAGTTTGATGATAAGCAAGGAATCATCTTCAATGCTAATAAGGAAGTTGTCCTTATTGCTCCAAGAAGACATGATGTTTATGTGTTAGACATGTCCAGTCTGACTCAGAATGGAACTTGTCTCTTTACTAAGGCCACTGATACACTCAACTGGCTTTGGCATAAGAGACTCTCCCACCTGAACTTCAAAAACATAAACAACCTTGTAAAACAAAACAAGGTCCTTGGCTTACCATCTCTTGTGTTTTCAAAGGATAAACCATGCTCAGCTTGTGAAAAAGGTAAACATCACAGAGCATCCTTTAAAACCAAAACCAACTTTTCCATCAGGAATTGCCTACATCTTCTTCATATGGATCTATTTGGACCAATCAGTCCTAGATCTATTAACCATGAGAAGTATACTCTGGTCATTGTGGATGAGTACTCAAGATACACTTGGGTATACTTCCTGATCAAAAAGAGTCAGGCAGTTGAAACTATTATGTCCTTTGTCAGGAACATTGAAAATCAGAATGACATCAAAATCAAACAGATTAGGACTGACAATGGAACAGATTTCAAAAATTATGAACTTGAATGTTTCTGTGATGAGAAAGGCATTTCACAAAAAATTTCCTCACCCTACACACCTGAACAAAATGGGGTGGCTGAAAGGAAAAATAGAACACTCATTGAAGCAGCTAGGACAATGCTAAATGGATCAGTCCTTTCCAAACACTTTTGGACTGAAGCAGTAAAGACTGCCTGTTACACACAAAACAGATCCGTCATTGTCAAGAGACATAGCAAAACTCCTTATGAGTTATTCAAGGGAAGAATCCCTGACATCAGCTACTTTCATGTCTTTGGGTGTCCTGTGTTTATTCATAATAACAAGGATCACTTAGGAAAATTTGATGCCAAAGCTGATGATGGATACTTCCTAGGATACTCCATAGTCTCAAAAGCCTTCAGGGTGTTCAACACTAAGAGACAGCATGCTGAGGAAACATTTCATGTTACCTTTGATGAGAGCACTGATGCAATCAGTGTCTCTAACAACTCAGTGGAAGAGATAGGTATTGATGAATCATCAAGATACCCTCCTGATAAACATCATACTGATAATGGTCCTTCCACTCAGTACCATGCAAATGCTGACATCTCCTATTACATCATTCCCCACAACCTTCCTTACCCAACCATCACTGAGTTTATTGAAGCACAAAGTACTGATGAATTCATTCAGTCAGTACAAAGTGCTCAGGTACTAAACAATCTCAGTGATGAGTCAACCCACTCAGACACTCATGATGCTGAAGAACATCATGTGTCTGATCCTGATCCTACCCATCAGGCCTCTACAAGTTCTAATCAGTTTCCAAGACCTCAGGACAGTTGGACTAGGTCTCAGGATATAGAACTTGTCAATATAATTGGTGAGCCTACTGAAGGCATGCTCACAAGAAGCATGGCTGCATTTCCACAATTGAACCCAAAAGTGTTAAGGAAGCACTAAAACATCCAAGTTGGGTTCAAGCCATGAATGATGAACTGGAACAATTTGACAGAAACAAGGTAATGACCTTGGTCAAATGTCCTGAAGATGTTTCAGTCATTGGCATGAAATGGGTATTTAAAAACAAATCTGATGAAAATGGCATAGTCATTAAAAATAAAGCCAGACTTGTAGCCAAAGGCTATAATCAACAAGAAGGCATTGACTATGAAGAAACATTTGCACCAGTAGCAAGGATGGAAGCCATCAGGATCTTCCTTGCTTTTGCTACATACATGAACTTCAAGGTGTACCAAATGGATGTTAAAAGTGCATTCTTAAATGGCTCACTGAAAGAAGAAGTTTATGTTCAGCAACCTCCTGGATTTGAAAGCCATGAGTTTCCTGACCATGTCTGCAAGCTTAACAAAGCCTTTTATGGACTGAAACAAGCTCCCAGGGCATGGTATGAAACTCTTTCAGCCTTCCTGATCCAAAACAAATATGTCAGAGGCAAGATAGACAACACATTGTTTATCTACAAGACAAATAATGATGTCATAATTGTACAAGTGTATGTTGATGACATCATCTTTGGCTCAACAAATTATAAACTTTGTAAACAGTTTGAAAAACTAATGGCAAAGAAATTTGAAATGAGCATGATGGGAGAAATGACTTACTTCCTTGGTCTACAAATCAAGCAGACTGATAAAGGAACCTCTATCAGTCAAGA
This sequence comes from Artemisia tridentata subsp. tridentata, assembly GCA_021014915.2. Classification (NCBI taxonomy): domain Eukaryota; kingdom Viridiplantae; phylum Streptophyta; class Magnoliopsida; order Asterales; family Asteraceae; genus Artemisia; species Artemisia tridentata. The sequence goes on from CP139509.1 coordinate 177,006,349, forward strand.
GAAGTATGTCAAAAGCCTACTGAAGAAGTATGAGCACAGTGACTGTGCCTCAGTCAAGACTCCTATGGTACCCCCAAATAACATTGGTCCTGATCTTACTGGAAAACCAGTGAATCAAACTCTCTTTAGAGGAATGATGGGATCACTGATGTATTTACTTGCATCAAGGCCTGATATCCAATTCTCAGTCTACCTATGTGCCAGATATCAATCTGACCCAAGAGAGACTCATATCACTGCTGTGAAAAGGATATTCAGGTACCTGAAAGGTACTCCAAACCTTGGATTATATTATCCAAAATGTTCAGGCCTTGATCTTAAAGGATACTCAGATTCTGACTATGCTGGATGCAACATGGACAGAAAAAGCACCTCAGGCTCTTGCCAAATTCTTGGTGGAAAACTAGTCTGTTGGAGTGCAAAGAAGCAACAATCAGTTGCCATGTCCTCAGCTGAAGCTGAATATGTTGCAGCAGCAAGTTGTTGTGCAAATGTACTCTGGATGAAAAGTCAACTCAGTGACTATGGAATTCAGTACAAGATGGTTCCCATCTTTTGTGATAACACAAGTGCAATTGCCATCTCAAATAACCCTGTTCTTCATCAGAGAACAAAACACATTGATATTAGATATCACTTCATCAGGGACCATGTCATGAATGGTGACATAGAATTACACTTCATTCCTACTGAATATCAGCTAGCTGATATATTCACCAAACCATTGGATGAACCAACTTTCACCAGACTGAAAGCTGAACTAGGAATGTTGGATATTGAAAATCAGTCCACTGATTGACTCCATCCAAATATGTGTAAATTCTGAATCCCTGACTCAATGTGTTCTTCAGTGAGAAAGGTCACTGAACCTCAGGAACTAAACCCAAGTTCCTGAATCCTTGAACCTCAGGAATTAGACCCAAATTCCTGATCACTAGAACCATCAGTGACTAAACCCAAGTCCTGACAATCAGGTTCACTGAATGAAAAGTCATTCAGGGTCCTCAAGAGACATTAAATACTAACTTAAATGCTCTAATTATCTAGTTAGTAAATGTCCGAGGTTGGTAACTGAACTCATATTTAATTTAAGAATATTTGTTCTTTTTGCCTTTCTGGCTTCCACCTCTGGGCCACCACATTCCCACTTGGCATTAAATGCCTCTCCAATCACATTACAGATATGTGATGACTCATCTCTGCAAATTACACTTTTGCAGAACTGCTCAACTGTTCACCTTGACTGTTGCGCCAAACAAGGGAAAAGTGGAGTGTTGGCATTAAATGCGGATCCCAAAACATTTTATTCAAAACAGTTTCCAAATGTTCTTTTTGAATAAATAAAATCCGCTTAATGTCTAAAATACCCTCCACTTCACTTCCCTATAAATACCCCAAACAAAATTAACACACACACGTTTTTTTGAATACTAAGCAAAACTCTGCCATTTTTAACTCTCAAAATTTTGTGTGTGTTCATAAGCTTTAGAAACCCAAAAACCATATGTCAAACCCAGACTCACCTACACATATGGCTTCTTCCAAAGCTGTCATTTACGCCCCTAATGTGGAATTCATATTAGAGGGTGTAGACCTCACCAAGAACAATGTGGTGGGAAATTTCTCCTATCCACAAAAGTTCTCTACCTACAAGAACGTTATGAAATATTGTCACACCTCGCCAATGGCGGAAACGTGAGTGCAACATCATGGATATCATCACAACACTTGGTGTCTAAATAGAGAAAATACTACATGCAAACAAATAGAGCAAAGTACAAACACAAAGTGTCGTAACGATACCCCAATATAAATAATCCAAATAAAATCTCCAACGAATCTCCATTAAAACAAAGAGTTAAAATGAAAGAAAATCAAGTATCTAAAACAAAATCCATTTTTAATCAAACTAAATTCAATGATAAGCCATCCCCAATGCAATCTAGGTCTCTTCTAATCGCGCCCTTCTATCTTAGCCTTAGAATGCTCACCTGAAAATGATGCTTAAAACGTCAACATAATGTTGGTGAGATTCATAGGTTTAAGACACACAAAACACCTTTATCATCAGTCCACTGTGATTATAAAACATAGCATAGCAGGACAGCAAAGATATATAGTTATTATACACTAGCATGCAATCATAGCTTACGGGACGGAACGTGCCCACCGATCCAAAATTTGGGACGGAACGTGCCCACCGATCCAAATACCACCACAATTGGGATGGAACGTGCCCACCGATCCAAGTTCACAATAATTGGGACGGAACGCGCCCACCGATCCAATATAATTCCTCTTCCGGCCGGACATAATAATAACGAGTAGAGCCACTAGGGCATCTTCCCACTCGTATAATCACCACAAATAAACACCATAATAACATGTAGTATAAGTATAATAACAATTACACGTCCATGCATTTTATAACCACATAATCACATTAACTCAAAATAATTTAAACAAGCATCATCTCCATCCCAAGTTTAAAACAAAGTAAAAATTGGGACTATGAACTCACCTCAACTCCGCAGCTTCCAAACAAGCAACTCACAAATCTATACAACACAATAATATCACATTACACGCGACCAAGCCAAAAGCTATAGTCCATGTAACACATATATATGATGGATGTCTAAGGTTCATATAACCCACTATGGATTACCTAGACTCCATACTAATCATCACCCAATACTTTACACTCACTAAATCCCTTAATTAAAACTTTCAGAAAACGCAGATTTGTAGGGTACATTCACCTACATAAAATCACGGCGAATAACGCTTCACAGCTTACACCAAAAATCCATCATGATCCTTCATAAGCATAAAAGCTTGTCCCAGAAGGCCATGCACTAAAAACACACACAAGTACTCAATGAAAAATCAAACATGTCATCTATCCAGATTCGGATCTGATCAGACATCAAAAAGTTTTGACCTATTAGACACACTCGCACAACTTTTTATTGCCTAATTTTCGCGTGGGAGTCAAATATAATATAGAACTTAATTCCCGCAGAAGCCCTAACCCTAATTACACTTTAAAAGCCACCTTTGACCTCAATACTTTTACCCTAATTCTGTTCCGGTTTAACTGTTTTGACACCTTAATTTACAAAAATCGTTTGACTGCCTTCCCAACCTCAAAATTGATCGTGGTCGGACTTTTTGGAAAGCTCTTTCACTGAACTACAATTTAGACATAAAATTAGTGATCTAAATCATCACCATCTATTAAACACAATTGAATCTTTACAGCCTTATAATTCTGCCAGAAACTTAACTCATTAACTATCAAGTTTTAAACCCTAATTACTTCACCAGTCATTATAATATTACTAATTAATGATCCCCACATGTTTTATAATCATAATTTACAGATCTAGATATAAACCCTAATCCATCATATTAATGCTACATGAATTATAAAAAAAATTAATTAGACATTAGTATTAAAAATTTACCTCAATTCTTGAATGATGAAAACCCTAAAAATAATTTCTCTTCTCTTTTTTCTTGAGGTTGGTCGAAATTTTCAATAGGGAGATTATGAGGGTTTTGGTTTTGTATTTATAATGCCCTAGTGAACATTCTAGACCCTCCTTATAATTGGTAAGTGTATTTTGATTAAAATTTGGTTTCCTAATTCTCCCTAAAACCCAAAATTCGTTTTTTTTATATATACATACATATAATTTTTTTTTATTATTACTAATTATTACACTTAAAACCTTGTACATTTGATATTTTATAAAAACATATACCAAATTCTAACATCTTACGCGACAATTCTTCGTTTTTACGACAAACCGGAAAATATCATTTTCACTCAAAATAAAGTTTCCAAAAATAGAAATTTCACACTTATTATTAATATAAACCATAATAACCAACTCCACGTAACTTACTTACGCTCAAAACACTTGAACGAAGGATCGTTACACAAAACCACAAAACTCCAACAAAATACACAAGTCATTTCTACACCACAAAGGCGATCAAAATGAACTCATCCCAAAATCCAACACTACTCAACATGACAAAATCTCACACCAAGGGATTTAGTGGTCAACACACGCACTTACACCACTTATATACCACAGATAATACACATATCACAATTAAACAAGTAATACACACCAAGCAAAATTAAATGAGTTGAGACTATAGGTCAACTAACCTGCTAAAAATCACGGTTGTGACATTATCCCCCACTTAGGAAAATCTCGTCCCGAGATTTTCTAGCTCGCCTCATCACTCTTCTCAGCAAATAATTTAGGATACTTAGACCTCATCTGATCTTCACGTTCCCAAGTAAACTCAGGACCACGCTTTGAGTTCCAACGTACCTTTACCAACGCTATTTTACCACGTTTCATACTCTTGACTTCTCGATCCATAACCTCAACAGGTTCCTCAACAAAGTGAAGAGTCTTATTAATCTTAATCTCCTCTAATGGCACATGCGAACTAGCATCCGCCAAACACTTCTTCAAATTAGATACATGAAACGTATCATGCACACTACTTAATTCCTCAGGCAATCTTAACCGATATGCCACCTGCCCAATTCTTTCCGTAATTTCAAACAGTCCCACATACCTAGGTGCTAACTTGCCTTTCTTACCGAAACGTACAACACCTTTCCAAGGAGACACCTTCAGCATTACAAGGTCACCAACACTAAACTCCAAGGGCTTACGGCGATTATCCGCATAGCTCTTTTGGCGATCTCTTGCTGCCTTAAGTCTTTCCTTAATCTGAAACACCTTATCTGTAGTCTCTTGCACTATTTCAGGACCAATTAGTTGGCTCGTCCCAACTTCTTCCCATAAAATAGGCGATCTACACTTCCTCCCATACAACATCTCAAATGGTGCACATCTAATACTGGAATGATAGCTGTTGTTATAGGAAAACTCAGCCAAAGGCAAATGAGTATCCCAGCTTCCTCCAAAATCAATAGCACACGCTCTAAGTAAATCCTCCAAAGTCTGAATCGTTCGCTCACTTTGCCCATCAGTCTGTGGATGATAAGCAGTACTCATATCCAACTGTGTATTCAACGCCTTTTGCAATGATTGCCAAAACCGCGAAGTAAACCTACTATCACGATCTGAAATAATCGACACAGGCACACCATGTCTCGCCACAATCTCATTAATATAAATCCTCGCCAGCTTTTCCATCTTATAATCTTCACGAATGGCCATAAAATGTGCAGACTTCGTCATCCTGTCCACTATGACCCATATCGTGTCATGTCCACTACTCGTCCTAGGCAACTTCGTAATAAAATCCATTGTTATTCTCTCCCATTTCCATTCCGGAATCGGCGGCTGTTGTAACAATCCTAAGGGTTTCTGATGCTCAGCCTTAACTTTCAAACAAGTCAAACATTGGCTAACATATTCAGCTATTTCCCTCTTCATTCCCGGCCACCAGTAAGCATCTCTAAGATCATAATACATCTTATCCGATCCTGGATGAATCGAATATCTCGATTTATGAGCCTCATCCATGATCAACTTTCTTACACCTCCTACCGATGGAACCCATATTCTATCTAAGAAATACAATCCACCATCCCCCTTTTTCTCCATTTGCTGACCTAATCCACGCAGTGTTTCAGCAGTCGCATTCTCATCTTTGAGAGCTTCTTCTTGCGCCGCCAATATCTTACCCTTAATTCCCGACTGTAGAGTCATACACATCGCTCGCACACGCTTAGGCTTAATCCGCTCCTTCCTACTTAAAGCATCAGCTACCACATTCGCCTTTCCAGGATGATAGCGAATCTCACAATCATAATCACTAAATAGCTCAATCCACCTCCTTTGCCGCATATTCAGCTCCTTCTGATTGAAGATATGCTGAAGACTTTTATGATCCGTATATACAACACTCCTTGTGCCATACAAATAGTGTCTCCAATTCTTGAGAGCAAATACCACCGCACCAAGCTCCAAATCATGAGTCGTATAATTCTTCTCATGAATCTTTAGCTGTCGAGATGCGTAAGCTATCACCTTACCTCTTTGCATTAGCACACACCCAAATCCTTGATTCGATGCATCACAATACACAACAAAATCATCTGGCCCATCAGGTAACGTCAGAATAGGTGCATTACACAAACTATCCTTTAGTGACTGAAAAGCCACCTCCTGCTCTTCTCCCCAAACATACTTCTTGTTCTTCTGAGTCAACAAAGTAAGGGGTTTAGCAATCTTCGAAAAATTCGCTATAAATCTTCGATAATATCCTGCCAATCCTAAGAATGAGCGTATCTCGGACGGCGTCGTAGGAGCCTTCCAGTTCTTGACCGCTTCAATCTTACTAGGATCCACATGTATTCCTTCACTATTCACCACATGTCCAAGAAAATGTACTTCCTCAAGCCAAAACTCACATTTTGAGAACTTGGCGTACAACTTCTCCTTCTCCAATAATCCAAGAATTAATCTCAGATGTTCTCCATGCTCCTCCTTCGTCTTGGAATAAATTAAAATGTCGTCTATGAACACAATCATGAACTTATCCAAGTAAGGCTTGCAAACGCGATTCATCAAATCCATGAATACCGCAGGTGCATTTGTCAGCCCGAATGGCATAACCGTGAACTCAAAGTGTCCATAACGAGTTCTAAAGGCGGTCTTCGGAATATCCTCCTCATGCACTCTTAGCTGATGATACCCCGAACGTAAATCTATCTTCGAGAAAAACCGAGCACCTTGTAGTTGCTCAAAAAGATCATCAATTCTAGGAAGAGGATATCGATTCTTAACCGTTAACTTGTTCAATTCCCGATAGTCAATACACATCCGGAACGAACCATCCTTCTTCTTAACAAATAACACAGGTGCTCCCCACGGAGAATGACTAGGTCTAATAAACCCCTTATCCTGAAGTTCTTGCAACTGCGCGGACAACTCCTGCATCTCAGAGGGTGCTAAACGATATGGGGATTTCGCCACAGGTGCCGCTCCAGGAACCAACTCGATACGGAATTCAACTTGACGGATTGGAGGCAATCCGGACAAGTCTTCTGGAAAAACGCCAGGAAACTCACATACCACAGGAATCTCTTCTATCTTACGTTCTTTAGCCTTCGCATTCTTAAGGGTTTTCAAGTCCTTTCCTAAGCACTCTCCTTGTATCCGAAGGACACCACCACTCTCCAAAGGTATACGAACTACCTTTTCGTGGCATATGACCTCGGCCCTATGCTTAGACAACCAGCTCATCCCTATCACCACATCAAAACTCCCATGCCCAAAAGGTATCAAATCAATTGTGAACGGGATACTCTCTAGCACTATAGTACACCCACGAATAACCTTGTCAACCTCTACCTCCTTACCACTAGCTATTTCAATCACAATACTAGGTTTAAGTTCACTAGGCTCATCATTCAATAGTCTAGCAAACGAACCAACTTAAATATCACAACATTAGTACCAACGGACAATCGAGGTATCAGTATATGATAGGTAGAATGGAATCCTACCACCCACACACTCCCACATACAACGATTTCCCAAATGGTTAAGAGAATACATCTCTAACCATACAACCATCATCAACATGATATCACATAACACCTACCACAACATATAACAACAAACATCAATCAATGTAATCATGGTCACAAGTCCACGTGTGTGATACCCTTATAATTATGTTCGCGACCATAGTTATAAGGCCTATTCCACATGTATACTTGCTTCCAAAACCACACATCTCAATGATAACGCATATATACCACATAGCACCTAATATACAACACAATCCATGCTATCATACTTGCAAGTCCACTTGTGTTGTGAAGCATGTATAATTATGTTGGCCACCATAATTATCTATGCTCCCTTTCACAAGTGTACTTCCTCCTATGACCACACTTCATGCGAACAATCATCTCACATGGAACAATTCCAACGATCATGGAACAATTCCAATGACCACTTTAACTCTATAATCAAATCACTTGGATAAAACTGATCCAATACTCAGGAGTAATCGTGCTCCAACATGGCTCCAGACGGCAAACGACAATATAAGAATTCCAAAACATGACACAAAACAAAAGACGTCACACAAAGGCTCAAACTCTACTCTCGCACTTGCCTCCCCACTCAGATCGGTTAAACTTACTACCTGCTGCGGACTCCAGATCCGATACCACGTCATTCCATCCTAACTCCACTTCATTTTTGCTCAACCACCCATTCCTGTTTCTCTCTTCCAACTCCGCATGATCCACAAGTACATACAACTCACGAGGTTTAGACAGAACCACCTTTCCTTCATATGAGAAGTGAGGACACTTCCTAGAGTACTTGGTATCGGCTCCATCTCCAACTGTCACCGTGGTTGCAAACCTCTCCACTTCTTCTCCATCAATGTTTTCCATTTTCATCCCATCCTTGTCCGAACATAGATTTGTACTAGCGAGAATTCGGATTCTGCGGTTAGTCCGCTTCATCCAACCACTTCCCTTACAAACGGTAGCAAAATGATAGCCTAACGAAACTTCTTACGCGAGGGAGGTCGACGTATATAATACTAAGTATGGGGGTCCAATCGGCGTCCGAAACTCGACGAAACTACTCATAAACTCAAGAAAAATAGACACATAAAATACCATACTCACACAGAGGCCCTAAATGCAACTATATGAGGGACTCCTAGGTTATAGTCTAGGTTCAACCACCTACTTCTCTATAACCAAGGCTCTGGTACCAATCTGTAACACCTCGCCAATGGCGGAAACGCGAGTGTAACATCATGGATATCATCACAACACTTGGTGTCTAAATAGAGAAAATACTACATGCAAACAAATAGAGCAAAGTACAAACACAAAGTGTCGTAACGATACCCCAATATAAATAATCCAAATAAAATCTCCAAGGAATCTCCATTAAAACAAAGAGTTAAAATGAAAGAAAATCAAGTATCTCAAACAAAATCCATTTTTAATCAAACTAAACTCAATGATAAGCCATCCCCAATGCAATCTAGGTCTCTTCTAATCACGCCCTTCTATCTTAGCCTTAGAATGCTCACCTGAAAATGATGCTTAAAACGTTAACATAATGTTGGTGAGATTCATAGGTTTAAGACACACAAAACACCTTTATCATCAGTCCACTGTGATTATAAAACATAGCATAGCAGGACAACAAAGATATATAGTTATTATACACTAGCATGCAATCATAGCTTACGGGACGGAACGTGCCCACCGATCCAAAATTTGGGACGGAACGTGCCCACCGATCCAAATACCACCACAATTGGGATGGAACGTGCCCACCGATCCAAGTTCACAATAATTGGGACGGAACACGCCCACCGATCCAATATAATTCCCCTTCCGGCCGGACATAATAATAACGAGTAGAGCCACTAGGGCATCTTCCCACTCATATAATCACCACAAATAAACACCATAATAACATGTAGTATAAGTATAATAACAATTACACGTCTATGCATTTTATAACCACATAATCACAGTAACTCAAAATAATTTAAACAAACATCATCTCCATCCCAAGTTTAAAACAAAGTAAAAATTGGGACTATGAACTCACCTCAACTCCGCAGCTTCCAAACAAGCAACTCACAAATCTATACAACACAATAATATCACATTACACGCGACCAAGCCAAAAGCTATAGTCCATGTAACACATATATATGATGGATGTCTAAGGTTCATATAACCCACTATGGATTACCTAGACTCCATACTAATCATCACCCAATACTTTACACTCACTAAATCCCTTAATTAAAACTTTCAGAAAACACAGATTTGTAGGGTACATTCACCTACTTAAAATCACGGCGAATAACGCTTCACAACTCACACCAAAAATCCACCATGATCCTTCATAAGCATAAAAGCTTGTCCCAGAAGGCCATGCACTAAAAACACACACAAGTACTCAATGAAAAATCAAACATGTCATCTATCCAGATTCGGATCTGATCGGACATCAAAAAGTTTTGACCTCTTAGACACACTCGCACAACTTGTTATTGCCTAATTTTCGCGTGGAAGTCAAATATAATATAGAACTAACCCTAATTACACTTTAAAAGCCACCTTTGACCTCAATACTTTTACCCTAATTCTGTCCCGGTTTAACTGTTTTGACACCTTAATTTACAAAAATCGTTTGACTGCCTTCCCAACCTCAAAATTGATCGTGGTCGGACTTTTTGGAAATCTCTTTCACTGAACTACAATTTAGACATAAAATTAGTGATCTAACTCATCACCATCTATTAAACACAATCGAATCTTTACAGCCTTATAATTCTGCCAGAAACTTAACTCATTAACTATCAAGTTTTAAACCCTAATTACTTCACCAATCATTATAATATTACTAATTAATGATCCCCACATGTTTTATAATCATAATTTACTGATCTAGATATAAAGCCTAATCCATCATATTAATGCTAAATGAATTATAAAAAAAAATTAATTAGGCATTAGTATTAAAAATTTACCTCAATTATTGAATGATGAAAACCCTAAAAATAATTTCTCTTCTCTTTTTTCTTGGGGTTGGTCGAAATTTTCAATAGGGAGATTATGAGGGTTTTGGTTTTGTATTTATAATGCCCTAGTGAACATTCTAGACCCTCCTTATAATTGGTAAGTGTATTTTGATTAAAATTTAGTTTCCTAATTCTCCCTAAAACCCAAAATTCATTGTTTTATATATACATACATATAATTTTTTATTATTATTATTACTAATTATTACACTTAAAACATTGTACATTTGATATTTTATAAAAACCTATACCAAATTCTAACATCTTACGCGACAATTCTTCGTTTTTACGACAAACCGGAAAATATCATTTTCACTCAAAATAAAATTTCCAAAAATAGAAAATGCACACTTATTATTAATATAAACCATAATAACCAACTCCACGTTCCTGAGCAATCACGCTCAGGATCTCAGGGAGTTCAGGACCCTAAATCCTCAAAAGGACCGTACAATCCTGATGGGAAGAGGGTCCATCAATCATCACAATCAGTTCCTAGTGATACTACTGGAAAACACCCATCAGTAGTTGAAGGCGCTAAGGGGGACAAAGACTCAGAGGGAAAGAAATAACCCGCTGATATGGAACCCATCACCCCTTCAGGCGGATCCATTCACTCAGGAACTGCCCCCAAAAGCCAGGCTGGTATTACCCCAGTTATTATGGCTAGTCAGGCTGAGCAAACCCACTCAGTTATTATGACAACGGGGTCAGGACCTGGCCAAAACAAAGGCGCGTCTTCTTATGAAGAGGAGCCGGTTCAATTTTTGGGTATTGAGTCCATGGGGGACTTTCAGGCTCTTCTTGAGTCTGATGATGAGCTCAAGGAAGAGAGTGATGAGGAAATTTTTGAGGCAGGTGAGGATATGGAAACTGATGAACAATATAAACACTCTGAACAACCTGAACAAGAACATGAGTCATCTCCACATCCAAGTGAAGAATCAGAATCTCAAGCTGCTGGTTCTTCGGATACTGACAACATCCTCACCAAGTATGACAACACTCTTCCTCTCACTGAGAGACAATTGGTCAAGTTCCTGCTTAAGACCAACAAGGCTCTCTTTCAAGGTCTGACTGAAGAAATGTTTGACCAGCACACTGAAGCCGCTGTTCATTATGTGAACCTGAAGGAATCAGTGGAAGCCCATCATGATGATGAAAATGAGCACACGTCATCTATCTTCTTCTCCCTGACGAATCTTGATTTCAACTTAAAACTGTTCAACGAGGCTCTCACCAACTTACAAAAGAGCGTTGACACAATTCAAGAGTCAGTGAAAGATGACCCTGAGCTAAACAAAAAAGTTCTTCAGGCTTCAGAAACATACCAGCAACAAACTTCTCAGTTGACTGAGCTGGTAACTGTGCTGAGATCCTCAAATCTTCAGGGACTCAACTCTTCAGTGGACTCCATCCGATCTTCCCTGGGTCTTATGGAGTCCCACATGGCTTCTTTGGCATCGTCTTCTTCCTCCATGGCTTGGAATCTTGGGCCAAGGATGACTGCATTAGAGGCTTCTCAGGCTTCTCTTGAGACTAAGGTCTCAACTCTTCAGGAGGACACCTCAGACATCAAGTCCATGATGACTGAGATCTATCAGGCCTTCAAAGGTCAAGCTCCCTCAACTTCAGTGAGCGAACCAACTCTTGCTCTCACTATGGGTCAAGCAACAGTTGAGGGGGAGAAAGTCACTGAAGAACCTCCACAACCTGAACAAGAACAACCTCCTTCTCACACTGAGGGGGAGAATCCTGAAGCCACACATCTTCATCCCACCAAGACAAAGGCAAGGGCATTCTCACAACTGTGGAAAACTAGAAGGGGGGTTGAATAGTTTTACGTCTTTTTAAATTTTATTATGAAAACTTTGTTTATTTTTAAAACCTTAGATTCGAATTTATGTGAACTCAACTCTTGAACAATATGAACAAATATAAGTAAATATAAGCAAGCAATGTAAGTAAGGTAATAAAATGAAATGAAAGATAGAGATGGAAAGATCTAACCGAGACACAAGAGATTTATAGTGGTTCGGCTACAAGGACACCTTCCTTGCCCTACTCCACTCCCCGAGTCACCTACTCGAGAGTTTTCTTCACTATGTCAACAAGCTCCCTTATGGCGGAGAAAACCTTACACAACTTTAGCTTACACCGGCTTAACGACACAAAGCTAGATGTCGGGTTCTAATCGTAGCTAGAACCAATCTCACAACTTATACACGACTTAATCACACCTTCTTCACAACCTAGCACAACCTATGTACACTTCTACTTCTTCACACCTTCACTACTTACACACCTTAACTACACAACTTCACTACTTACACACTAATCTATCCCAAACAATTATTCACACAACTATCTAACAAATATACACAACTTTATACACAAATGAATGATGACACAAACAACTTAGGTAACTAAGTTGCAATACTTCTTCTCTAGTTGTTGAAGGAGTATTCTTCTTTTGCACTTGAATGGAGGAAGCTTGGATCACTTGGAAACCAATGCTTAAGAAGATATGATCAAAGGATTTTAGAAAGAATTTACAAGGATTAGAGAGGATTTGAAACAGAAAGTTTGGGGTGCAAAAGGTGAGTAAAAATCCAGGGGAAGGCTGGTATTTATAGGCAGAAAACTGGACAGCTGGAAGCTAGAGGAGCGTGGCCGGCCCCCTTAAATAGGGGGGTGGTCCCCTTAAATTTAAGGGGGCCGCCTAGCAAAATTAAAGGGGCCGCCCAAGCCAACCGTTGCCCAGTTTTGTCTTTTTGTGGGGAAAGTTTTTCTGGAGCAATTTTACTGATTTTGGTTAAAAATTTGAATTCATAAATTTATAATGAATTAAACCTTTTTATTTATTACCAAAAATGTTTTTCTAAAAGATATAAAATGTTTTTGACATTTTATAAAAAATCTAGTTATTAAGAAAATGTTCATTTGGTCATATAATGCATTAAGCATTAGTTCATTCATACCTTAAGTGATTTTAGTTGTAGAAGTGAATATTTACAACTAAGTACTTGTTTATTTTATAAGTTTATGTTTTAATGAGTTTACATTTTGTGATCATCAAAACATAGTGATATGAATAAATATTGATAATGTTTTTAGGCATTATTTATGTCAACAATCTCCCCCTTTTTGATGATTACAAAACCTAAACTCATTAAATCCAAAAGCTTATTTTTGGACAAGTATTTAGTTAGTTTATATTCACTTCTCCCCCTTTTTGTAGAATCAAAAAGGTTATCCCGACAATATTTCTGATGCGAAATTTGTCGGGACGAAAACTCCCCCTTGATGTGTGCTCCCCCTCGTTTGAGGGCACCAAGGAATCGAGATATGGAATACTTGCAAGAAAAATATTAGAAGCACAAGCATACATAGCAAGATATGGAATATAAAAACAACACTCATGGCAGACAACAATCATGGCAAACAAATATTAAGAACACATAGCAAGACATTAATAAGTATGCTTGAAACATATAACAAGGAAAGGTCCTAAATTGCCAAAGAGAGCTTTCGAAATTGCTTGAGACACGAAAGCTTGGAAAATAAGCATATAGTTATGCTTAGATGGTTGATGGTAGAGTGTTTGGGATGGAATTAGTTGAGTGAGGGTAAGGATGTTTGATTAATAGAGGTATATTTTTGGAGGTGGAGAGTTTGGAGCGGAAAGCATGTGAATAGTATTTAGTTATTTGATTGTGAGGGAAATGGAGCGGATGGAGTGGATCTAACGATGTTATATAGGTTTAGAGAAGGAATAGGATGAGGACGAGTGAGTAGATAATCGATCCAATAAATATCTTCACTCAAGGTGAGGTAAGTAATTTGAGTAGGGTGAGGATGAAGGATGGAGGTTGGCCCTTGTTGCAAGGTGCATAGCAAGAAGATCACTACGGTCATGGATTTGGTTTATCTCTTCACGGAACTTTTCTTTTTCCGTGGGAGTGTGGATTTGGTCATTTGGTGGAAGTGGATGAAATTGGGGTGTGTGGTTTGAGGGAAAGTTTGATGGTTGACCAAAATGATGAGAATTTTTGAAGGTTTCATGGAAGTTGGTTTGAGGTTTAGAAATGTAGTTTGGAATGAATGTGGATGTTTGGCCAATATGATGAGGGTTTTGAAGGGTTTCAATGAGGTTGGTTTAAGGTTGAGATGTGTTGATTGGAATGAAGGTGGAGGTTGAGGTTATTTTGTGATGAAAGAGGGCTAGAAGGGAGTTGATCCAATTGAGCAAGGTGTAAGGCAAGAAGAGCACAAAGCTCATGGGCTTCTTTAAGTTCTTCAATGAACTTCAAGTGTTTGGAAGAAGGTGATGATGGTGGAGTATGGTTGTTATCTGGGATGGATGTTTGAACATGTAACATAGGAGTAACATGTGAGTTGGTAGGAGGTGGTGGTGATACTCTTGGTGGTGGAGACATTTGTGAGCTTGGGTAATTATGAGTGGATGAGGATGGAGATATGGAAGAAGGGGATATTCTAAGAGTGGTGAGTGTTTTGGATGGTACATTGGTAGGTTGAATAAGATGTGAGGTGTTGTGAATGAGATTGGAATAATTGTTTAGGGATTGATCATGCTCTTCATATAAATCATATGGAAGAGATGAAGGTGTATTTTTGGGAAGAAAGATGGATGGTTGGTTATTATGATGAGGTTTGTGAAAGGGTTCATTGGAATGAGCTTGAGGATTGGGAGTATAGTTGGGAGCAAATGTGGGTGGAGGTGTTGTTTGTTTATGAGGAATAGGAGTGTTTATGAGATGATGGAAGATTATGAGGAATGAGAGTGTTTATAGTGTGGGATTGATGGGATTAAGGAATGAATAGAATTTGTTGGATGGATTGGAATAAGATATGTTTGTGAATTTTGGGAAGTGTAGGATGAAATGGGGTAAAAAATAAAAGAAGGGAACAGCAACTTCGACCATCAGATGGCCGGTCCCCTTAAACATTAAGGGGGCCGCCTAAGGAATTAAGGGGGCCGCCCATCTGCTGATTTCCAGGTTGCCAGAAATGAGTTTTTGGCAGAAATTTGTAGAAAAGGTTGTGTTTTTGGGTTTAGTTTCAAGCAAGTCCAACTCTTTGAGGCAATTAAGCATATTATAGATATTAAGTAAACAAGTAATTTTATCTAGCATGTAAACATACTCATCAAGCAAGTAATATATATGGACTAGGAAACAATATACTACACCAAGCAAACAAGTAATTTTATCTAGCATGCAAACATACTCATCAAACAAGTAATATATATGAACTATTAGAGGGATCCTAATGTGTGCCTATGTGCAATAAATGAGAACTTAAGATAGCATGAATTTCTAGACTTGTTACAAACAAAATCTTAATAGACAAACCATGTTCCCCTTGATTTGACTTGGTTCACTTATAAATGTCATGTACGTAAATATAGATGACAAATATGAGATCACCATGCATGATTTAAAGAAATGTTTTTAGCATTATTCAACAATGCTTGAAAATGGTTTTTTTTTTTTTTTTTTTTTTTTTTTTTTTTTTTTTTTTTTTTTTTTATGTAGATGTGAAAGTTATTTGAATAAAATAGATTGAGTTTTATTTCAAAATGTGTTTATGAAGAATGGGTAAGAAAAGAAAAATTCTCAATCTTTGACTTTGATCGAAAAAGAATTATATACATAGATTAAGAAGAAAAAATGTTTATAGAAAAAAATATATTTTTCCAAAATGTGAAGTTTCTGTATATTTTTAAAGATACTAGATTTTTGAAAAATAGTTGTTAAAGATCTCATGCTCAAGGGAATTGGTTAAGTCTATTGTCACATGCTACCCTTTTCTACATATCCTATGGTCATAAGGAAGTGATGACTAAATTCTATATGTTTGATGCGAGAGTGTTGAATGGGGTATATCCTAACATCTATAGCTCCTTTGTTGCCGCATACTTATCTAACTTGACGCCATAGTCTATGAGAGTTTGTTTCATCCATAGTTTTCTAATGTGAGAAATCTAATCTTACTTCTATGTTAATGATTAATCCACTTAACTCATTTCACTTCATCACCATGAGTTTTCTAATAGTGGACATAGAAGATTTCCATTTTAAATTTGAAAAAGGCTAAATGAGTTCGACAGTGAATACTTCATTTACTACTTAGGGGGCTAACTAAAGGGTTTCTAGTTTATTAAATCATCAAACGGATATAACTAAAAGTGTAAATGCAATGCAACCTATCAAACTAAGCATATCCTAAGGCAATGATTAATAAGACTATATGTATGAAGTAACTACTCATGAAATTTAAAAAGAGAGCATACCTTATGTCCAGCTTTTCTTCAAATACTTCAAGGTGATATATTGACTTATAGAAGCCAATCATAGATGAGTTTCCGAATTATTCAATGAGTGACGATTTAGCCACTTGGTCCCCATTGTCTCATTTGTCCAAAATTGTTTAAACCAAACATGGTTTGCATTTGCATGTATGGTAAAAGTATTTCCCAAGGGTTGAAACTTGGTTGAAGTGAATAATTCCACATTGGGTGATTATTATTATTAGGAAAGTTTTGTCTACCTTGATTTCTTCTAGGTTGAGGGGTTTTAGACCGAGGATGAGGATTATTTGGTCTATTTGGAGGTGGAGTTTTAGATCTTAATTTCGGTTTAGAAAATCCGGTTTTGGCTTTTAATGATGGTTTATAAAAACTTTTTACTTCCTCATCACTCGCAATAGGTATTTTTCTAACTTTTACATTTATATTTTCACTAGTTGAAACATTATTTGAGTTGAATCCTAGACCGGTTTTATCTCCCGAAGTTCCTTGAACACTTATTATTTTCTTAAGTGAGTTACTACTATTTTTAAACTTGTCAAGTTTGGAAATTTCATCTTTAAGTTTTTCGTTTTCATTTTTGACCTCTAGACATGTTTTACATTCTATAAAAACTTCTTTTTCTTTTTCTAAATGTTGTAGTTTAATTTTTAATTCGAGTACTTCATTTTCTAATCGATTATTAATATGTTTTAGTGATTTATTTTTAGCCATGACTTTTTGACCTAATTTGCATAACCTAATATATTCATTATCTAGGTCTTTTTCGTCTAATGATTGATTTTTATCACTAAAGTATTCGGTTTCGAAATGTACCTCACTTGATGTCTTAGCCATAAGACATTTCTCCTCCTTTGTGGTTTCTTTCTCATCTTCGTCACTATCACTCCATGCTCCTCCAACGAACGCCTTTTTATTTTGCTCCCTTGACATCATTGGACAACTTCCGATGAGATGATTTGGATCACCACATTTAAAACACTTCCTCTCGCTCTTGCTACCTTTGTCGTCTTTGTTTCTTTGGAATGCCTTTCTTTCGTCATGTGGTTGTCTAACGAGTCTTCCTCGTCTTTTGAAGAACTTCTTGAAGTCTCTTACGGCCATGGCATATTCTTCGTCATTACTTTCGGAGGTTGAGCTATCCTCGTCACTAGATTCCTTCCTAGCTTTCAATGCAATTGACTTGCTTTGTTCTCTTTCTCCTTTGACCATCTCGGAGTCTTTCTTTATTATTTCTTCGTAGACTTTCAAGTTGCCGATCAACTCATCAAGTTGAAGAGTTGACAAGTTCTTCGATTCTTCAATCGCCGTAAC
Source organism: Artemisia tridentata subsp. tridentata (assembly GCA_021014915.2). NCBI lineage: Eukaryota > Viridiplantae > Streptophyta > Magnoliopsida > Asterales > Asteraceae > Artemisia > Artemisia tridentata. Next base: position 177,024,584 of record CP139509.1, read on the forward strand.
TTTAGCCCGCCATTTTGGATGAAGAGCCCTAAGAAATTTCCTAACAAAATTCTTACTAGAAAAACTCTCATCAAGTGCTTTTAAACTTGTGATGATAGTGTTAAACCTAGCAAAAGCATTATCTATTGATTCCTCTTCCGGAATCGTAAATTGTTCATATTGTTGAACAAGAAGATCTATTTTATTTTCTTTGACTTGACTATTACCTTGGTGAGTGATTAATAAAGAATCCCAAATTTCTTTTGCGGTTTGACACATAAAAATCCGTTCATATTCTTTGCGTGGTAATGCATTATAAATTACCATTTTAGCCACATTATTTTTTGCTAGTTTCTTTTTCAAATCATCATTTTTTTTTTCAAAAGGTACAATTTCATCTATTTTAGTTAAAGGATTATTTTGAATAGGGGAAAATCACCATAGGTAATAATATGCCAAAGATCAAGATCTTTTGATTTCACATAAGTTTCGAATCTATTTTTCCAATAAAGAAAACCATCACTTTCAAATAGTGGTGGTCTTTGCATAGATTGCCCTTCTAAATATTTTTCGGATTCCATAGATCGTTTCAAGTTTTAAAATACAGTTTATTTTAAAAATCTTGTTTGACTTGGCTCTTGATACCAATTGTGGAAAACTAGCAGGGGGGTTGAATAGTTTTACGTCTTTTTAAATTTTATTATGAAAACTTTGTTTTTTTTTAAAACCTTAGATTCGAATTTATGTGAACTCAACTCTTGAACAATATGAGCAAATATAAGTAAATCTAAATTAACAATGCAAGTAAAGTAATGAAATGAAATGAAAGATAGAGATGGAAAGATCTAACCGAGACACAAAGGATTTATAGTGGTTCGGCTACAAGGACACCTTCCTTGCCCTACTCCACTCCCCGAGTCACCTACTCGAGAGTTTTCTTCACTATGTCAACAAGCTCCCTTATGGCGGAGAAAACCTTACACAACTTTCGCTTACACCGGCTTAACGACACAAAGCTAGATGTCGGGTTCTAATCGTAGCTAGAACCAATCTCACAACTTATACACGACTTAATCACACCTTCTTCACAACTTCTTCTTCACGACTTCTTCTTCACGACTACTTCACGACTTATTCACAACTTCTTCACAACTTATATACTACGGCTTCACACCTTCTTCACAACCTAGCACAACCTATGTACACTTCTACTTCTTCACACCTTCACTACTTACACACCTTAACTACACAACTTCACTACTTACACACTAATCTATCCCAAACAATTATTCACACAACTATCTAACAAATATACACAACTTTATATACAAATGAATGATGACACAAACAACTTAGGTAACTAAGTTGCAATACTTCTTCTCTAGTTGTTGAAGGAGTATTCTTCTTTTGCACTTGAATGGAGGAAGCTTGGATCACTTGGAAACCAATGCTTAAGAAGATATGATCAAAGGATTTTAGAAAGAATTTACAAGGATTATAGAGGATTTGAAACAGAAAGTTTGAGGTGCAAAAGGTGAGTAAAAATCCAGGGGAAGGCTGGTATTTATAGGCAGAAAACTGGACAGCTGGAAGCTAGAGGAGCGTGGCCGGCCCCCTTAAATAGGGGGGCGGTCCCCTTAATTTTAAGGGGGCCGCCTAGCAAAATTAAGGGGGCCGCCCAAGCCAACCGTTGCCCAGTTTTGTCTTTTTGTGGGGATGGTTTTTCTGGAACAATTTTACTGATTTTGGTTAAAAATTTGAATTCATAAATTTATAATGAATTAAACCTTTTTATTTATTATCAAAAATGTTTTTCTAAAAGATATAAAATGTTTTTGACATTTTATAAAAAAATCTAGTTATTAAGAAAATGTTCCTTTTGATCATATAATGCATTAAGTATTAGTTCATTCATACCTTAAGTGATTTTAGTTGTAGAAGTGAATATTTACATCTAAGTACTTGTTTATTTTATAAGTTTATGTTTTAATGAGTTTACATTTTGTGATCATCAAAACATAGAGATATGAATAACTATTGATAATGTTTTTAGGCATTATTTTTGTCAACAACAACCACTGAGCCTAAGCCCACAATCTTGGTGCCTGCCTCCAAGGAAAGAAGGCCAGACCCTGATGAACTAGTCAGGGTTCCTTATGAAATCAATGGGGTAATGGAACTTCTCACTCATGCTGAAATTCAAGCTCACATAGAGAAAGAGGAGGCAACAAAGAAAGCTGCTGAAGATGAAAGGCAGAACAAGCTTGTTCTCATTCAGGTTGCAAGAGAAGAGGCTGAGAAGATTGGGATTGAGGCAAAAGACCTTGCTAAAAGGAAAGGTGGCAAGAGCTTTGTGGAAGCTCAGAATGCTGAAATGGCTGCCCTCAGGCAAAGAAGGGAAGAAAGAATGAAAAGGACTGAAGAGATCAGGCAAAACAGGATTAAGAGATATCAGTGGATCATGACAAATAGGTTGAAACCAGAACCAATCACTGATTTCAAAATTCATCGAAACACCACGCCTGCCACTGTTACTGTCTACAGAGGTGCTGACATGAGAAACTTTGATGTTCATACCCCCTTAAGATTCGCTGACTTCAGGATCACTGAATTGGATGAGTTGGGTCCAATATTAGCGAAAAAAGTCAAATATTGTGGTCCCAGGTCTATTGAAGTCCCTGAGCCTGAGGTATGAAAGATTGGCAGCAGCACCTCAGGAACGTGGTATTCCATCTCTTCTTCCTGCTTCAGCCGAACAGCCTGCCCCTTCTCAGTTTTCTTCAAGAAAGAGAAAGAAAATTGAAGCTGAGCCTGAGATCAAGGTTCCTGGTCTTGACTGTAATAGGGCTCTTCCTAAAGGTGTTCCATTCAGGAACAATGTGGTCATTGAACAACCTGAAAGAGGTGTGTTCTTCATTGATGAGTTCGGTGACCAAGCCTTTAAGAGGTGGAGTGATATTGATCTATCAGGGATCAAAGCCATGCTTGGCTTTCTAATGATGGCCTCTCCACTCAAAACTCCTGAAAATGCGAGGTTTTGTCAAGATCTGAAAAGGAAAATTCGAGAGCACCCTGACCAACAAGAACTGCAGTCAAAGAAGCCTAAGCTTGAAGCCCTTGGGATTAAGTTGAACTGATGAATCTGCCTGACTACCACCACCACCTTTTGTACTTAGTTTTGATAGGACTTGTAATGATATTAATAAAATGATGTTTTTATTATTTCAGTGTCCTTATTTACATTCTAGTACATTCAGTATGAGTAGAAGTCATTAGCTCACTCATTACTGATCAAAACACTTAGGAATAATTTATATTCAAATAGGGGGAGATTGTTAGGTCCGTCAGTACCCAAGAATACTTAAAACAAGATTTGAACACAAATTAACTAAGTGTTAACTTAAACCGAGAACAATTCAAGTCACTGAGAGAACAGTCTCTCAGTGAGTCATCTTCAGGATACTTAAGGCGAATTCAAGAAGAAGGATTCACTACTCAGGAAGGCGGTACTCCCTGAGTAGGACTTAAGCCAAAGAAGAAGATGATGGTTCAGTGAGTGTTGGACAAGAACTCACTGAACCCCAGTCTCCTCAACAACAATTGTTATTAAAAAATGAAGGCGTGTACTGAAGAACCTAAAGCCTAAAAGAAAGGCGGGAAGATCTGGGAAAAGTTTAAGATAAGATCAAATCTTATCTTGTCAGGAAGAAACCTTCCCTAAGACGGCTAAAAGTCATGGAGTGTCAGACCAACCACTCCTAAAGACTTTTAGCCCATTCCTATTGGTTCTTGGAAATGACAATTACTATTGTAATTGTAAGACACGCTTGCTTTAACAACTTGTATTATTTTTAATCACTTTTAATCTTTATACTTGTGCATAAATAGGTTCAGATGGGAGAGAAGTTGAGTGTGTTTTGTACATTGAAAGCTTAGACTTTTACAAAGCAACTTCTCTCCTACAAAGAGTAACGTATCCCTGAGATAGCTCAGTGGGTCGAATTGTTACCACTCAAAGCAAAGCTTGAGTTTAGATAGGAGACACCACCATACCTTGTCTATTCAATCCCAAGTGTTTGTTCCGCAAAACACTTGAGTAATAGATTCTTTGATTCATTTCTAATAAGAATTTAAACGTTGAAAAATACTTATGTGTTTTTACTTTTACGTTTCATTAATCTGTTAGAATTAATCATAACATTGTATTAGTCATAAACACGAATAGATTAACTTTCTAGTTAACTCTAAGCGTGTGAAGAGAACAATACATAACCAAGGAGAATAAGGAACAATATCGGTGGACGGAAGACGCAGAGAACGCGTTCCAGGGGATGAAGAAGCTGATTACAGACCTACCGTCCTTGACAACCCCAATGCCTAAGGAAACGCTCTATGTATATTTGGCCGCTTCTCAGGAAGCCGTGAGTGCGGTCCTTCTGACGGAAAGGAAAGTGTGAGGATTCGACACACGGTTAAGGTGGTTAAACCTTTTGTTCTTTGTGTGTATGATATATTGAGTTAATATGATTAAGAATGCAGAATCTACTTAATCACACTTAGAAGGTTATTTGTGTTATGGAAATGGAGCAGTTGTGATTATTTTATGACAATGAACAATGAAAGATTAACACCAAAAGATTCAATATTATTAATGATAATAATACGAGTGATCTTGAGATATCACTAGGGTTACAACCTTGAATCTTAAGTTTCTATGTTTTGTGATATTGTTGTGTTTGTTCTAGTTCTAACAGTTATGAAAGTTCTAAGTGTTTTTACAATATCAACCAACTATTCGACACTTAATATCAAGTCTAAGATCTTCTTTTATAGTCTAAGAAGATCTTTAGAATATTGCTTAAAGTCTTGATAAACTACTTGCTAACTTATCTTGAGTGTGTCAGTACATAAGATACAACATGTATCTGTGTACACAACATGTTATTGATCACTTTGCTAAAAGATATTATCTACCGTATATCCTTGACTTTAGTACACAAATATCTTTTCAATACTTATCCAACCAGCAGTTGTATATGTGACAATTATCCACTCAGCAGTCTCAACTAGCAGTCCCTTCTTTGTACTACCAGTTAGAACGGTTAGTTATAACTTGAACAATCCTAAGATATACACCAGCAGTTGGAACTGTTAGAGTATTCTTCTCAGCAGTTGGAACTGTTGATACTTGTAATTCTTGATACTTAATCTTCAGAACATTTAATTCCCAACAATCCTCCCCTAAACATGTGAATCCATTTCAATCATGTTTCTGAATTAAATTATGGATTGTGAAGATCTTTCAAACACTTCATAGTCTTCTGTTCTGTGAGATTGAATATCTTTCTCAGTAGCTCATCCGCTTTCTGATCTTTGACTTTAACAATATCAATACACTAATCTTTAGTCTTCAAACATTGACCTAAAGATGGTGCAATTTCCTTGGATGGAGGAATTATAAGAGGCAATGGTGCTGTGTATCTTGGATGCTTGTTTCAACAAGTGAAATCATCTATCAGCATGCCTTTGCAAGTGATGAACAAACGTGGTAAACTGAAATTGAAACTTTTCTTCGTTTGACCTAGATAGAACTTTCTCCTTTGGAATGCTTCATCCCTTCTGAATATATATAATACTCCAGAATAAGCTCTATTCTTGTCATTTTCAACCTCCATGACATCATCTTGTATGCTCTTGTCTTTTCCTCCCTTACATTGGGTTTTTCTTCCTTTCTTGGGCTTTTATTTCCTCCCCTGAAGCAAATAAAATTTTATCCTCCCCTGTTTGGAAGATCTCTCACTATGTACCAAAATATTTCTTTTTCCATTATCTGATCTACCAATGAGAACTTGTTATCAGACAATATTGTACATGAAGCCATCAATTCCTTAAGAGTTTAAGATACTGCCCTTATCACTTCTAGGTGTGTTAACTCCTATGAGAGGTGATTCATGGGACATTTGACTCATGGTCCATCAATGGATGGTTTTTGTGAGTCTCTTTGAAAATCCTTTTAAGAAACTTTTGCCTTAGCAGTATGTATATGATTTTATTATGAAAAACCATACTGCTTTCAACCATTTTGAAGGGATTAAGTGTATAACAGACACTTAATCAAAATTTCGATTTAATGCAACCTCTGGTTGTGTGAGAACCAATGTTTTCAGTTATAAATAACTGCCTGTGTGCAGATAAACTCATTCAAAGAGTTTTCATGACAGGGTTTCCAGCTCATAGTAATTGTTACCTCTAACACAAGTGTTAGATTCACTTTTACTAGCTGTTCTTTCTATCACATGTCCTTAGACTTGCTCATTATACTTTGAAAGTATAAAATGATAGAAAGTGAGTTGAGTCAGTTACTATCTGACCAACTAAGTCATCAATTCAATGTGAAATATGATAACCAGGTTTCAAGAAAGAAGTTTTAAAGAATTAATTAACTTAGGTGTAAACCTTTGTTAATGAGTTCCCAAACTCAGTCCATCATAAACCTGTTATGAAAGCAACTGGAATCACTTTTCTTCTGCTTCCATTTCACTTGAAATTTCCTTATTGCTCAAAGTTCATACCTGAAATTGTTAGTCCAAAACCAAGAAACAAAATGCATAGCATTTGTCTTATAGCAGTATCAATATATGACCAACAGTATGAACTGTTTAAACAAAATTTGTACTAGCAGTACAAACTGTTCTATTAACAGTATCAACCTAAACATATATAAAAACCACATAGATTAGAAATTTTAAGGATTAAGCATTCCAATACTTGCTACCAAGTACTGAAACCTTCCAACATCAAAAGCTTTTGTTAGCAGATCTGCAAAGTTAAATTCTGAAGCAATTTTAAAAACTTGAATTAACCTTTTCTCATTGCAATCTCTAATAAAATGATGTCTAATTTCAATGTGTTTTGTTTTAGAATGTTGTACTGGATTTTTAATAATGCAAATTGTACTACTATTATCAATATGAATAACAGTGTTTAAGAAATTGTACCCATAGTCAAGGAGTTGGTTTTGAAGCCATAGAACTTGACCACAGCAACTTGCAGCAGCTACATATTCAGCTTCAGTTATTGAATTAGCCACCATTGTTTGCTTCTTACACTGCCATGAGACAAGTCTACACCCAAGGAATTGACATCCTCCAGTTGTTGACTTTTTGTCCAAGCTAGCACCAGCATAATCACTATCCGAAAATGCTACCAAGTCAAAAGGTGATTCCTTTGAATACCATAGACCCAACCTTGGTTGACCCTTGAGATATCTAAAAATTCTCTTGACTGCAGTTAAATGAGAAACCTTTGGAGTAACTTGAAATCTTGCACATGCACAAACAGAGAACATGATATCAGGTCTAGATGATGTAAGATACATCAAGGAGCCTATCATAGATCTGTAAGTGTGTACATCCACATTTTCTCCATCTAAGTCTTTTAGAAGTGGCTTCTCAGAGTCCATTGGTGAGCTTGCCACTTTTGAATCAGCAAATTGAAATTTTCTAAGTATCTCTGCAACATATTTGTCCTGAGAGATAAAGATTCCTTCATTTGATTGCTTAACTTGCAGACCCAAAAAGAATGTAAGTTCTCCCATAGAACTCATCTGAAACTTATCATGCATAAGTTTCTCAAACTCTAAACACATCTCCTTCCTAGTAGATCCAAAGATAATTTCATCCACATACACATGCACTAACAGAAGATCCTTCTTGTGCTGTTTGATGAAAAGTGTCTGATCAATCTTTCCTCTTTGAAATCCATTTTCTAATAAGTAGGAAGCAAGTGTTGCATACCAAGCTCTTGGTGCCTGATGAAGGCCATAGAGAGCTTTAACTACTCTGTACACTTTGTCTGGATGTTGTGGGTCAATGAAGCCTGGAGGTTGTGAAACATACACCTCTTCTTCAATTGTTCCATATAAGAATGCACTCTTGACATCCATTTGATAGACTGTGAAGCCTAAAAATGAAGCATAAGCTAAGAAAAGCCTAATTGCCTCAATCCTTGCTACTGGAGCATAAACCTCATCATAGTCTATTCCTTCTTGTTGTGTGTACCCTTGGGCTACTAATCTAGCCTTATTTCGAATCACTATTCCCCTTTCATCCCTTTTATTCTTGAAAACCCATCTAGTGCCAATTACCTTTGCATCCTTAGGTAAATCAACTAGCACCCATACTTTCTGAATCTTGAACTGAAGAAGCTCCTCTTGCATAGCTTCTACCCAGCTTGAATTATCTAAGGCTTTCAGAATGTTCTTTGGTTCATCTTGTGAGAGAAAACATACAAACAAGCAAGAGTTTGAAAACTCATGCTGCTTTGAAGAATAAAGGGCATCAAGAATCCCTTGTTGGTCTGAAGACATCAGTTGTTGTCTTGTCTTCACACCTGATTGTACATCTCCAATCACATTTTCTAGGGAGTGGACTTTGTGAATTCTTGTTTGTGGAGTAGAAGGAACTTGATAATTTGATGGAAGATTGTTGAAATCCACCTCATTATCTGAGAATTCTGCTTCTTTCGTTTCTGAAGGGCCAGTAGCAGAATCAGTTGGCCTAGCAGCAGAATCAGTAAGCCTAGCAGCAGAATCACCAGCAAAAACAATTTGTTGTTCCTGAGTTCCATCTTCTTTCCTTTTATCTTCAACACCTTCTTTAGCTTTGCCAGAAGAAGATTCATCAGTTGTTGAAGTTGATTCCACACTTGTACTTGACCATATTGGCATCCAAACATGATCTTGGTTTGTCTCCTTTTTTAACCTTGCCTCATCTGTTGCTTGTGAACCTAAAAAATCATTAGTTTCTGCAACAACAGGCACATAATTCATTGATTTGGTTAGAGATTCAAGATCAAATAGCCATTTTGGTCCTTGACCTTCTACATTGGATTTGTCTTCCAAAAACTCCACATGTAGGTTTTCTTCTACAATCATAGTTCTTTTGTTGTATACTCTAAATGCTTTGCTATTAAGAGAATATCCAACAAAGAATCCTTCATCTGCTTTACCATCGAATTTTCCTAAATGGTCTAAGGTATTGAGAATTGTCACATGACATCCAAAAGGTCTAAGAAATCGTATTGTAGGAGTTCTACCTCTAAAAAGTTCATATGATGTCTTATTATGAGGTTGTACAACTAAAACTCTATTTTGAACATAGCAAGCAGTGCTAACTGCTTCAGCCCAAAAAGTTATAGGTAGCCTAGAATCAGCTAACATAATTCTAGCAGCTTCAATTAGTGTTCTATTCTTCCTCTCAACAACACCATTCTGTTGTGGTGTTCTAGCAACACTAAATTCTCTCCTAATACCTTTTTGTTTGCAGAAATCATCCATAACTCTATTCTTAAACTCAGTCCCAATATCACATCTAATGACTTTCACTTTCTTGTCTACTTGGTTTTCTAAAAATGATCCAAGAGAAAAAGGCGAGGCATATACGCCCATAACGGCTACATTTAAACCCAAGAATGACAAGGGAGCAAGCCAAGGCATATCTGCCATGACGGTAAAAAGTTGCCTTGCTAAAGGTTAGCCGAGGCGTATCCACCACCAATGGTAATATTTACTTCCAAAATGTTAAGAACGACATACAAATCATAACACACGATTCAAACAAAAACAAATATATTTAAACACATCACATGTATAAATGGCAACACGAGATAGCTATGATAGACAAGGCAAACAAAAAGTCACAATACCGATCATCACAAAAGTCATTACAATCATCCAAGTGTTCTAATACAAAAGAACCATCACCACGGCTATACGAGCCTTACAAACTAAACCATAAAAAACAAGGATTGACAAGCTTCACAAGGCATCCGGAACAGTCTTTGCCCATAGTCAAAATGGAGACGCCCGGATACCATAACAAGAGGATTCAAGACATAACGTTCTCTCTAGTTACATTTCCTCCGTCAACCGCCTCGAAGACATCATTAGCGTCGGCGGAATTGTCAACCGTTGAAACTTCGGTAGGAGCAGGATCTGGAAAGAGTTCCATGATCTCGGCCAAAGGCTTGTAACAGGCGTCACTAACCTTCCGCACGTACGGATACTCAGTCACGAAAAGCTGGTCATATAAGGGCTGGTATTTGGCCTCCGCATCCATGTCCAAATTCTCAAAGTCCGCTAGAACCTCGGTCACTTTCTCTGGAGTACGGTCAATGCTAGCCCCGTCTAGAAAACCCGCCATGGAAGAAAGACTAAATGGAAGAGCCAAAGACTGCTTATACTCGTGACTGCCGAGAAGACGACGAACCACTTCGGGCACGAATTCCTTGATCACTTTGAAACGTTCCATCTCAGCAGTCCCCATCTTTACAGCCAATTCTTGTCTCTCCTTCCGGAGATCCTGGTTATCTTTCTCTTCATCACTCAACAAAGTTTTGGTTTTACTCAGGTCAGCCTCCAATGACTTAATCTGCTCAACCTGCACACCGGAAACCTTTCTCCACTCCTCTTTTTCCCTTTCCAGTTCGGAGACACGATCACTCAGATCCGACAACTTGACCTTACAGTTTGAGTGTTCATCTCGCAACCTTTCCAACTCCCCCGGACTCCTAGTGGCACAACCGGAATGTTCTTTCTTCAATTTCTCCAACTCGTCCAACACATTCTTGTGAAGCTGAAAATTCTCCCGAACGCTGCGCTCACACTTCTCATGAGTCTGGGTAACACTATGATACTCCCCAAGAAGGGTTTCGAACCGAATAAGCATATCAGACTGAGCAATCACACCTTTCCCTAGCAGCATCCAAGCACGACGGCAGGCGTCCTCATCATTCAGGCCCTCCAGGTATTTTTCCTCGCGGGGAGTCGGAAGGTGGGCCATCATATCTCGGCACACCGAAGAACCAATCATTCGGGCATCTGTAGTCAAGGACCATCCCGGTACAAAGATGTCTCCGGAAGTAAACTCATCTTTGTCAGTCTCATCTAAACCTTCCAAGTTTTGTTTCTCTTTACCCCGGCCATAAGAAGATACCAAGGGACTTCCTACAAAATAGATAATGGACATCGCTTGTGAGAAAAGAGCGCACGCAGGAAAACAAGTTAGCAAATACACATAAAAAAAAAAAAAAAAAAAAAAAAAAAGGAAGAAGAGAGAGAGAGAGAAAGAGAAAGGGGAGCATATAGCTTACCATCACGGTCACCACCGAACTGGCTACTAGCTCCTTCTTCTCCCTCCGGATGTTTCACAGTTCCATCCGGATGAACCGACCGAAGGGGTTGGGGAGCTGAAATATGCTCAGAAGAATCCAGATCGACGACGGGAGTTTCGGTAGATGTTTTTCCCTTCTTGGACGGATGAGAGGCGGAGCTCTCTCCGGCGGGACGTTTGCCCAGACCCTTGGTTCCTTTACCCCCTCCTTTCGGCTTCAAACCCAATCGGGCAGCAATTTGTTCTTGTTTCTTTCTCTTTGCCTCTAAAACCTTCTCGCTAGGCACCTCAACTTCTTTCATCTCAGCTGTTTTATCCGGGATATCAGCGTTAGACCCGGAGGGTTCCACCACATGCAGCTGATGAGTTTCACCTTCACGATAGGGGTCACCCTTAACCATAGATGCCCCTTCCCTCCGCTTCGGCTTTCTAAGGTACTCAGACATTGTCAAAGCTGCAAACCAATAAGTCAAGAGTACATATCATTCGGAAGTAAACATGCAAAAAATAATATCAAAATATATATATATATATATATATATAAATATATATATATATATATATATATATATATATATATATATATATATATATATATATATATATATATATATATATATATATATATATATATATATATATATATATATATATATATATATAGGGTAGGGTTCTTTTCAGAACCAAAAAAAGGTACAGAACTGCGAGAACCAGCATCAACCAATCAGATTTTTTTAGATATTTATTTTTATTATTTAATTCAAAAGGGTATAATGGTAAAATTACATTTTTTATTTTCTTTTTGAATTTTTTTAATATAAAACGTTTTTTTAGTTCCTAAATTTTAGGATTTTTTTTTTTTTTTTTTTTGGTTTTTGGAAATACATTATGTGCACATGTGTTTTGTAAAAAAGAATGTTAACCACTAACTATATTATGACAATTGTATTTTTCGTTTATGCATAGGTGTTTTGTATATGCACATGTATCTTTAAGTAATATAACATAAATATAAATACAAACAACAAAACTTTAACAATAGATTTATGCAATTTCAAAATTTACAAATTGTATTACTCTAGTGATATAATATTTAGTTTTATCACAAACATCCATTTGTTTATACTTGTATTCAATTTTATTACAAATATATGAAGCGTGCACATGTGCATAATCCAATGTCTTTAACAGTTGGTTCATCTTTTTGGCGTGCACATGTATTCCTCGCCTGGTTCAAGAACCCATGAAATCTGCACATGTAATACATGAATTATTTAATCATAAAAATTAACAAAACACATATGCACTATGTATTTTTCTAATAAACACTAGACTCGAACATTCGGACAAACATATGCACATGTATTTTTCTAATAAACAGTTGGTTCATCTTTTTGGCGTGCACATGTATTCCTCGCCTGGTTCAAGAACCCATGAAATCTGCACATGTAATACATGAATTATTTAATCATAAAAATTAACAAAACACATATGCACTATGTATTTTTCTAATAAACACTAGACTCGAACATTCGGACAAACGTATGCACATGTATTTTTCTAATAAACACTAGACTCGAACATTCGGACAAACATATGCACATGTATTTTTTTATGACTGCATATCTAAAATTACCCAAACAATAAGCACACTTATAAATACTCATTTTATATATAATCACACATCATAAATTGTGACCCAAATCAAAATTCACCCACCACCCGTGCAAATTCACGAAAAATGAACCACCACAGACCATTCAAAGCCACACAAATGAACCACCACTAAAAAATGGCTTAGGAAGTTCCCGTCAAATATAAAAAGCAATAGAGGATCTAACAATTTATAGCCATAAGAATTAAGCCAACAATGAAAAAGAAAAAAAAATTGCCAACATGCATATAAATATTTAGAGCACGGCTTGAATCAAAACAAATATCATATGCATACAAAATTAGATCAAGCTTAAGCAAAACCATATCTTGGAGCAGATCTCGTAATAAAGGACTAAAAAATCATAAAATGCCAATCTATTCTTTTTAAGATGATAAACACATTTAAGCACCAAACTTTTACCTTTATGAAACTTCTTTTATCCCACTTCTTTACATCTCTTCTTCATTTTACAAATTTGGAACTTGCATCATCACAGATTCTTTAGAAGCAAAGCCTCTTTCTCAATTTCCGAATTTAAAATAACGAATTATAACAAACTTGTTATACTCGTTATTTTCAGTCGGCTCAAAAACATCAAAACTAAACATAAACCTACCTGAGATCTTGAAAAGACCTTGAAGATACGCATAAAGGGCTACAGGTTGGATTTGGTTTCGATTAAAGTCACTGGAATTTATATTCGATTGTGACTAGACGTGCGTGAACCACGGATCGAGGACAAGGAGGGTGAAATAAGGGTGGGTTTGTTGTTGTTTGGTGGTGGAAGGCGGCGGTGGGTTCTTGTTTGGCCGACGGCGGCTGCCAAAGAGAAGGGAGGGAGAAGTTTTTTTAGGGTTTGCAGTAACACAAATGAAGAGAGAGAGAGATGCTGGGAAATTAAATATAAAACGGTTTTGAAATGATTATAAAAAATACCAATAATACCCCTAAACCCTTTATAAAACATTCCTTGATTTTTTATTTAATTACAATCATGCCACCATCATTTATAACCATTGATTAAATAATAGATGGCTAGGATCGGTTCTCGCAGTTCTGTACCTTTTTTTGGTTCTGAAAATAACCCTACACTATATATATATATATATATATATATATATATATATATATATATATATATATATATATATATATATATATATATAATGTAAATAAGGCAATAATAATAACATGCAAGGGCTATACCCTTTCCCTCGGCATCACGAAGCGCCGCTCGGAATCCCGGATGTTCCCAATGAGAGGTCAACCCAAGAGCATATAAGAAGCCTCGGGGAACCCGAATGAGATCAATAACATGCTTAGCCAATCGCTCGGCATCCTCTACATTATACTCACCCCTCGGAAAGGGGACAGAAATATCCGAATCATGGTGACGCCATGGCATAGCAAAAGGAATAGCTCTTCGATCTATCAAAAAGAACTGATTCTTCCATCCCTTCAGGCCCGTCAGAATTTCGTTAAAACAAACCTTCTTCTCTTTACCCCCACGCTTTTCGAACGAGAACCAGTGCCCTTGTTTACTCAGTTTATAAAACACCCGAAAAAGAGAGGTGGTCGGAGAGATATGTAAACTTCGGCTGTAAACCTCGAAGAGAGAGGCACGATGCAGACCGAGAGGAACCATCTGAGAGATATGGACTTTGTAATACTTGATCACACTCAACAAAAACTCAGAAAAAGGCACACTAATGCCACCTTCGAAGAAGTACTCCTGATATAACCCTATAGCGTCTGACGGCAGCTGGTCCATCGTCATATCTGGAGGAGGAAGCCTCGGATTTAAATCTACCGGAAGACCGGCCTCCATCACTATCAGCGTTATGGCCGCCTCATCCATACGGGAGGTATACTTACGAATGTCGAATTTAGGCATAAACTCTTCGGCGTCCGGAGGATCCTCCTCACGAAAGGAATCCGATCGACGCGACATAGTCGAAGAACTAGAGGGTATAGCCGAAAAACAAAGATAACAAGATAATGATAAGAGGGAACGTACCTCTTGGGCCGGACGAAATACGCTGTGGAAAACTAGAAGGGGGGTTGAATAGTTTTACGTCTTTTTAATTTTATTATGAAAACTTTGTTTCTTTTTAAAACCTTAGATTTGAGTTTATATGAAAATGATACTTGAACAATATTATTAATTATATTTGTATCCTTTTAGATTTGTTATAAAAGTTTTCTTTTTATGAATGGAGTTTTAAATTGATCTTTATGTGAAATCAACTTCTACTTAATACTAATAGTTATATATGCCTATATGTATGAAAGTAACGACGATATAAAGAAATAAGTAAGAGATGGAAAGATCAAACCGAGACACGAGGGATTTATAGTGGTTCGGCTACAAGGACACCTTCCTTGCCCTACTCCACTCCCTGAGCACACCTTGCTCGAGAGTTTTCTTCACAACTTCAATAAGCTCCCTTATGGCGGAGAAAACCGTACACAACTTTGGCTTACACGAGTTTAACGACACAAAGCTAAATGTCGAGTTCTAATCGTAGCTAGAACCAATCTCACAACTTCACAACACAACTTCTTCACAACTTATTCACAACTACTTCACAACAGCTTCACGACTTCTTCACGACTTCTTCACGACTTTAACACGACCGCTACACAACCTCTATGATGCGGCTTCACGACTTCAACACTATGTCTTCATGACTAAGACTTCACAACTTCAACATGACCGCTACACAACCTCTATGCTACGGCTTCACGACTTCAACACTAGGACTTCACGACTAGGACTTCACGGCTTCAACACGACCGCTACACAACTTCTATGCTACGGCTTCACGACTTCAACACTAGGACTTCACGACTAGGACTTCATTGCTTCAACACGACCGCTACACAGCTTCTATGCTATGGCTTCACGACTTCAACACAAGAACTTCACGACTAGGACTTCACAACTTTAACACGACCGCTTCACAGCTTCTATGCTACGGCTTCACGACTTCAACACAAGGACTTCACGTCTTCTAAGCTACGGCTTCACAACTTCTACACCACGGGTTCACGACTTCTACACAACGGCTTCATGACTTCTATACTTTGACCTCACAACTTCTATACCACAACTACTTATACAACATCTTCACTACTTACACACAACACTAATCTACAACACACACCTTACATACAAACGAATGAATAATTTACAAACTTTGTTAAACACACAACTTAAGTAACAAGATGATACTAAGTTGTAATACTTCTAATCTTGATTGATAGAAGTATTCTTCTTTTGCACTTGGATGGTGGAAGCTTGGATCACTTGGAAACCAATGCTTAAGATTACATGATCAAAGGTTTTTTAAGATATGAAATGAGATCTACAACAGAAAGTTTTAGTGCAAAAGGGTGAGTAAAAATCCAGGGGAAGGCTGGTATTTATAGGAGAAAAATCTGGACAGCTGGACCCTACTGGAGCGTGGCCGGCCCCCTTAAATAGGGGGGCGGTCCCCTTAATTTTAAGGGGGGCGCCTAGTAAAATTAAGGGGGCCGCCCCTGCTGAACGTTGGCCAGTTTTGTCCTTTTGTGGGGAAGGTTTTTCTGAAACATTTTAACTGATTTTGGTTAAAAATTTGAATTCATATTTTTATAAAAGATTAAACATTTTTATTTAATACCAAAAATGTTTTTCAAAAATATATAAAATGTTTTTGATGTTTTATAAAAAATCTAGTTATTAAGAAAATGTTCCTTTGATCATATAATGCATTAAGCATTAGTTCATTCATACCTTAAGTGATTTTAGTTGTAGAAGTGAATATTTACAACTAAGTACTTGTTTAATTTATAAGTTTATGTTTTAATGAGTTTACATTTTGTGATCATCAAAACATAGAGATATGAATAAATATTGATAATGTTTTTAGGCATTTATTTATGTCAACATACGCAATAACCAATCGAGAAAAACGTTCGGAAAAAACGGATGGAAGATGTGTCAGAGAAATGTGAGAAAATTACAGTGGTAAAAATAAAGCGAGCGAGAGTATTTATAGGCGAAAAGAAAAGAGCGTGAAACGTCGCATCGTGTCAGATGCTGACGTGTCTTCTCCTCATCCACACGATGAGACACACTGCCATGTGTCACAATCTTAACAATGCGGTAAAAACGGCGGCGCTCTCCTAAACACACGCAATTATGGTTTTTGGCATGTTGCGCATAAAGACTCTAATTCGGAGTCCCACGGCCTAGACACGTCGGGAAGACCGGAACGACAATTTTACAAAAGTATCACACCATCGTTAAACGATACTATGATACTGGGGGGGACATGTTGGCGTATATAGCCGAATGGCTCAATCCGAATGGACCTCATAGGTCGTTCGCTGTCAGACTACGGGCGTATATATCCGAACGGTTCAATCCGAACGGATATCTCGATCCGGACGAACCTCTTGGGTCGTTCGGACTAACGGTTATCTCCAGACTAAGAAGTCAAACCTAACATTAGTAGTATGCGTCAGAGACGCAGGAACCATGGCAGACCAGAAAAAAGACCTAAACAGAGCAAGTCCCCAGTTGCCGCTCAAAAAGGTCACCATCACGCTTGGACGTATCCGATGGAGACAAAAATAGGCCTCCTATATAGAGGAACAATCCTCAGTCAATGGTAACTTTTACTTTACACACAGTACTTAACTTATTACCGCACCTATTATCTTATTTACCGATACTTACTCTCACGCCGGAGTTTGGTCCTGGGGTCACACCCGGGACGAGACTAACGCGTTCACTATCTTAGCAGGTATCCGAAAGGCTTGACGACATCATGACCGGAGGATACTTTGAAGAATTGCTCAACCCGCAGAAAAATACTTAAACACGTATATTATACATTTACCTATATTAAACATTTACCGATCGAAACGACCCTGTTTTATACGGCTCCAAAACAACGTCGTTTTAGGTTTTTTCTTTACTTTTTTTTTTCTCTTTATCTGTCGGCAAACGACGCCATTTGATATTTGAATGTAGTTTTGCTAGAAAATGACGTCATTTCACGTTTGATTTTCCTCTTCTTTTTTTTTAAGAAATCATATATTAAGTTTCGGTTTACCAAAGTTCATGCAAAAAACACTCAGGGCTTTCTAGAACTTCGTACTTTTGATCTTTATGGCAATTAGAGCACTTGGTGTCGAATTCGTTGTGGCTCGCCGTGCTTATGTGGCACCTTCGCCACAACTCGCCGTGACACCGCCCTCCCTCGCCGTCCCTCGCCGTGAGGCACCTCCTCGTGTGCACGACGAGCTTCAATTCGTCTTTTTTGTCAGATGTTAACGTTACCCAACGTATTTATTAATATCAAATGTTTTTTTTTTTTTTTTTAGTTTTCTTGCTTTATTTAATATCAAAAAGAAAAGAAGATGAAACGTTGCTGGTAATGTGCAGCGGCATTCTTGAAGAAGAAGATGGAGGAGTAGGCATTATACATTATAAGAACATTATACAATATATATAAAAGGCAGTTTTTGCATGCTTCAAAAACATGTACCGCGTGCTTCAAAAACATGTACGAAATGCTTCAACAACATGTACGAAACAGTTGTCCTACAGTTGTGCTACAGTGTATGAACAGTTGTTGAAACAGTAGTGTGCTCCAAAGGATTGTCCAAAAAACAAAAAAAAAAATGTAGCCCGAAAAAAAAAAAAAAAAAAAAAAAAAAAAAAAAAAAAAAAAAAAAGGTAGCCGAACCAGTATACAACCAAACGGATCCAAACAACTCCACATCAAACAAATATCATCACAACAACATGGAACAAATATCATCACAAACCACTATACAAAAAATAAAGTTAATCACATGAATGCGCAGTACAACAATGAAAAAGTAAAAAGGAATAAGGTTTTGATAACAACATATCAATCAATCTGTCCCATTCAAATTACACAAATTAACTTCTTTTTAAATGTTTCGGACCTTACCCGACAATGATGATCAAAACCATCAACACATTTATCACAGCTTCTGCAATGTTTGCTATACTTGCGTACCTATAGGAAAGTGGACACAAGATTTAGTTGACCGAGTGACGGGTTTTTACCGAGAAGGAGATGGAGGGGAAGGTGGTAGTGGTGGCGGCGTGGTGGCAGAAGGTGGTGGTGCCGCGTGACAGTTTTGCGGTGGGAGCCACGAGCTAAAACGCTCCAGAAATGCAGTACATAAGCCGATCTATCGATTCAGCTAAAAATACGGCTCGCCGGAAAATATTCCGGTGGCCGGAATAATCGCCGGCAGTGGTGGTGCCGGAAGGAAGAGAGAGATTGAATAAGTTGGGGTGTCGCCGGCGGGTAGAGAGAGAAGGAAGAGAGAGATTGAATAAATAGTAATTGAATTATTATTATTCTTTGAGGGTATTTATATTTTTTAGGGAGGGACCAAGTATGTAAATTGAAAAGTGAGGGATGTGTTGTGTAAATATGGGCAGAGGGACTAATTCTGCCACCTTGGCTATACTTTTACAATAAACATCGCGAGACCCATTTAACATATCAAACGGACTTGAAAATTAACGAAACTTGCGCCATTGTTCACGAAATAATTTTTACAATAAAAACAAGTATAAATATGCAATATTTTCAAAAATCAAAATTTTTGAAAATTACGATACGTTTTGTGCTTTTTAGGTTGTGCCGGTTCACTAATAAGGACAATATGCAAAAACCTAAAAAAAGGTATGAAAATATAAGAAAACAAGCGAAAACGTATGAAAACATAAGAAAACGAACGAAAACATAAGAAAAAGACTAATGAAAAAGACCGTTTTGTACCTAAAATGTAACCAATGTCATCGTTTATAAAGTTCAGTAACATATTTAAAAAACCAGTTAACATGGGTAACCCGGGTCAAAAAAAAAATAGTAAATTTTTTCAAATTTCTAAAAAACTTTAATAACTTGCAGATGTATTAACCCTATTTAGTATCTTAATCAACTAAAAGAGACGTTAATTGGTATTAATAGAGACGTTAATTGGTATTAATGATACGTTAAAACAAGACTTAGCACCGCATTCCCGTTGCAACGCGTGAGTTTTCCAGCTCGTTTAAGTGTATAGATCAAATGGTCAAATTTATTATTTTCTACTGGTCCAATAATAGTGTTAGTAATATTTGAGAATTAACTCACTTAGGCCCAATCAAGTGATAAAATCAAATGCAATATTAGAGTACTAATTTTCTTTTCATCGTGGTTTTGTTTATTATATTGATGTATTGTATTTTTATTTTTAATGAAATGAATTTAGTTTATTTGGAAATTTGAATAAAAAAAATAAAATAGGAAGTGGCGGGACCAAATGAGTAAGTTGTGGTATGTTATGATAAGGGGGGTTGTAAAGGGAGGTATGTCATAGTGACGTGGCACCTCCATGGGACCCAAATGAGGAGTTTGGGTATGTCATGACACCTAGTGCTCTTAGGCGAGCATCAAATGACAGGTTAGTGGTTCTTCCTTATCGTGGGTTCTAAATTTTGTTCCTTTCATTTTCTCATTAATGTTTTAGGTTTTAGAGCATCAAATGTTGTTGATGATTTTAGATCATTTGCAGTAGATGATAGTGTTTAATGTTTGAAATTATTTACAACGTTTAAGGTCATTGTTGCAAGTTTATGGATGTACATATAAGTTGTCACTAAACTGTTGCTCTTTAATTTTTTTTTCTTATAAGTATGAATTGTAGTATTGCAATTTAGATAGGTGCATGGGTTGTGTAGTTGTCAATTTCAAATTGGTCGTTGTGTTTAACAACTTAGTACGTTAGTTTTGCACGCCTATGTTTTGCAACAAAGGCCCACGTCCATGTTGTCTTCATCCTACTTAAGGGAGTACATTGAAAAAATTATAGATGCGGCGCATCCATGAATACGCCGTATCTCTTTCTTCAATACGGCGCATGTACTATAACAGGTCGATTCTACTTTTCATTCTACCATACGCCGCATGTACTTTCCTAGATGCGCCGCATCTAGGCTATAACAGATTAACACTTAACAGTTAACACTATAACCACTTGCCCTTAAAACCACTTTTAGACTCGGTCCATTTCATCTAGGGTGGGGTCCCACTACCCGGGAAACGGGTCTAACAAAAAAATCGTCCCTAAAGTTTGGCCAATATGCAAGTTTCGTCCCAAATGTTTGAAAAGTGCAAGGATCGTCCCTGTGAAAAAACTTTGAGGCAAAAATCGTCCCTGACCAACATCAAATGACTAAAATACCCTTGTCTTCTTCTTTTTCTATATTTCTTTTCGGTTCCTTACACAATGGTCCTTGTGTTTAGCCAGATTTTACAAATTTAGTCCTGTTTTTTTTTTTTTAATTATTTATTTAACTATTAATATTAGTATTATTTTTTTATACATTTTCGTCCGTATTTCTTATGTTTTTGTCCGTTTTTCTTACGTTTTTTTTGTTTTCTTACGTTTCGTCCGTTATTCTTACATTTTTTCCGTTTTCATACGTTTTTATACGTTTTCATCCACTTTTCTTAAGTTTTTGTCCGTTTTTCTTACGTTTTTGTCCGTTTTTATTTGTTTTCATACAATATTATCCGTTTTTATACGTTTTCGCCCGTTTTCTTACGCTTTCATCCATTTTTAGCCGTTTTTCTTACGTTTTTGTCCGTTTTATCCATTTTTGTTCGTTTTTCATACGTTTTTGTACGTTTTCTTACTTTTTTTCCGTTTTCATAAGTATTTATCCGTTTTTATACATTTTCGCTCATTTTCTTACGCTTTCATCTGTTTTTATACGTTTTCGCCTGTTTTCTTACATTTTTGTCCCTTTTTGTATGTTTTAATCTATTTTTCTTAAGTTTTTTCCCTTTCCATACGTTTTTTATCGTTTTTATACGTTTTCGTCCCGTTTTCTTATGTTTAAATCCATTTTATTTCGTTTTTTCTTACGTTTGTCCGTTTTATCAGTTATTCTTACATTTTTGTCCGTTTTTATACGTTTTCGCCCATTTTTTGTCCGATTTTATACGTTTTCGTTCATTTTTCTTACGTTTTTGTACGTACCAAAACGGATAAAATGGACAAGAAGTATAAAAATGAACAAAAACGGATGAAAGTGTGCGAAAATGTATAAAAACGGATAAAAACAGATAAATACGCAAGAAAATATATAAAAATGAACAAAAACATAAGAAAACAGACAGAAACGGATAAAAATGGACCAAAACTCAAGAAAACGAACAAAAACGTATAAAAACGGATTAAAACGTAAGAAAACGAAAAAAAACGTATAAAAACGGAAAAAAAACATGTGAAAACAGAAAGAAAAAAAACATAAGAAAAGCTGACAAAAATGTAAGAAAAACGGAAAAAAAAGGTAAAAAAAAACGGGCGAAAGCGTATAAAAACGGATGAAACGTATGAAAACGGAAAAAAAAAAACGTAAGAAAGACGGACAAAAACAAAAGAAAATGGACGTAAACGGATAAAAACGGACAAAAACGTAAGAAAACGGGCGAAAACGATAAAAACGGATGAAAGCGTTAGAAAAACGGATGAAAATAGAAAAAACGTAAGAAAAACCGACAAAAACGTAATAAAAACGGGTGCAAACGTAAGAAAACGGACGAAAACGTATAAAAACGGACGAAAACGTATAAAAACGGACGAAAAAGTATGAAAACGGACAAAAAAGTAAGAAAAACGGATGAAAACGTATGAAAATGAAAAAAAACATAAGAAAAACGGACAAAAACTTAAGAAAAACGGACGAAAACGTATAAAAAAATAATACTAATATTAATAGTTAAATAAATAATTTAAAAAAAATCAGGACTAAACTTGTAAAACCTTGCGAAACACAAGGACCATTTGTGTAAAAAACTGAAAAGAAATATAGAAATAGAAGAAAACAAGGGTATTTTAGTCATTTGATGTTGGCCAGGAACAATTTTTGCCTCAAAGGTTTCTCACAGGGACGATCCTTGCACTTTCCAAATATTTGGGACGAAACTTGCAATTTGACCAAACTTTATGGACGACTTTTGCAATTTACTCCTACTTAAGTTTAACATGTAATGTTTAGTTTCAACTACATTCTTTTTTTTTTATCAATGATGAGTTGGTCTAGTGGTAAGAACTTGGCTTGGTAACCTTTAGGTCCCAAGTTCAAACCCCACTAGTGTCAACTTTGAGATACTAGGAAGTCCCTCTATGAGGGCTTGGCTTGGGTATACTCAGGTCAAGTCTGAGGGGGCAGGGTTTACTCCTATTAATCGTCGTGCCTTCGGGCGGATTAGTAGGGGGTTTTCCCCCCATCGGGTATTTGGTTATAGCTTTCCACTTCGAGGGAGCTCTCTAGCGCGGGCCCAGTTAAGACAACGTAAGCTAGACTTTCTACTGTTGAATCGCGACACGAAGTTTAAAAAGAAATTCACCTTTCAAAAAAAAAAAAAAAACTACATTCTTTTTTATGCCTGCCAACAACGGAATTATAAAGTGGCAGCGTCGCTTATTTAGTTCTTTATGTTCTTTTCATGTGGGATATGGTTATTGTAGGGAATTTGATTTGGCGTCGTTCTTTTGTTGCTCTAAAACAGGCGTGACCAGTGTAGGTATGTTTGTTGTTACTAATTTTATTTGCTTATGTTTATGTCGCAACCATCATTGAATTGTCTGATATTTGTATATAATACGGGCCGCATATGCATAATCATTATTCATTACTGCCAAATACTTTGATTCTATTTCATTATTAGCACGAGAATGGCAGCGGTCCGCCGCGTTGCGGGCGGGCCTATTTTTCGGCCGAGGCCATTTTGCATAAAAATAAAGCTGAATATCTAGGCTGTGTATAGTCACGGAATCACAAAGCAAATGGCAAGCATACATTTATATATAATAATAACATTTGTGAAGGGATGTACATGAGTTTGTGTTTACCGGATTGTACATTGTCACACTTTTTAGCCGCAATTTCAGGACCAAAACCCCCTCCTTGCAGCCCCCATTTCAGCAGGTAAACACCCCTATTTAAGCAACTAAACCGTCTCATTTCAGGTCCCATTTCAGCAACGAAACCCACTGGCTGCAGCCCTCATTGCAGCTACCAAACATACACATTTCAGCGGCCATAGCCACCCGTTTTACCCGCAATTTCAGTGGCAAAACCCCCTCCTTTCATCCTCATTTCAGCACCAAAACACCCTCCTTTCATCCTTCTTGAAGCCCCCGTTTCAGCCCCTACATGTTGCATATCATTTGCAGCAACAACAGCCTACAGGTTGCATATCATTAAGCTAATTAGAAACATTCTAACATATATAATTAAAAGTTATTAACTCATATGACCTGGAATATACGGCCATTACGTTGTATCAGTCCATTACGTTGTACTATAACAGGGAATATACGGCCATTTCAACCCCCAAATGCACCAATTGCAGCCCCCATTTCAGCCCCACAAACGCACAGACTTCAGCCCTTATTTCAGCACCCAGACGTACCCTTTGCACTCACCATTTGAGGTCCGAATCCCACAACCATTTGAGCTGCGAAACTGTCCCATTTTTGCCCTACTTCATCCTCCATACACACCCATTTCATGACCCTAAACGATCCACATTTCAGCCCCCAAACGCAGCGACTGATATTAGTCGCGTTTAGCTTTTTTAGTGTCAGGTCCATTTGGTTCTTCGACTTTAGCTGTGAATGGATGGGTGCTTGCATACTGTTGTAGGCCTGCACCGTGCATCCTAGTACATATGAAAAGGAGAAAGAACGCGGTTAGTTTTTGTTGTATATTGTCAGTAAAAAAGACAGTAAATTAAAAAGATGACAGTATTAAAAAGCGAACACATACAAAAGATGACAACAGAAATCATTCAGAATACACATACAAAATCAAACACACTATAACTTTAAATCAATTTCACTCTCCGCATGCACAAAAGCGTAGCTCTCAGCAGCAGAATCTGCAGTCACATCAGTAGGTGTTTTCATCTCCGGAGAAATATTATAATAGTAAGAACTGATAATCGTTGCCAATTTCCCATTCACTGCATCTGTATATATCATCAAAAGATATAATAACCATTTAAATGAACCTGTTATTAGCAATAATAATCAAATAATACCAACTTAAGGAGCGCTTGGATTTAGCTTATTTTTTGGGCTTATGAGCACATTTGAAACTGTATAAGCTAATAAGCACATTTGGATAGCTGACTCAGCAGCTGATTACTATTAAATTGTGGCTATTATGGGCTGTTCAGATTACGTATTACAACAGTTTACCTTTAGTCGTCTTCTTTCCATTGGCCTTTTAACTTCTCCAACCATTGTAATAGCACTCGTGTCAATAATTCCAACGGCTGCAATAACACGCAATGTTATTTTTCGACCATTGTTTATTTTTTTACAAAAAAAGTTGTTGTAATATGTATAATTTATGAGGCAATCAATGATTACTTACTACTCAATGCAAGTACAACATGTTGCAGGCTATTTTCCCCTAAACACTTCAACCTAACTTGGATCAAATGTGAAGGTAATCCTTGCTAAAATATGATATTAACTTTACAGGTTAGCATTTGGATCAATATAGGAGTCGGGAATTTTCCTTGAATACCAATTAAGGAACTAAGGAACTATATCAATTAAAAGTGACAGTGTAAGTAATCATTTTTTTGAAACTGTTGTAGCATGGGTTGTTGCAATAGAACTCATTTTGTTCCATTATTAGAAGTTGGCATATTTAGCAAGAAACAATCCTTGTTTGATAGGCACATTTTGTTAGCAAGATATTTTGCTGTTTATTGTTATGACAATTAAAAGTGACAGTGTATGACTATGGAAAACAGCAATCTAAGTGTATACAATGGACCAGAAATAGTAAAGATGTATGAATACCTTAAGGCGTTTTAATAAAGATTCAATTTTTCTATGTTTTGTCAAAGTCGGTGCAAATTTCTACACACAATGGTGTCCCATTTTTAAACATGTCCTAAACGACGTGAAACCCATAATAAGTTATCTCAATCTTTAACAAACTTATATTACAGCTTATTAGACATGTCTAAGTCATGGTTCTTCAGGCTTTAAGCCAGATTTGCTTATTTACGTGCTCATTTAAGCTCTAGACAAACACCCCTTTATTTAATATCAACATTGATCACATCTAGTAGCGGCATAACTTCTTTACCTAATAATGTTTTAGATAGTTCCTTCACGTATATAGATGATATATAAATGTTACAACCATATTTGTTAAAGGTTTTATGGCTCAAACAGACCTGAAATCGCTCGAAATGCCTTTTTTATTTTCCAATCAGCTATGCACCTTTGACTTTTTCAGAAAATTGTGTCCGACTTTGACCAAGCCTAAATCCATCGTTTTATACCTTCAGGCTTAAAAATCTTGCGCTATTTTTAGTAAAACATAATTTCGGACAACTTTGATGTTTTAAACTTAAGCCGGTTTGGACCAGAAAGGGGTCAAAACCTCGATTTCAAATCAGAATCAACATGTTATATTTTTACAAAGTGCTGTCAAAATTTCTTTTATTTTGTCAATCTTAAATCGGCCGTATCTCCTTCGTTATGTGTCCGTTTTCGACGTTCTTTATATGAAAATTTATCTATACGACATAAGCTATCCAAAAATCAATCTTTTAGCTTATCAAAACATTGTTAAGTTACCCAAATCCTATAATTTAAATTGTGACAGCAAGTATATATACTCGAAATCTACCCAAAACATCGCCGCAACTTCACAATACCTTAAATCTAACCTCCATCAACTACTTAATCTAAAATTCAAAATTACCTATAGAAGCTAATAAATTTAAATCTTAAAATAAAGACATAATTACCCGGAAAGCATAAGTATTCTTGTGGTTTTACCCGGAAAGCATAAATATTTAAGGTACTGCGTTTAGTTCAAAGAGCTGCCAAAACCATTGTTGCAGCCTCAGTCACCCGTTCTCGATATTCATCAAACCAACACTGCAAAACAGTGGTGCTTTAGACAAATAGGTCATACAAAGTATTAAACCTTAAAACATATTCCAAGCAGGAAATGGTATTACGAAGTATAAAAAGTTCAAGTACTAACGACAGGTACGTTATTTTCCTGGTGTCATTGCTGAGATGAACTTGGCTGTATCAGGTTCTCCTAGTAAGTGTTTAACAGAAAATAAATTACACATATGGCACACACGTTATATGATTTTCATCCAAGAAATATTCATCTTTTTTTGTACCGATTGTTTTCCGTAAGCGCACCTCCTCTTTATCAACCTTCAAATGGGAAGAAAAAAACATATCAGCAACCAACACTACAGGCTTTGACTGAAAACACACACACTCTTTTTCTTCATGAATCACTCAAAAAGATACATCTTTACATCTCCTAGCCCCTCAAAAAGTTGACTAATTATTATTATAAATAATATATACTTGTCGAGAATTTTTCCTAATTAGACTACAAACACTAAAAAATGATTTAAAAAAAGTTAGCAAAAGTGTGACACTTTATAGAAAAAAACTCATCGTGATTTCGTGTTTTCCGACCTTGTTTCCGATAAGCAGCAACATAACCATCACCATCGATTGGAAAAGGAAATCAACCCCAACAACTTACAATATTTTACCTTGAACACAAAGACCAAATAAGCAAATTTACTATAATCCATGGCAATAATGGCAAAATACAAAGTTGCTTATGAAACCCTAAAAAATAAAAAAAAGAAAACCTCAACCTGAAATTGTAGATCGGATCAGGTGTTCTTTGCCATGGAGGATTTGTTGCAAACCAAAAAATCAAACCTTAGCATGCGCAATAAGATTATCTGCTTTGATTGTGTGTGTGTGTGATTTAGGATTGTGTGGTTCACCGGTATCTTATCCAGACTTATCCTTAATTCTGTATCGGACCATCGATGGGCCAAGGTGGGCTGGGAAACTTGGGCTCCGGGAGCCTGCAGGCTTTTGGCGGGAAAACTGGGGGGCAAAACGACGTCGTCATCACGGGTTTTAATATAAACTTATAATATTACTCTTCCACGTTTAGATTTCAATTGGGAGCGTCCTCGCGTCAGTTATCCATGAGACGTTTCATCTTTATCATGGGTTTCCACGAAATGAATACATACTCTTTCCTTGCTTATTATAGGAACGAGTAAGAACGCCCCCGCCGCGTTGCGGCGGGGCGGCGATTATTCGTTCCTATATGTACGTGATCTAGTAATAACAATGGCGTTACCTCCGTATGTTTTAACCCAACATGCCATCACTAAGTAAAATGGGTAAAAAAAAAAGTGTGCCAAATATTATCAGCATAGTTCATGTAATTCATTCATCACTTTATCAGCATAGTTCATGTAATTCAATTCATTCAAAACATTACTCGCACAACATAAAACTACTCCACAACGTTTAAAACACACACCTTTGCTACCAATGTCTTGCCAGTTCCAGACTCGCCGTACAGTACGACTTCCTTTGGAGGCTTGATACCTATGTGTTCGTATAATTCAGGGTCAGTGAAAAGGAGCTCTACTGCCTCCTTGATTTCTTGTATTTGGGCATCTAGTCCACCGATATCAGCATAAGACTCCAAAGGAGCCTTCTCGACCTTCATCAGAGACACCATTGAGCCGACGTCGTCTTGAAGAAGGCCAACAACAGAAAGAACTTGAGAATGGTAAAAAATATGATAATTACATAAAAAACTTTTCTTTCACAGCAAGTTGGCGTATGTTTAATGCACTCTAAAACAATGATCAAAATAAAAGTTTAATTACCTGCCTACATTTATCATTTACCTGCAGATTTGATCGCCGCATGACGAATTCTTGTACGTAGGCGTTTTCACCTTTCTTCATGTAAACAACTTCCAGCAAAATAAGCAGTCTGCAGTTTGCTTGTACCTCAACAGTAAAAAAAAAAATGCTCGTTTGTTGTATTCCAGGTTATGGGCTAATTATTATTTTGTATATTATTGAAAAGCAACTAACAATTTCACAGTATATTAAATTGAAAAAGTCAATAAGCTCGCTACTTTGAGCTAATGTGCTTACAATGCGACCCTATGGACTAAAATAAGCAATAAGCTCAGGTTGATAAGCCCATAATCCATACACCCCCTGAATAGGCTATTCATACCTCCATTATTTTTTTCAGAATTTTCTTTGGCTCCCTCACCAGCGAACACAATTACAAATTCCAAAAATTTCTAATGTATCTTAGATATTCCCAGGTTCTGTTTTTTTATCAGAACCTGGAGAAAATAACAAAGTTTCTAATAATGTATCTTACAAATAACTCAAAGTTTAAACAAAATTAGCAACTACAATCATATAGGTAATATCGGACAAACCTCTGCCATTTTCTGCAGCATTGTCATTGGTTAAAAAATGAGGACCGGTAAAGTCACAGTAGATGTAATATCAGCACCTATGTACTTCTGCATCATCTGACAGTGAGTGTCACGATTCTGCAAATAAAATATTGTGAGCAATTTCAACTACTTAAATAACAACAGCGAAAACTTTATATAGCAACATCTAGATAACGCACCTCTTGTTTCCGTCTGCCTCATTGTGCTTCAACTTCAGCATTGTGAGTCCCTCCTTCCGGATTGATAACCTCCAATCCCTCGTAACCAAGCAACCTACCCAAAAAAAACAAATCCACATAAACCAAACATTTAAATTTTGTCTTCGACATGTAAACCATCTTTATCTTATCACACGCACCTATTACTGTATTTCAAATCAAATAGTCTACACTTTTTATTTCACAAACACATTAATGTCACTAAGTACACCAGCAGAGCAGCATTAAATCGCGTGGATCTGTCTCTTTGTGTGAGTGATAGATTCTTACCAGCATAAACCATTCGCATGTGCGGATCCTCACACTCATCAGCTAGCTTTAGCAGGTGGGAATATTCCATCAACTGGGAAAAAATATCTAATGTATGTAACTGAAAGTTTAAACAAAATTAGCGACTGCAATCATATAGGTAATATCGGACAAACCTCTGCCATTTTCTGCAGCATTGTCATTGCGTCAAAAATGAGCACTGGTAAAGTGACCATAGATGTAATATCACCACCTATGTACCTCTGCATCATCTTCCAGTGAGTGTCACGATCCTGCAAATGAAATATTGTGAGCAATTTCAACTACTTAAATAACATTTAGCCAAAATACAACTTAAATTCTTGATATATATGCATGCCGAAACAACACATATGAGTATGACAATTACCTATGTAGGTCATTAATTTATTGCAAATACGACGATCAACATGGCATCAGTCCCAAAAGCCACTTACTCGATAAACACATTAGTATACATGTATGTTTACATGTTTAGCTTTAATGTGTGAATATAAACCAATTACCTCAAGGCTCCTATTAGAGGTTGATTTAGCACCATCAGACCAGAATGCGACCTTTAAGTAAAGCAAAGCTCATCTTTATAAAGCAATTTTGAAATATGTATCAGCTTCCACGATAACTTCACTCTGTTACCCAACCTACGACGATGGAAATAATGCATTACAATCATGATACAGTTGTAAATGATATATTTAGAAATCAACGTGACATGTAATTGAAAATATAGACTCGTATAAGATTCTTTTTCTGATATAATTTCCTTTTTTTATTATGTTTTCCAGATACAGAAGCTTCAAATTTCCCAAAATACTGAAGTTAAAAAACTCTAATCTCATTAAATAACATGAAAGTAAATACGAAAATATTACCAGAAAGGTTTGTAAGTGCATTTGATAGAGCCAAAGTGGATGAACTTCCTTTTCCACTACCCGTCATATCTTCTCCTAAAAGCAGCGTCACAAAACTTTCCCTCTTTTGTTTCATCTACAAAATAAAATAAGAAACAGAATATTAAAATATGTTTGTCACCTTTGTTATTCCACAAAATAACATAAAAGTATAAAACCATAGAAAATATACCGGACTCAGGAATCGGAGGCCCAACGAATAACCACTTTACATTATAATGTCCTATGTTGGGGTCTTTTTAATGGGCTGGACACACAATTATCACACCAAACCAATGATTATTGGAACAGTTGGTGTAATAGCCTAAGGTAATAATCCTATGATATCCCACATCAAATAAACAAAAACAACCGATGATCGGTAAAAAGTAATCTTAATACTAAACGGCATTTGGCCTAACAGTGTATAAGCGATTCATTAACCGAAAAGTTGTGTGTTCCAATCTGAAATCTCAACCAAGATACCTGCGAGATACTATTAGGTGGTACATTTATGTGCCAATATTTGTGGTTGTCAAAAAAACATTCACACTCAAATGTGATTTTTGTTA
The DNA here is from genome assembly GCA_021014915.2 of Artemisia tridentata subsp. tridentata. Taxonomy (NCBI): domain Eukaryota; kingdom Viridiplantae; phylum Streptophyta; class Magnoliopsida; order Asterales; family Asteraceae; genus Artemisia; species Artemisia tridentata. Next base: position 177,055,761 of record CP139509.1, read on the forward strand.
TAACTAAAATCAAGATAATTCTTGATTTTAATATCAAGATACAAATTATAATGTTTGGAGGAACAACCAAACCAAATAATCAATTACATCTATGCAAATGCCATAACAGATCATAATAATATAATATCATGTCATAAACCATGTGAATATCTAATTAAAGGTATAAAATCAACTTCCTCATGTTTAGTTACCTAAAAATTCCGAATTTGCTTGCAAGAACTTCTTTCTCGGGAAGCAACTTCAGAACATTTGGTGACAATACCTTCATCATTCTTTTCCCCTTCGCCGACACATTCTTCCCATTTGATAAATGTTTCTTTACAGTCGGCATCCTTCATATATGTACAAAACCCATATTTATCTTCAGATTTTGCAAATAGTTTTTTAATAACTTCTTCATCAATCTTTTTTACAGCTTAAATCAATCCTTAATTCATAAAAAATCGAAACATCTAGTAACATAATTTTGTTTCAATCCAAACAAAAAGTAAAAATAAAAATTACCTTAAACTGAATATGGTTGATTTGTACCAAATCACCCGAAATCACACATGTTTCTTTCTTGTTATAACCTGATACTTCTGAAAATAAACCGACACGATCTGAAGGTCGGCGAGCAAGAGGCGGCTAGGTTTATCCCTTATGCTTATCTGTTTTAGTAAATATCTTGGAGATACAAGAGGCGGTGACCATATAGGGATTAAAAGTTGGGTTAAAAGTTGGGCCTGGTATAGGGTCACTAAAACCGGGCCAAAGGTAACAATATTTTATTTCCACTGACCACAGAGATTACTATATAGTAGTAATGGTGCAACTAATATCCCAACAAAGCAAATTTGGAGTCTTACTGGCAATCGATTTCTTCTAATGGAAATCAACAGAACATAATCGGCACGTTTGGTAGAGAGAATTTCAGAGATTAGAAATGAAGTAGAGAATAGAATTCAGAGAATAGAAATGGGTAGAGAAATTTAAAGTCAATTCTAGTGTTTGATAACATGAGAAATAAACTCGAGAATTGGGAAAAAAAAAAAAACATTTTATTGAAAGAATTAGAACTTTTGTTTGTTGATTTTTTTTAAAAAAATATTTTTTCTAAATAACAATTCTAAAAAATATATATTTAAAAAAAAAATATTTTTTTTTAAATTATTTTTTTTTTATTTATTTTTTATTTTAAAAAAAACTTATTTAAAAAAATTATTTTTTTAATTTATTTTAAAAATTATTTTTTTATAAAATTAATTAAAAAAATTATTTAAAAAAATTTATTTTTTCTAAATAACAATTCTATAAAAAATATTTTTAAAAAAAAATATTTTTTTTAAATTATTTTTTATAAAAAATTTATTTAAAAAAAAAAAAAAAAAAAAAAAAAAAAAAAAAAAAATTTATTTTATAAAAAATTTATTTAAAAAAAAATTTTATAAAAATTATTTTATAAAAATGTATTTTTTTTTAAAAAAATTAAACAAATTATTTTTTTAAATAATCTATTTGATACTAAAATACATATGTAAGTTAAAAAAGGAAAAATACAACCAATTCTCACATGTACCCCACCATTTCCACTCCAACTAGAAGGGAAATCAAATAATTCAAAAATATAAATGGAGCATTTCTCGAGAATTGGTCTCATTTCTTTGGCTCATTTCTTTAACTTACCAAACACGAGAATTGGTCTCAATTCCATTTCTCCACCCTTATTTCTCGGTACCAAACATGCCCATAGGGTCTATCATCCACCTTAATCCGCAATCCAATAGAAAGACTAATTTACATCATGCTCTCTCAATCAATTTGTGGCAAGAGCATAGAAAAAAAAAGTAAAGTAACTCCCAATACCGTCTTTCACGGGTTATGGGTCCCAATTGTTGGAATATGTGAATCATAATAATACTATAAACACATAAACACAAAGATCACGCAGCGGAATGGATCTACATAAACATGTAAATTAATTAACATAAATTTAAATAGAAGCGTACCTTTTCGATTCCTATCAAGAACAAGGAATCACGTGCTCCAAGAACAATATAAACCCTAATAGGGTTTTAGGATGGATCGACAAGGGTAAGTAACACTTCCAAGATCACAAGCTAAAGTAAGCTTGTACTCCGTTCCTGTACACACGTATTACTAGCGTCTCAAAGTGAAAAGCTAGGTTCATGTATCACAAATAAAACATCACAACAACTAGGGTTTGATGTTCTAGATATTACATGATCGAACCCACTAACAAAAATATAAAAGAGTCAATAGACAATCTTGCATATACTGTACATGCAAGTACACGTATAAAACAAAAACATGCACATGCATGATGTAAAAATCATGGACCCCTTTACTGTTTGTGTACTTATGTCATTGGGTGGAAAAATTGTTTGACCGAATTGTTAAATCGGTTTTAGGGATATCGATATGTATATCCGATTATTGAGCAATTGAGGGGTATATATACACTCCAAACTTGCTCTCCAAGTTTGAGTCAAACTCCTCCTCAAGTTTCAAAAATCGACATTCAACCCCCTCATTTTTCTTTGTTCGACCATATGAATATTTGTGATTTAATAATTAATCATAAATCATTATATTAATTATTAATACATTGAGACTCATACGTAATGTGTGCAATCCCGAAGTCTCGGGTTCGAAACCGGACATACATATATTAATATTTATACACAAACTCTAACAGCTCCCACTTGGATAAACATTAATATAGTAATGACATGGGTCAGCCTAGCTTTACCTTCCCAATGCCCCCAGCTCGATCCGAGTTGTGGTTCTCCTGGAAAAAACCACGTGATGAAATTAATCATCATACTTATCCTTTTGTTACTAATACCGCGTTAATTTGGATATGGATCTTTGTCATTCCATAATTAACTATTATGTTTCTCGTTATTATCGATTGATCAAGATTACCAAAACATCTGAACGTATTTCAGATAGACTTTGGGTATGGCCATACAAACATCTTGTCAACCCTACGAGGGGCCCAACAGTATTATACTTAAAAACAAATTTGAAGGAACAAATCCTTTATTGACTACGAGCATAACCCTTGAATTTCACATCATTTTCGAAAATTGCCCTTATAACTACCTTTTACGGTTAGCGTTAGACCATCTTACAGAAAATGAGCTACATTCTCGGCAATTATCTGGTATCTCAAGTCTGAGGATAAATATTCATGATATACTTGATGACGACGATCCATAAAGTATAATCATGTGGTTGGGATAAGTCCTATATTCAATTGATCCAATATTGAATATCATGTGACATTGGTGTCTCAACCTTACAGTACATTCTACCAATCCTCACATTTGTCTTAGTTCAATAATATTTCCATATTATTAATTGACAACGGACTATTTAGAATAAAATAATAAAATAATTTTATTCATGGATTTAAACATGCAAATATAGGATACAATATTATAAATGAGAATAAACGTTATCCACACTTTATTTCATTAAAATAATATTGCTTTAATATCCCTTATCCAAATACTAGCTAGATCAATGCATGATAATTCTCATTAATGAATTATGCCACAAGTCATGTTCCACATACTTGTTGACAAGGCATAAATCAACTAATGTTAATCTATCGGAATTTTGAGAATACTTATTTCATATAATGAAATTCTTGTATGTGTGCATTCATCTATCTAGATATTGCCACATACTTCATAAAATGCGTGACATCCTCATGCACGAATTTATGACAATTAAACTACCAAACCTTGTAGTTAAAGTATTCTAATTCTTTATGTATAATGCAACTATGCTCATATTGAGCATAACTAGTACACATGGTTTCCTAATAAGGATGAGCTCCCACCATGACTAGTATTGAGTGTCATCTCAATCCTACTAGCATCATTGTATCCAAACAACAATATGCTCTTTTAAAGTTCCGTAAACTTTTAATATTTATCGTGTAATGTTTGATATCTTCAAATCCTTCAAGATTTGACCACTATATCAATCAAGCAATAACTTGTCATATGGTTCATATTTAGAATTTTGGAGCAAATCTAGGCTGAGGATGTAAATTCTAAACCATATCCATTACACTTAGCTATCTAATAATTTTCAATTAGATACTAATGTTGTCAATCATCTTGCATCCAAGCATGATACAACAAGCAACATGATGTACATGAATAATCCTTTTGTTAACCTTAGATTTATTCATGTCATATCTTTTCAAAGATATGTTTCTATCTAGATCTTCTAATAGAATATCATGTTCTTTTAGAATCAGTTATTTTAACCGCTTATGTTTATGATCAAATAAACATATACTTCAAGGTTTTATTTTCTATGTGAAGTTTCATTCCTAACTAAGACTTAACATTTAATGTTAACGTCAATGAAATGTTACTTCCCATATGTTATTCAACATATATGAAATAAGAAAATAAATACATCACTCCCACTAGCTTTCAGGAATATCAAGAAATATCTTAATTTTAATTATAAATCAAAACTAGATTTAATAACTAAAATAAGTATATCTTTTAGATGCATGCATTAATCCATTTACAAATGATTTGCACTTTTGTATACTATTAAAGATTATTTGAATTCAAACACTCCTTTCAATTACTTTTCGTCCTCGCTCAAGTAATTATCCAAGAAAGAGTTTTGACATTCCATTATTAATTTCATATAAATGAAACTAATAATGACAATCATAATCTTTATATATTTAATGTGCTTAGAAAGAATTTCAATCACATTTAATTGCTTAATTGTGATTGATAATCTTTTCACATATTAAATATGTATACAAATTTGTCCATTATGATTTCTACACAAGAATTTAAATCTCTAGGATTTTCATTTTCTTTGTAGAAATTCATTTCCATTCTATAGTGTAACTATAGAGTTCAAGATTAACTACATTTCCAAACTAGTTATCTTCTTGGACTGCATCTAATTATTCATAGTATGAGTAATTTGCCAAATAAACATTTGCAATTTATTAACAGGTATATCACGATCCTGTAACTCATAACCCTCAACATATTCTACAAATATTTGAGATATCCTTGCGGATCTATGAATCGAGAATTCCATCATCTTTGAGATTTAACACTAACATGTTAAATCCTCATTATGATTTTGCTAGCGTATTTAGAAGATTATGTATCTTGTAATCTTTATTTTTGAAGATAAAACTCCCACTCGCCTTTTGCAATTTATAGATTACCTATAAATGCTTAGCAAATAGAGCAACACAACATTTGTTCTCTTTTGGGACTTTGCAGATACAAATTGACAGTTCCTAACCTTAATTTGTTAATAACCTACTCAACAAGTAGTTTAACAAATTCTGAACTTCAATTTTAAGACTTAATGTGATTCAACACATTCCATAACCAATGGTGTCTTATTAATCTTCTAGGTCGGAGTCTAATTGAGTATATCCAATCCATACTCAATTTTCTAACCTTGATATCTTTAGGAAGATTAGAAGATATAGTTATCTTTAATCAAACAATTTTTCAAGAGTTTGATTTTCCTAAATGAACATACCATAAACTTATGTATTTCATTAGGATTAATATTGTAAGTTAATCTTACAATATATAAGATAAATATATTTCGTTTTGGCTTACCTATTTACCAACTATGTCAATTTAATGGTACAATAGATTTCCAAGCCAATTGCATAATTTATAACATAAGTGACTTATTGACCAAGCCACTTAATATCTATGTCTTACCAAAAAAACATAAACTTGTTATAATCCCAATGTACGTTACAAATCATTGATCAACTCAATGACTCCTTGTATATGTCTTAATTAAAAAACATAACATTATAACGTCTTACTTTGTTATAAGTCTTAAAAAGACTTCATATTTATATCTTTATACTAAAATATAAATATGCATAACTAAAGTAATTATGAAACCCACAACTTGGTTTCAATAGTTTTTCAAGTTAATTTATTTACTTCATATATTTATGTCATTTCAAGAATACATAAATATCTAAATATGAAGTAGTATAAGATTACTTCATATATTTATGTCATTACAACAATACATAAATATTTACATTTGAAGTAGTCTTATTATCATATCGACACTTGTTCTAATAATTATTTAATTTTAGAAACTTGTAAATTAACATAGTTTCATTATTTCAGCCGAGGCTGCAATGATGAAAGTATGTAATTTACCTTGTCATTAATATCTAGTAATGAAAGTAGATATTAACTCCAAGTGTTCTATAAATTAGAATGTGTATAAAACACATTAGAACATTGATCTCTTACCTTACAGTTAAGAGAACCCTATAAATCATATTCCTTTATGTTGTTGCTTGCACACAATAAGATTTCTCCCACTTGTGCATGGAACAACATTACGTATCAGATAAACAACACGTCAATAGTTTGCTTATATGACCAATATGATTTGTGTCATCGGTATAAGTAGATATAGAATCACCTCGTAAGGAAACGTACACGACTATCCTTAATACCACAAGTGTCTATAATTGGAAAGTATTTATCCCTAGAGATTCTAGAGATAATATGGGTTACTACCAAGACTTGTAGCTCCCACTGAATTTAAGATCACTGCATGAACTCATTATTCAGTAATTACAACACAATGCTCCCACTGGGTTTGACAACATTATAAGTGTTGCAGAACCAGTAAAAGCAAATATCGTGCTGTTTACTTTCATACACCTTTGAGTAATCCCTTACGTAACACTACTAAGGTACTTCAAAAAATGTATTCTACTTGTGAATGATGGAATATCCATCAATACAATTAACTTGAAAGAATTGGGTATGCAATTTCTTCCTTAGTTAGGTCTACCATCTCCATCATGGTATGTAGCACCTTTAAATGGTCAAAGCATAACAACTAGATCAAACATTCTAGTTTTCCTTTTACCACTTTTGCGGTAATTAGTCTAGTTTCTAATTTAATAACTCCTAACCATGCAATTTCTTAAGAAATTCGCCATGAGTTTTTTTTTTTTTTTTTTTTTTTTTTTTTAGAATTTAGACAATTCTAATTATCCTATTATACCTTTCTCACTCATGAAAAGGAATAGGATTAAGTCTCACTCTTCACACGGAAAGTGGACTCGGTTTATTCTTTTCAGCAAAAATTGACTCTATCCAAAACCCCTACGGGTGTAGATCAATTTACTACTAAAAGAATATCCCATGTTTACGGTTTTAACGTTGCATTAAATACATTAAAAGAATTTTCAAAATTCAATTTAGTATTTTTGATAATAACTTTTCAAGGAAATTAAACACTCACTGTAAAATAAAATTTCACCATTTAATTTTCATTGAAAAAATAGGATCCAAATTGACGTCGTTTCATCACATCAGCTGAGGCTGCTAGCAATGAAAGTACTCAATATGGTAGAGCTACACTCAATTGCCAATATCCAATTGCAATTCCTAGAATCATGGGACTTACATTATATTGCCAACATCAGTTGCAAAATGTAAACATGTTTCTTCCCCAAATCTTTATGCCTTGACGCCGTCCCACCACATCAGCTGAGGCTGCTAGTGATGAAAGTGCTCAATTAAGTTAACCAATTTAGAAACGTGTAAATTGACGCCGTTTCATCACATCAGCTGAGGCTGCTAGCAATGAAAGTGCTCAATTTACCCCTTTTGACTACCATCTTTGAACCATTACATCAGCTGAGGCTGCTAGCAATGGTAGATGTCATCTTAGGTGTTTCCGTATTAATTGGTTGGCATATTACTTAAATTTAAGGGTATAAATTTTGATGTGTTAAATCAAAAAATATGTACAAAGATGTCATGCATTCATCTTTGTATCATATATATTTTCAACAAAAATCCGTTTACTCATTCGTAAGCTCAAATCATCAAAGTTTTTAATTGAGGCGTTGAGCAAATTACAACATTGCCTTAAGATGCTTCGTACTTTTTCATGGTGTACTTGGTTAAAACCGTGCCCCTCTAAGGTCACAATTTAATGTGAACCAACCTTAAACCCACTTTATAGTTTGTCAATAATAGGTCCGCCGCTTCGACCACTTTTGTACAGTCGCATCAATCAACTAAAACTTATGATTTTCTTGCTTAAAACAATTTATGTAGTAAATTATTAATTGCTAGTCTCGCCTGGGAGCAAATTACCGTGCGAAGCGAACCACTGTCGGCACATAAGACTTGGCAATTAAATGGTTTACTACAAAGGTTTCATAGTTATTAGGTTCATTTATTTTTATTTGAAAATTACCCTCTTTTGTTGTTACAATCCATCATAATATTAAACACAAAAGATCAAGTAATTACAAAAAATAAATAAACACATAATAACAAATATATGATCATCAACGATATCATATAGCCACATGCAAACCCTTTTCAATAAATCCTAATATTAATTCTATGTGAAATTTTAAATGTATGTAACTAACAAAACTCCCATTGGTTTTCGAGCTCATTGTGCCCAATGGTCCACAGACGCCAAATAACTTGGCCGCGTAAGTCTTGGTTAGTTAGATACCACATTGCACATAACTTATTAATTAATATATATTGAGGTCTTCCCCAATTTAAGATTTATTTAAATCATGTAGCACATAAACGACAAATCATTCCATGACAAAATATGCAAGATTTTGTCATGGATCCCATATAGCACTTAAAATCATGTTACACATATTTACAAGCCTATATAGTACGCAATCTAATTAATTAATCAATGACATCACATAAGGTATTCATTAATTAATCCCTAAAAATTGCATGCAATCCTTGGGTTTTTACAAGTTTTCTACAAAAACCAAAACCCTAAATCTATTAATTAGGTGTCGACCTAATTAGGGTTTACAAAAAAAAATAAACCCTAGATTAATCAATTGCATGTATCTACACAAGATTCAATTTTTTAAGGGTTTTTAGTAATTAATTACATGTTAAAAACGCGGCTCATGATGCCACTGTTGGAATATGTGAATCATAATAATACTATAAACACATAAACACAAAGATCACGCAGCGGAATGGATCTACATAAACATGTAAATTAATTAACATAAATTTAAATAGAAGCGTACCTTTTTGATTCCTAGCAAGAACAAGGAATCACGTGCTCCAAGAACAATATAAACCCTAATAGGGTTTTAGGATGGATCGACAAGGGTAAGTAACACTTCCAAGATCACAAGCTAAAGTAAGCTTGTACTCCGTTCCTGTACACACGTATTACTAGCGTCTCAAAGTGAAAAGCTAGGTTCATGTATCACAAATAAAACATCACAACAACTAGGGTTTGATGTTCTAGATATTACATGATCGAACCCACTAACAAAAATATAAAAGAGTCAATAGACAATCTTGCATATACTGTACATGCAAGTACAAGTATAAAACAAAAAACATGCACATGCATGATGTAAAAATCATGGACCCCTTTACTGTTTGTGTACTTATGTCATTGGGTGGAAAAATTGTTTGACCGAATTGTTAAATCGGTTTTAGGGATATCGATATGTATCTCTCCGATTATTGAGCAATTGAGGGGTATATATACACTCCAAACTTGCTCTCCAAGTTTGAGTCAAACTCCTCCTCAAGTTTCAAAAATCGACATTCAACCCCCTCATTTTTCTTTGTTCGACCATATGAATATTTGTGATTTAATAATTAATCATAAATCATTATATTAATTATTAATACATTGAGACTCATACGTAATGTGTAACACCCCCAAATTACCGCAGCGGAAACAGTAGTGCCAAGGGGGTATTACTTCATAATACAGATCAAGGTATAGAAAACGACCTCTAAATGAGACGTTTTGAAAAGTTATCATTCGAATTATTAAAATCAGAGTTATGACAATAAGTTCCAAAGTAAAGATTACATAAAAGTTTTCAAAGTGTATCGAATGATAAAGATAGATATGAGTCTTCAAGTATGCAAATGACTCTAGCAATCCACGCATCCATAATAGTCTTAACAACCTGAGATAAACATGCTAAAAGTGTCAACCAACGGTTGGTGAATTCATGGAGTTTAGTTTAAAGGTAAAGCATTTCAATAAAGATGTTTAAAGGTAAAGTGTTTAAATATAGATTTTTCCAGCAAAGGCATTGTAAATCCACTCAGTTCCAAGCCCCGCCCATACAAGACTTGCAACCTGTGTGTTTACAACCCACTGCTAACATAGTATGTCTATCAAGTATATTTGAATAAAGATTTCACAGCAAAGGCCTTGTAAATCCACTCAGTTCCAAGTCCCGCCCATACAAGACTTGCAACCTGTGTGTTTACAATCCACTGCTATCACAGTAAGAATAGAATAGATGTCTTGCATACCAATGCACGATATAATAGATTACTTGCATACCAATGCAAACTGTATTAGATGACTTGCATACCAATGCATCATAAGATTACTGGGTGTCTTTTCCCAAAGGATTACTGGGTGTCTTTTCCCAAAGGATTACTGGGAGCCTACTTCCCAAAGACAAGTATAAAAGCATATTGTATAAAAGTATAAATATTTGAGTAATTGCATAAATCATGTATTTGATAAATGAGCAAAATAATTTAAGCATGTATCTCCCCCAAAAGTAGTTTCAAAAGTGTAAAAATAGGGGCTATGAAACTCACATTGGTAGTAGTAGAAATCGGCGATACAATAGAATCAAATGGTGTGTAGTAACTCCAACGCGTGACCTAGATTAGTATGGCATAGTTTAGTTTGCATTTTTTATTAAGATTTGATGAACGTAAAATAGTTTATATATTTTCAAAATAATCATGTCATTGTTGCACGTGTTAACTATTTATTTTACGACGTAATTATTATTGACGTATAATAGTTTTTTTTTAGTATTTCGGTTAGTCGTTTTTGTCACAATTTTAATAGCTAACATTCGACATGTTGTCAGTTCGGGTTTTATGACACTATGTCATTTTAAGAAAATTTAGTCCTTCCTCCTTTTTTTTAATCTATAATCAAACGCACCCTATTAGTTATATATCACAAATGGAATGGGCTGTGGCCCGGGTTCAAACGCAGCCCAACTACTTGTGGCCTGGTACAAGAACCAAATATGTTTTACTCTTTTATTTTATACTGGGCTTCGGCCCAGTGCCAATCTAACGCAATTCCCTTTTCAATTATGCAGGTGTAATGTTTTAGTGTTTGTGGCTTGCCTGGTATTTTAATTCGAAGCAAAACAATTATTTGCAGGTTTAAAAAAAAAGACTGCCTCTACTTGAGACTTTGTCGAGGGTTAACAAAACGACTCTCGAGTACCACTCGAGCTCAAGTCGTTGGGTTCCTAAGGGGTTTAATACGCAAAGACTAGTTTGGGTTTAAGCGATTTCGACTACTCTTTAGGCTATCTCTTAATACTTATATCAATCCGCAACTACACTAAATGTGACCCAATGACTTTTTAAGTCAAATCTTTCCTTTCGACCCGTTTTATAACAACACCTCATTTGACTATTCGCAACTCATTCTAAATGCTTATACTTACATTTTACTAGCATAACCACAATGTTCTAATTAATTTATATAGGTCGAATGAAAAATAAAAAGAAAATATATAAATCAACCTTAAATAAAAATGAACCTGAAGATTTTGTAGAAGGTGTCAATCACTACTAAACCCGAATCCAAAAGCTCCAAAAACCCACTTCCTTTTCCCAATTCGAACCACACTTTAATCATATTCTTGAGAACTTCTCAAATTGAGGTGTGTTTGTTGTGTTGATGTGATTCGAATGGTGTCCCTGAGGAGTAGATTTAAGGATGAAAGTGGAGTTAAGCTCCATTTTACTTTCGGTGTGTGGAACAACTAACCACCCAATTTGGTGTCAAATCCCTAACTAGTGTTGCTAAGTCTTATGTGAGCTTGTGACAAGAAAGAGACTTATGATGTTATGGTCAACCCATAGGGGGATTGGTTCGGTTCTGGGTTTCGATGGAAGCAGTACAAGTAAGAGAAGGTGATGCTTTTGATGGTGGTGACTTTGCCGAAAATGTGATAAGGTGAAAAGGTGGGATTATAAAGATGATGGTGTTTTTAGTTGGGAATGGGGGGTCGACAAGAATCAAGAAGGAGAAATAGCAGCAGTAATAAAGTTATATTATGGGGAGATGGGGCGTTGACCGGATCCAAGAGAAGAAGCAGCAGAATCAAAATAATATGTGGGGGTGGGGGCGTCCGTTGATATCAAGAGGAAAAAGAAAAAAAAATAACAACAAGGATTATCATTATTATTGTCTTGGGATAAGAGGAAGGGTGGACAAAAATTTATAAAAAGAGAGTATTAGTAGCTTAATAAAATTAATAGCATAGGATTTATTTATATGTAGTGTGTAAATAAATAAAAATGTTGTAGTGTTGTTTTAGAAACTTAGTAGAGCATATTTTGTGTGTTTTTAAATACCCGGGTCTCGATAGACGGTGTCGGATCTGGCTTCGTTCAAATATCTCTAGCTCGAGAGTTTTATAGTTATCATATATTATTTGTTTATTTTCGAGTTCGTATATGCCTTCGTGATTCTTATGCCATACTATCACGGTGTCGGAACGCGTGTGGCTCGTTCCATCGAATAATAAATAACATAATAATGTTTATTTAGGAATGTAATAAATGAAAAGTTCAAATTGGCTCATAAAAATGGTTAAGTGAATAGTAACGACGTGTTAATACTAGATTAGTGTTTACTAATGACTAGAAAATTCTACGGGTTGCTACAGTATCCACCCCTAATTTTTGCAATCCCGAAGTCTCGGGTTCGAAACCGGACATACATATATTAATATTTATACACAAACTCTAACACCAATACCATCTTCCACGGTGTATGGGGGAGGTTGAGACGTAGACAGCCTTACCCCTACCTAAGGTAGAGAGGCTGCTTCCGGTTCTACCAAAGGTAGAAAAGGACCTCCGGCCTTGCAAGGGGTGAGGATCGAACCTTTGATCTCTGTCTTCAGAGGCAATGGTGTTAACCACTTAATCCAACCCTGTTTTTTCAATCAATTTGTGGCAAGAGCATAGGCAGTAATAAAATAACAGCTCAGGATTTGTTCTATTTGTAAAGTATGGACGATGGCCCAATAGTCAACGTACCTTATCGTTTAGCACAATTTCTGGCTAAAAAGACTTGTGGTGTTGGAGATCGAATATTTGGAGGACAATATGTGGGGAGATTAGCTACGTTCTTCAATTTAATGGGGCCAAACATACTTAGGTATGGTACTCTTGAAGTGGAAGAAATGGATTTCATTATACCAGGGGAATTAGTCAGGTTAAAATATGTGAACGAAAATATAAAGGAAGCATTGTATGGTTAAAAGAAAGTTCTAGCAGGGATGATGACAGTACAAATGATGATGTTGGATGTTATTTCAATCTTTCTCAATACCCTTGGGTTGTGGAAGATGATTGGACATGGAATCAAAGAGACTATGATAAAGATGTAATAAGAAAGATTGATCGTTAAAATAATCACTATGATTTTCGATCCTGGAGTCTGGAGACAGTTCATTTTTCTTTTATTCTTTATTTTTTTTGTTTTATTTGTTTGAGACTTATTTATTATTTCATTGGATTTTGATTCGGATTTATTTTTGTTTTATTTCATTCGTAGATTTTCATTACATGTATGGTATACGCCGAATGTGCTTACTAGCACATACGACGTATATTTCCATACGGAATATAGACTCCATGTCTCATACGCCGTATAGAAGGCCTGTAAATTTAATTTTTCTTTTTATGTTGTGATGTGTTAGAGAGAGACGTTCAATGTTTCTATTGATTCCCTTGAGAAGTAGATTAATATGTTCATGAAATGGTGGAACTTATTCAGTACTTTTGAAGAATCTATTGCTCACACACGTATATCTAAATCATACCGAGCAAATTAGGGGAGTTTTCCCTTTCATTTCTATTTTCCCTTGCTTTTTAATTTTATATTGGTACAATGGGGACATTGTACATCTCAAGTGGGGAGGTAAATAGAAATTAATTATACTTGTCCTTCTTGCTAGTTTACCATGAAGTTTATGCTTAAGTTAAATATTTTTGAAATGCTTTTCATAACTAGACTAGTTAGGCGCATAACCGAGTACACATAACCCTCATTGCATATGTTAGAATTAAGCATATTCCACTTACCCCAATTTACATAAATTCCACTATAAATGAGCGTGTGCCGGTGGCTTGTAGTATACTTTAGAACTTGACCCTTTTCGCATATCGAGAGTTCGAGACCAAAAAAATGAGCATTGCATCAGGGCTACTTGGTGTAATCAGCTAGTTAGGATAGAAGGCATAAATCTCTAGGATTAAACCTAAAATTAACCCATCCATTTACATCATGTATTGAGTATTGGTTTTTCACACTGATTTGTCAATCCTCCCGTAAAACCCTTACTGTTACACTTATTTTTAGTGAAAGAAACATTAGAAAAACCTATTGAGCGTATGTTTTCTTTTTGTTTACACACTAGTTGACTGTTTTATTCAATCAACCTGGTTGTTTTTGATATTTCGTTACACCTTATACCTAGCCTACCCTGTAGATTCTTTAAGTCCATAGTCATGGAGTTGTAAGTTGTTCTTAGTTCTGTTAGTTAAATCCGTGGGTCATGGAAGTATATTATTCAAGAATATCGATTATTAACATATGCAGATCTCAAGTGGGGGGGATACATCCGTACATATTGTATTCCAAGTTCATTTCACTATTTTTCATTTTCATTTTTGGTATGTCATATAAACCAACTTTGATTGTTTAGAGCAGCAACAACAAGAAATAAAAAATAAAAAATTTAAAAAAATAAAATAAATAAATAATAATAAATAAAATGAGAGGTTGTGAGAATAGTTGGCTCGTCTAGGCTTAACCAACTCAGTTGTGTTATAAAGTTTATAGCTGACGCAACTATTAGTCAGCATATTATGTTGTAAAGTTATTCAGTTATTTGGTGCTAATGTGGCTAAATCGTCAAAGAAATGGATATTGACTTAATTATGAGGCGATTCATCGTCATTATACACACATTAGCACATATCAGTCACGATATATTGAAGGCAGAGTTAATGCGTCATTCATGCCTAAGGTATTACTATTGTTTACATGGATTACGAGGCATATTATTACAAGTTCCTATGCATTAACTCATATATCTATCATTTGAAGGCTTTTGATTGGTATATGGATTTGCTACAGACTTCACAAAAATGTTCTAAGTGTTGAAGACCAGACGACGCATTCCCCATTACAAGCATACGCCGTATGGAACTGAAGATCAGTGATGTGGCCAAGACTTATCAAGACGTATATGGCATATGAAGCCCAATAAGCATACACCGTATAGAATTACGTGCCTGGGCTATTTTCAAGCATAAACATCTAATCTAATGAGCATTAAATATTTCTTTTCAATCCCAACTTTTGGGGACAAACCTTAGAGGTTGCAGGACGAATTCCAAGGCGTCCTTGCATAGACCATGACTACGTGTTGATAGTAAGTAATTAGTAGGTGGCCATTTGAAACCTGATTACTTGAATCATATTCGGTATTTGGCAGACATCCTTGGTGGTTGGGCCATGTCCATTGGCTTGACCTAGTTAAAAGTGGTAGATAATAAGATGCAAGATTCAACAAATGGTGGATTGAGAGTGCACGGGTGCATAGACCAGTTTACTTGGTAGTTGAGTGCTTGGTAAACACAAAAATAGTCATATAGATTAGTTGAGGAACTTAGGGTGCGTTTGGTACGCTATCTGGAATCACTACATGTATGATTTTGATTAGAGGGGTGTATGGGATTGAGAATATTAATTTCATTATTGTTGTTTGGTATAAAAATTTATGTATGGGTATCACATTTAATAATGTCTATTTAAATGCTCATGTAAAGAAAAATAAATATGGTGGAGATAAAAAGAACTGAGATCCACTGGAATGAGCATAAAAAGTCATTTCACCCCATTGGTATGGGTCTATGGGTATCCTATAATTTTTTTATTGCTAGATGTGTCACCAAACAATTGAAATCACTATGAAAGTATAGTCTGATTCCCATTAACATATACCAAACACACCCTTAATGTTCGGAGGATAGATCAATCCTAATGCGTGAGGCACGACTAGGAATTTATCTACAAAAGTTGTAAGTGTCAACCGAATCAGACCTATACTACATAAGACTCACTGAGTACAACTAGATGAACATTGCACTTACAATTATGTGGTTTGATGAATAGACGATTATCAAGGCGAGTATGTCTTTTAAATCTTTATTGTTTCACACCTAGTTAGTTTAATAACATTTTAGTTTATTTAAGTCTTTAGTTAATTTAGTATTTAATTTAGCCAACTCATAATCACATGGATTTAAAGCACAATTGTCCAAGAAATAGTTTACTTTAAATTACTTAGGTATTCACACTCTAGTAAACGACCCGGTCTTACCATCTTTATACTATCACAAACGGATACACTGCCCGTGAGTATTGATGAAGTCTAATCATAATCTATTAAAGAAGATTAAATAAATTTAAAGATATATTTCACACATCAATATTTAAAATAAATTTAAAATTATCTTCAAATGAAACTATTTTTGACTCATTTAACTAAAATTGCTGCTTTTACTTTAAATTAATAAAAACAACTATGGCTGTGTTTGGTGACGCAGATTATGAGAGATTATGGGGGCTACAGTTTTTTTTTTTTTTTTTTTTTTTTTTTTTTTTCACAAAATAATCTTTTGTCTAAAAAGTAGCATTGTTTGGCTGAACAACTTATGAAAGATTATAGTAAAAATAATCTCCAAAAATAAAAGCTCATTAAACCAACTTATGAAATATTGTGGGGGCTACAATTTTTTTTTTTTTTTACAAAATAATCTCCAATTAAATCATTTTACACTTTTAATTTACAATTTCAGCTAGTTTGCCAAACATCACTACAAAAAAAAAATAAATAAAAAAAATAAAATAAAAAATCTATAATTTTAATCTTTTTCAGCATCAGCACCAGCACCAGCACCAGCACCATTAACAGCTATTGTTGCCAAACATACCCTAACATTATAAAAATAAGGTACATTTTTTGATATGGATTAAGGGCATGTTTGGTAGCGGGAATTGGGCCCAAAGAAATGGAAATGGGCTTATTTCCCATGTTTGGTTTGACAAAGAAATGGAAATGGAAATGGGCTTAATTCTCGGGCTTAATTCTCGAGAATCTGTTTGGTATGTTAGAGAAATAAAAAGGTGGAGAATTGTGGGGAATTGGTGGAGAATTGGTAGTGCAATTTTTTGAGTTTCATTTCCACTACTTTTAGTGAGGAAATGGGAGAAATGAGGGGAACTTTGTAAGTTTTTTTTTTTTTTTTCTTTTCTTTCTTTTTTTAGTTGCAAACCGATTTACGTAAATGTATTTTTTATAAAAAAAATTAATAATTTTTTTAAAATATATTTTTTATAAAATAAGTTTTAAAAAAAAATAAATAAATATATTTTTTATAGAATTGTTATTTAGAAAAAATAAATTTTTTTAAATAATTTTTTTAATTAATTTTATAAAAAATAAATTTTAAAATAAATTAAAAAAAATATTTTTTTTAAAATAAGTTTTTTTAAAAAATAAAAAAATAAATAAAAAAAAAATAATTAATTTTTTTTTTAAATATATATTTTTTAAAATAAGTTTTTTTTAAAAAACAAACAAAAGTTCTAATTTTTTCAATAAAAAGTTTAGTGTTTTTTTTTTTTTTTTTTTTTTTTTTTTGCCAATTCTCGAGTTTATTTCTCATGTTACCAAACACTAGAATTGACTTTAAATTTCTCTACCCATTTCTATTCTCTGAATTCTATTCTCTACTTCATTTCTATTCTCTGAAATTCTCTCTACCTAACGTGCCCTAAGTGCAAATTCAGTTAGACAACATTCATGTTGTTGTAATACGTATTAGACAACCCATGTATTACGGAGTAATTAGTTGAAATAATAAGAACGAAAATATTACTACTGTATTTCCTTTGGTAGCATAGGAACCAATCACACTCCAGTTAGAAAGCACACACGGATCACGATCCGCACCCTTACATATCAAACAATCTCCACCGTCCATTAACCCTTCATGAATCCAACGCCCCATATTCACTCCCTCCATCTCTTCTCCCAAATTCAAATAATTTCAAACTCCTATAATACACACACTCATTTCACCCCAAAACTACATCGCAGATTAAAAAAAAAAAAAAAGTATAACAAACAAATCATAATTTGAAGAAATGGCCCGAACTAAGCAAACAGCGCGTAAATCGACAGGAGGAAAGGCACCAAGGAAACAGCTCGCAACAAAAGCAGCTCGTAAATCAGCACCGGCAACTGGAGGAGTTAAGAAGCCTCACAGATTCAGGCCTGGAACCGTGGCTTTACGAGAGATTCGCAAGTACCAGAAGAGCACCGAGCTTTTGATCCGGAAATTGCCGTTCCAGAGGCTTGTGAGGGAGATTGCTCAGGATTTTAAGACGGATTTGAGGTTTCAGAGTTCGGCTATTGCTGCGCTTCAGGAGGCGAGTGAGGCGTATTTGGTGGGGTTGTTTGAAGATACTAATTTGTGTGCCATTCATGCCAAACGTGTTACCATCATGCCTAAAGATATGCAGTTAGCAAGGAGGATTAGGGGTGAAAGGGCTTAGTCTTATTTATTTTCTAATTGGTGTTTATGTTATGTTATTACAAGTGCGTATTAGGGCTTGTAAGTTGGATCTTATGTTAATTAGTTCCTATTTAAATGAAATGAAAGTGCTTATATTTCTCTTTGATTAAACTTGTGCACTAGTTTAAACTCTTCTTTTTTGAATATGAGTTTGTTTCATAAGCTCACTTTGGCTTTGGCTTATGACTTATTTGGTTTCGGGCTTATGTTTCATAAGGTCACTTTTTATGGCTTATTTTTTGCAACTTTTTGGCTTATATAAGCTTATTATGACATAATAAATATATATAAGCTGAAAAGTTTCAAAATAAGCCGAAAAAGTGACCTTATGAAACATAAGCCTGAAACCAAATAAGCCATAAGCCGGCTATATAAGCCGAAACAAACACCCTCATAGTGAATTAATTAATAAAACCAGATATGATAACTCCATTGTGGAACAAACTTTTGATGATATTAGAGTGAATTACTTCACTTTGTAAACCTGTGTTTTGGTTTCAAGCTACATAATTAGTGAATTATCAGATAATCAAGACTGCATATATATGAGAAAACACCGGCAAATATGAACAAAATCTGCGGCAATCCGGTGATGACAGTCATCTAACTCCTTTTGGCCCAAGTAGTCTTAATTTCCATCCAAACAGTCCCCTCCACATGACTCGAGCATGCTTTGAGTCTAATGAATCTGGACATTAACAATTGATCCTGCGAGCAATAAACTTGTTTATCAACCAATAACTGTCTGCAAGAAAGTAGATCATAACTGCATATGTGCAATAAGTCAACAGTTAGGATCTCCTAATTGGCATTTACTAATTCTAACTTGTTTTCTTTCTTTGTGAATTGCCTTCTGTAAGTAGACAACAGAGGGTGGAATTTAAACCAGTAAACATAACCATAGGTTAAATGGGTAAAAATAAGGAAGCGGGTCAATTGAGATAAAATTTGTAAAAAGTGAATTCAAATGCTTAAAAATCTCGCGAATTTGTTTCAGTTTTAGATAAATTAGATTATAATTGAAATGATATTTGTATGGTAATTGATATGGTAAGAATGGAAAACAAAAGACTTGGCTGGTTAAGACTACCATAACCTTTTTTTAGCCTCAACGTATTGATGACTTGGCTGGTATATCTAACCGACCCATTTGCCACCTCCGCGAGATACCTTATCTTTTATAAAATCTATAAGATGAGTAAAAGAGATGATCAGATGAATAATCACGATTCACGAATAGATTTTGTGGTCAAACGACCCAACAAATGCAGCCTGACTTTCGCAATTATATGGTTTTAGAATTTGACAGCAAGGTTTATATATCCCACATTTGATCCATTAGCAACTGCATTTTGATGATTGCTATTCAAATTTGAGAGGTTGACAGAGCTAGAATAGTCTGCTTCTTTCTCATTTAAACAAACCATTTCCCCAAAACATCTGATCGGAAATCAACATGCAGTAAAATATATATCAATTATCTATCAGAACAAACATTGATAAGATGTATCATACTTGAAAATGATTAATCACAACTATATAACTGTGAGAGAGTAATGAATAGCCAAATATAGGCGTTACAACAGGAAGATCAGATAACATACATCTGTTACAAAAATCATGGTCCCTTTATCATCAAATAAAACTTTATAGAAGCGTTTTCTTTCCTCAGGATCAAATATGCCACCAAGATCATCTCCTCGAGCTTCTTCATCATCGGAGAGTTCATGGATCGGGTCCTTTATCGTTTCTTTCATTGCAATCATGCCTCTCTTTCTCATCTTCTCCAAATTTAGCATATGATGCCTCCTATTATACTCGTGAAGCCCCTCCTGCATCAATTCCCCAAATTTATCTTTCACAACAACAACGAGTGGATCTTTATCAACCAGTTCCGACCCTTTATACCCTTCTCTAAGAAGAACCATATAGATTTGATATTTATTTGTAACGTATAATATTCCCGGATGCTTTAAAAGCATAACATTTAACTTACCGGGTAAAATAAACTCCTTCCTGAAACGAACAATCAAGTTTCATGATTGATGCTTTCTCCCATAAGGTAAGCGAAAGAAACTCGTGTAATAAACCGATCGTTCTCTTCTCCAATTCCCGTTACCTGTATACTAAACGACCAGGATCTGTATAAGGTGAAATGTAAGGAAATGAATCGAACTCACGAAACTTCTCCCATGATTTTACCCAAGTTGAGGGTAACGAACATGGAAATGATATATTGGAACCCTTCTTTTGAGCTACTTTCTCAATGCGGAAACTGCCATGTCTTGGTCCCAATTAATAAGCTCTATTTCCATCGAACTTTTTATTCCACTATAATTTATCACTCAACATATCAAGATACTTTGGTATGATTCTTATCAAATATTCATCCGGTAATCCTAAACTTCTACCGACTTCATTAAATTTTGACACATTGAGTCTATGATTCGCAACCATCATTAACAACTTTGCTAATCTCTCAAAAACTACCGGTTCTTGCATATCTTTCACATTTTCTTCTTCTACCAAAAACATAAACTTTTTAGTTAACCAGAAATAGTATTCATCCATTTCAAGATACGTTTCGAAGCAACACGGGTATTTCTTAAGCCAATTTAAAGCCTTCCCTTGAAGATCAAGACTTTTGAATTTTTTTCTAGAGGAAATTAACAGACACCACTTGATCAGGACACCGCAAGATTATGCTTTTTATCTGACTATTTACAACCCATCGACGGTTCCTAGTCAAGGCTGCTTCAAGATCAGGGTCTTTTTCATTGACCAAAGAGAGAATTTCTGAGTCTACACATAAACGCTTATCACCATTTTCCCCTTTCGTATCCTTATATTATGTTACCAATAACTAACCCTGTCTATGACAACAGCTAGGACAGTGAAAACAATATACAAGCTTCTCATTTCATAAACTAAAGTAGATACATAATGATAACAGTTAATGGACATATAAGTTTGCCGCTTAATTATAAGAAATATAACTGCAAATAAGAATGTGTGTAATGCAACATGAATGAGTAATCTGAGAGATGTAGCCAGTGTTCATAACTGAATGAAAGACGGAAGTTCGGAATAAAAGTAAACTTTGAACTTAGCAGACTGAGTATTAAAGTGATATATTGTTTGGTATTGCTTATTTTATTAGAACTGCTTAAAATTAATCAGGTATCAACTGGCTTATTTTGAGGTGTTTATTTCAGTGTAACTAATTTAATAAGCCGTTTTTTTTTTTTTATTTTTTTTTGGTCAAACACTTGTTTCTGCATATATATAAGCAAATAAGCACTTAAATAAACAATCCTAAACACCCCGACAGATAATGATAGATAACCGTTTTAAATTTGAACAAACCGAAGAACTAAACACTATGCTGCAATATATGACTATAATAATGCAGCCCATATTCAATTTGGCATTCTAACAAACAGATTGTGGGCAACACTATAAATGCTTATATTTCGTTAAAATCAAAGACAAATAATCTAAAAGAGCTGATTACCAGAAACAAAAGGAAATTAAGATGTTACAGTATATGTTTTGGCCCTTTGAAAACTAATATAAACTTCTTTTGATGAACTGAACCTTAAAATTGAACCCATCTCAACCCTTTTCGACCCTTTCCTCTTCCCTCCTCAATTCTCAAGCCAACATAACCTCCAGAATTAAGTCAATTTTCAACCTATTATAATTAAAGGTTCAAACTAAAATCTTGTAAAAATTTGATGTCCCCCTAATTGTTTGAGCTTATTAAGAAGCTTTATTTTTTAATATTCAAACCAGTTATGATTCACTTCAGTTGTGGTTCAAATTCTTGGTTGCAAACTCTGTTGTTAGCTCATTGATTTTCATCAACGGACTCTAGTTCGCGTGACTGCGTGAGTGGCAACCTGTTTAAGCTTTAGTTTTAGGAAGAAAGGGTACACAAAAAACCCAAAGAATGAAAACCAAGACGTTATATGACCAAAAAATATGTGACATCCTACTATTGTAAGGTCAATCATTGAAATCATCGGTTACTATCATAAGGAGTAAAGTCCAATATACATCCCTGTGCTTTCCCCAAAAATCGATTTACATCCCTAAACTTTTTTTTGGAACAAAATCATCCCTCCGTTAGTAAAGTTGGCACAAATACATCCCTCCGTTAGTTATATCAGTTACTATGGACTAACGATGCAAATGATTTTCCGTTATCTCCTAACAGGAGTTAAAATAGTTGCATCGTTAGTCCTCCTTCAGTTAAAATTTTTGCATCGTTAGTCCTCATTGACTATAGAGTTAAAATATTTGCATCGTTAGTCCTTATTGAGTTAAAATATTTGCATCGTTAGTCCTTTGTTACGTTTTCGTCCGCTTTTTTACGTTTTCGTCTGTTTTTTTACGTTTTCGTCCGATTTTTTACGTTTTCGTCTGTTTTTTTACGTTTTCGTCCGATTTTTTACATTTTCATCTGTTTTTTTTACGTTTTCGTCTGTTTTTTTTATGTTTTCGTCCGATTTTTTACATTTTCGTCTGTTTTTTTACGTTTTCGTCTGTTTTTTACGTTTTCGTCCGATTTTTTACATTTTCGTCCGATTTTTCTTTACCACCACCAACCACCACCACCCACCACCACCACCACCAACCACCACCACCCACCACCAACCACCACCGCCACCCACCTCCCACCCACCACCGCCACCGCCACCCACAACCACCACCAACAACCACCAACCACCACCACCAACCACCACCACCACCACCCACCACCACCCCCACCACCACCAACCCACCACCACCACCACCACCACCACCACCACCACCACCACCCACCACACCACCACACCACCACCCACCACCAACCACCACCACCACCCCACCCACACCACCACACCCACCACCACCACCACACCGCACCCAACCCCACCACCCAACCCACCACCCACCACCACCCCACCACCCACCACCCACCACCACCCACCCACCACCACCACCACCGCCACCACACCACCACCACACCACCCCCACCACCACCACCACCACCACCACACCCACCACACACACCACCACCGCCACCCACCTCCACCCCACCACCCCCCACCCACCACCACCACCACCAACCACCGCCACCCACCACCACCACCACCCCACCCACCACCACCACCACCCCACCCCACCACCACCACCAACACCACCCACCACCACGCAAACCCACCACCACCACCGCCACCCCACCACACCACAACACCACACCGCAACTTGGTGGTGGTGGGTGGTGGTGGTTGGTGGTGGTGGGTGGTTGGTGATGGTGGTGGTGGGTGGGTGCGGTGGGTGGAGGTGGGTGGCGGTGGTGGTGGTGGGTGGTTGGTGGGTGGTGGTGGTAGGTGGTGGTGGGTGGTGGTGGGCGGTGGTGGTGGTGGTGGGTGGCGGTGGTGGGTGGAGGTGGGTGGCGGTGGTGGTGGTAGTGGTGGTGGGTGGTGGTGGTTGGTGGTGGTGGGTGGTTGGTGGTGGTGGTGTGTGGCGGTGGTTGGTGGTGGTGGCGGTGGTGGGTGGAGGTGGGTGGCGGTGGTGGGTGGAGGTGGGTGGCGGTGGTGGTGGTAGTGGTGGTGGGTGGTGGTGGTTGGTGGTGGTGGGTGGTGGTGGTTGGTGGTGGTGGTTGGTGGTGGTTGGTGGTGGTGGTGGTGGTGGTGGGTGGCGGTGGTGGTGGTGGTGGGTGGCGGTGGTTGGTGGTGGGTGGTTGGGTGTGGTGGGTGGAGGTGGGTGGCGGTGGTGGGTGGAGGTGGGTGGCGGTGGTGGTGGTAGTGGTGGTGGGTGGTGTGGTGGTGGTGGGGTGTGGTGGTGGTGGTTGGGTGGTGGTGGGTGGCGGTGGTTGGTGGTGGTGGTGGTGGGTGGCGGTGGTGGGTGGAGGTGGGTGGCGGTGGTGGGGTGGAGGGTGGGTGGCGGTGGTGGTGGTAGTGGTGGTGGTGTGGGTGGTTGGTGGTGGTGTGGTGGTGGTGGTGGTTGGTGGTGGTGGTGGTGGTGGTGGGTGGTGGTGGTGGTGGTGGTGGGTGGGGTGGGTGGGTGGTGGTGGTGGGTGCGTGGTGGTGGGTGGTGGTGGTGGTGTGGGTGGTGGTGGGGTGGTGGCGGTGGTGGTGGTGGTGGTTGGTGGTGGTGGGTGGTGTGGTTGGTGGTGGTGGTTGTGGTGGTGGGTGGTTGGTGGTGGGTGGTGGGTGGCGGTGGGGTGGTGGTGTGGTGGGGTTGGTGGTGGTTGGTGGTGTGGGTGGGTGCGGTGGTGGTGGGGTGGTAGAGGTCGGTGGTGGAATGGGGTGGAAGAGTGTGTAAGGTGGGTAAGATAGGTGGATGAGATGTAAAAAAAATCGGACGAAAACGTAAAAAAAACAGACGAAAACGTAAAAAAACAGACGAAAATGTAAAAAATCGGACGAAAACGTAAAAAAAACAGACGAAAACGTAAAAAAAACAGACGAAAATTTAAAAAATCGGACGAAAACATAAAAAAACAGACGAAAACGTAAAAAAAAACAGATGAAAATGTAAAAAAATCGGACGAAAACGTAAAAAAACATACGAAAACGTAAAAAATCGGACGAAAACGTAAAAAAACAGACGAAAACGTAAAAAAGCGGACGAAAACGTAACAAAGGACTAACGATGCAAATATTTTAACTCTATAGTCAATGAGGACTAACGATGCAAAAATTTTAACTGAAGGAGGTCTAACGATGCAACTATTTTAACTCCTGTTAGGAGATAACGGAAAATCATTTGCATCGTTAGTCCATAGTAACTGATATAACTAACGGAGGGATGTATTTGTGCCAACTTTACTAACGGAGGGATGATTTTGTTCCAAAAAAAAGTTTAGGGATGTAAATCGATTTTTGGGGAAAGCACAGGGATGTATTTTGGACTTTACTCTATCATAGGTATAAATTCTAAGGGTGCGTTTGGTATCTCTTCCATAGGTGTTTGTTTAGTGGGTCCGAGAATAAAATGGGTATATTATAGCTATAGATTCATTACACACCAATTTGGTGTTTATGAAATCCATTCCCGTGGGCCCCTCTTTTTTGCACTATAAAAATATGTATACATTTTTTCATACCATATTTTGTCATCAAAACATAAACAATCGTAATGATACACTTTTTCATATCCATTGTCATTCTACCCTATACCAAATCCGATACCTATTGTCATTCCTAGCAACAAACCAAACGGACCCTAAGGGGTGGCCCCAAAGCGGAATTGACCAGTGGTGATTGGTCGAAGCTCCAGTGCGGGTTTTGAATGAGTTTTGGTTTAGGTTTTAAAATTTTGTAGTTTGATAGATAGATGTGGTAGTGTAAAGGGCGTATCAAAACTCAGGGGGTGCTTGGTAGGATGTTTTAGAGGGTGAGTAAATGTAATGGTAATGAAAAATGATGGTTCATCCTATATAATGCAATCATTCATTGCTTGAAAGTGGGTAATACCCCATTACTCACCAAATTGAGGTTATTGATGGAATTCCGATTATCTTTTTAATTAATAATTAATAATCATTTTTATTAAAGAACTAATCGAATGTCTACAAAAGTTTAAAAAATGCCTTGAATATTAAATTTTATAAGTTCTGATGTATATAATTGATATATCGGCTATGTTTGGCGCGGAGCTTTTTGGGGCTATGAGCGGTGGGAAATGAGCTTTTTTATTTTTATTGTTCGTTTGGCAAAGGAGCAGTGAGCTTTGCTATTTTTTTAGGAAAGCTCATTTTTCCAATGCTTCTTTAAGAAGCTGTGAGCGGTGAGCTATGGCTACTGCTCACAGCTCACTGCTACTGCTCACTACTACTTTTACCAAACATAGCCATCCAATCTTTTTCACACTTCCAATATACAAATTATCATACCACTACATCAACATATATTATAAGTTATAAATGTTTTGATTTAAAAGCATGTATCGTGACTACAAACGTTATGTATTTTTGTTAGATTCGACCTTTGGGTGTCAACTTATACAACGCTTATATATATATTTTTTCTGCTAGTTTAAGGTTTTGGAGACCATAATGATACATATTTTGTTAACTATTGTTGTTAATTGTCGCTAGTTTTCTGTTATCTTTAAATATAAACCAAATGCAAGAAACCACCAAACTATTCAATCCTTTGATATTATAACCAATCAACATCAATGGAATGATATACCCTGATTATATTCCTTAGTATACCCTTTGCATTTCCCTTTTCCATTCCCTTATTTGAACCAAGCGCACCCTGAAAGATAGGAACCAAGGTGAGTTTTAGTTTTTTTTATTCTCTTACACATACTTTATTTAATATTTCTTTTTTTCTCTCTTACACATAACATATACTATAAAATACTAATAATTTATCTTTTTATAATATATTTTTTTATAATTCAAATCTAAATCTAAATCCAAATCCTAATCCTAAACTCGTCTACAAACCAAATGCGCCCTAAAACAACTTCAATATGGTATTATTTAACCTCATATTCTTATTGAGTTATTGTACTTACGATGAGAAACCTTGTATAGTCGTACTTTAACATATACTGAAACATCATCTTGCAATTGAGTTACCATATACTAGTACAATGTATCAATGTTTATTTGTTGGATACATTGCAAATAAGCTAAAACCTTATCTAAACACCTTGTTATTAGACGATATAATGGACCCAACCCATATTCATGCGTGGGCCGTTATATTATGTTAAACATAGAATTTCCCGTGAGAGGTATTGTATCATTGATATGCATTTATAGGGCATTATATAAAAGATACTAAAAACCCTAATGAACCGAACCCACATTCGGCTTTGGCCGTTATATCGTCTAACACTCACCCACAATCTGAGCGGCGAAATCGCGAAAGCCCGGATTGGATTTAAAAACTAAAATTACATTAAAGAAACAAAAGTTTTGTTTATAAAGACGTTTGACAGTAAGCGGAGACAAATCTTCATCTGCAATTAATTAATTTTGATGACGACATCCGACAGCATGCGGAGATAATCTTCACCATGCAACAACAACAAAAGCAAATAAACAAAAAAAAAAAAAAAAGCAAAGCATAAACTTTTTTTTCGGCAGTCAACTTCCCGCGGCATGTGGCGGAGCGTTCGGCGGCCGACGAAGGTGATTCAAGTTGGATTTTGTGCATAATTGAAAAACGAAGAGAATGGCGTCAGTTAACACCAAACGGTTAAAAAGTTATGGTAAAAATAGTAAGGAGTTAGGGTTTTAGCCGAAAAGTACTCAATAGTACCCCTCTCCAGGTATTACCTCGTTATAGACCTAAGGGTGTCCAGAATATCTTAAATTATACAAGAAATTTGATATTTTTATTATTATTTTTTTCTTTTTTTTAAGGATAAAGGGTGGTGACAATGGTTCGACGGGGTGGCTTAAAGGAGGTGGCTCAACGTAGCCTACCTCCCCCCCAAACTCAGCGGAGTCACAACCCCGTGACTATCGACCAAAGGTCTAATGCAGGTATTCCAAAACGTGAAACTTACCCAAATGTTCTAATGTGTAATCGAGTTTTCTTTCAATTAATATTAACTTTTTTTTACTCCATTAATTTTCTTTTGTGTGTAACGTATTTATTAATTTATATCCATTTTAACCATTTCCACTTTCAATAAAGTGGTTACACAAATATAAGGGTAAACTGGTCATTCTACATGCGTAATACACACCAAAGTCAAAAACAAAATTTTGATGATTTAATAACAAAATACAAAAATGGCTACACACAATTAGAAAAATGATTAAGTTTACTACTACATTTTTTACACTGTTTGTTATACAACACTTTGGTATAGGATGCAAAGATCGATATAGAACTCATACAAAAAATCAAAAAGTATAAAGTTGATTCTAAAATAATAAAGTTGAAAACACATATAGTAAATTATTTCCATGCTATTTTAATATGAAAATATTTAGTTATTGAAGTTTCACGTGTACACCAAATATTTACCCGTGTCAACAAATAAACAGTCTTGTAGTCGCATAATAATTCCTAGCATATTTGCTTGCTTATTACGTACCCATGGCTATATAAATGTACCATGCATAACCAGTATAAATATTTATCCTAAATTAACAAGCTGCAAACTCAACGCTTGTAAAATTTCTACTCTCAATTTTCTCACGTAATCTAACACCAAAAAACACACATTAAAATTTTTAGTAGAACAATGGGAGATGGAGATTCAGTGGTGGACAAACCTTGTAGGCCGCTCGCATTCTTGATTGGGTTGCCATTTGCATTAATAGCAAGTGTTATCTCGATCGTTGGGGCGGTTATTTGGGTCATTGGTTCGGTGTTAAATTTTATATGTCCTTGTTTCTGCTGTTGTGTTGAACTTGTGTATTTCGCGGTTGATCTCATCAAACTTCCGTTTCTCATCGTTATATGGTTTACGGATCTCATTCCTTGTTAGTTTCTCGTTCCTTTTTTACTCAGAGTAATGTTATATCGTTCTGGACGATGTTTCAATGAGAAAGTTTTACTTTTCTAGATTACTTATATATTACAATTGCTTATTTTATTGGGATTTTAAAGGAGATCGATGTTTTGGGTTTTTACTTTGGTGCGGGATTATTGAATGCTTGTTTGCTTGGATTTTGAATGGATTATGGAATGCAAGTTGCAATCTTTTCTTTTGCTTGAATCATCTTTCTTCAATAAGTTCTTTGCATTCATCTTGAGTAACTATCAAACTCTCCATGATATCCGTAAGTACATTACTCATAACTCTTTTGTTCGACAAAATGAATATGAGCTTTGGGAGCCGATTATTGTTGAATTGAGGCCTGACAGTCCCTCTTGCTGCAAAACTTCCTTTATAATATTGAAAAATCTCATTTTTTAAATGCTAGAATGGCTTATTCTTTATATTGATTATTTAAAAGAATTTATATTTGTTTCATATCTTTTGCTTCTGTTCTTTGGTTTTTACCATATTTTTGGAGATTACCGTGGTTTCACCCGTCGGTCGCACAACTAATATGGGAAGGATTATTTGAATAATACCATAATTAATGTACATGTAACTTGTTACGAGACAACCACCGTGCACTCACCTGAATACCTAATGGTCTGATTTAATTGAAGACTTGATTAGCTTAATCTAGTTGTGATAATATCGTAACTTAATTGCTAATTAACATCCCTTATATGGGCCACTTGAAATGTTAGAAGGTTAAACTAATCACGAGTACTGCATGGTTAAAAACTATACAAAGCCCAAGTACGGCGCAATTAAATAAAAGCCCACTCAAAGTATATATGATTGGTATCATCTACTATGGTACGTGAACACATAATCAAAGTGGCTGATCTTTTTCTTCGTTAATTATTCATTAGATATCATCGATCATCTCATTGCAAGCCCTATAGGTACCAATCTTCTTTGATTTTTATTCCTCCTTACATCTAGTCCATTATAATGAATAGAAGTATAGAAGTACTTTTAGGATACTTTAATTTTTCATGAACATTAAGAACTTTTTGATGCTTTGACCAGTCAAAAATAAAATACCAGGATCAACAAACTTTCTTTTTGAGCGATTTGTTCTTCTAATTCAAAGTATAAAAATATATTTATTACAAGGTGATTCTTTAAATTTCTTAAGTCTCGCTTAATTTTTTGAATATGAGATCTTCCAGATGGCCTGTTATTCTGTGAAAAATAAGAACAAAAATCTTACTTTTAGAGATATATTTTAGAAATCTAAAGATATTGAAAATTTCCATTTAGTTGACAATCGAGATCTTATTAGGATACAAACCTAAAACCATGTATGGTTTATATATAGAGTTTACAATTTTAGTTGACAACAACATACGGTACGTTAATGACTTACTAGCAGGGTAAACGCGCGTTGCGGCGGCGGGTACCCGCGCGTTGCGGCGGCGGGTACCCTGTAATCACAATTTTAGGCGAGTATCGGTGTATAGTTTCCGACAGAATACGGTTGCGGCGATTTTTCGTGTGTTGTGTGTTTGATAGTGCATATTTCATTTTATAGTTGAGTTCACACTATGTTAAGAGCATAAGGTACCCTTCAAGCCGTCCCGTTTGTGTTCTTCAAGCCGCCCCGTTTGTGTTATGAAAAAAGTGCTTCAACATCAGTACCTTTTCACATAATGCAAAAATTCACCACGACCCCAAAAAAACCCCTTCCCTTTTATAACACGACGGCACCCCTTGAGCCCACAGTTTTAATTTCTTTTTCGTTTATTCAAATAATACAACACATTTCATTTTATACAATAAAACCAAATTTTATATATTTTAAGACTAAACAACATTATAAAAAAATCAACACCAAAAATCTAATAACCATATTAAATTTCAGCTTAATACTCAATTATACATTTATACTAACTCCCAAAATTTCGAGTAGCCCATAAGCTAAACGACATACAACTTTTGGATCAAACTTGGACAAGCCCAACACAAACTCTAATAAAAAAAAATCTGCTATTACCCTAATTCTAAGTCACTTACAACCCTGTATCGCAGCCACTTTGTTTTTCTCTCCACATCTAAACCAAATCGCAGCCACCACACATGAAACTCATAAGCAATCTCAGATTTTTCTTGTTCTTGTAACCAAACACCAAAACCATGTTTCCCAACATTCGAATCTCTTGTTTCAGCTTCACACTCGAATCTTAGACACACAAAAACTAACTAAACTCCATTGGTTTCTTTCTTCTCAAAAGGCTTCAAGATGATAGGTTCTTGATGTTTTTCTAGATCTATGATGGGTTTATTAAAAGATCTTTTCGAGATCTCAAGAAACAACCTGAGATCTTTTTAATTTTCTCTTTATTGTTCGAGTTTTTATTTACTTCTTTATTTTGAAATGGATTGTTGTGTTTGTTATTGTCATTGGAGACGTGGCTATTTTTGTACTTTGATGATCTTGTGGTTTTTTGTTTTTGTAGCTTCTGATTGATGTTGTTTTAGATGTGTGTGATAGAATCATAGAATGCACAAAGTGAAAATTGTACTTGTATGTCTGTCGATGATGCATGAACTGATACAGTGGAAAAGAAGTTTGTGATACAATGTTTGTACAAGAGGCTTAATAATTTGTATTTTTCACTTAGGGGGTGTTTTAAAAGCTACGTTAATGGTATTTGTTGACCTGTCAATTTATGTATGTAACGAGCTGGAAAACCCGCGCGTTGCAGCGGGAGTGCTCTGCGGGGGGTTTTTTTTTTTTTTTTTTATTAATGTTGTTTTGGCTGTTGTTGGTATATGTAAAAAGTGGCTAATTTTTTTTTTTGATGTTGGTTTGTTAAATTGTATGAATAAATAGTTATATGAAGATTTTGCATGGGCCTATTGATTTCGAGAAAGTATTGCATATTTATACTCGTTTTTGTTGGAAAAATTATTTCGTAAATAATGGCGCAAGTTTCATAATTTTTCGAGTCCGTTTGGTACGTCGAATAGGTCCTACAGTGTTTATTGCAAAAATTTAGCCATTTTGTCAGAAATGGTCCCTCCACCCAAAGGTTTTATTTCCACCCTTTCAGTTTTGTCTTTGATCCCTCCCAAAAATATAAAAGACCCAAAATTCATTTTTATTCATTTAAACACACACACACAACACATTAACAAATCCTCTCCCCCTCTCTCTTCTCTCTTCACCTCGCCGGCAGCCCAACCTCCGGCCGCCACCACCACCTCCGGCCGACTTCCGGTGACCACCATTGCCGAAAAATTTTTCGGCGAGTGTTTTTATTTGCCGATTCGATAGATCGGCTTATCCTTTTCATTTCTGGAGCTTTTTAGCTCGTGACCACCACCGCAACCACCCTCACGCGCCACCTCCACAGCCTTCCCCCTCCACTTTCTTCTTGGTAAAACACCTACACGCGCCCCCTTCCCCCTTTATTTTTATTATTTTCCAAAACCCTAATTTATATTTTTATTAAATCCGATTTACATTTAATTATTTTTAATAAAAACCTTTTTAATCATTGTTTTTGAAAACTAAAACTCGTGTGGAGCCTTCGGTCAAACTCGGTCAACCACCGAGTCAACTGAGTTGACTCGGTGTGGTAACTCGTGATGTTCTCTTGTTTTCTTCTATGTTTCTTGTGTTGCGGAATTGATTTGGGTCCGTTTGGTTGTGTCTTGGTGTCGGCAGTCAAAGGGAAACCAAGCCGTGACTCACGGCGAGTCACGGCGAGGCGAGGGTTTCGGTTAGGATTAGTTTGGGTTGATGTGGTGTTGTGATGGTTTGTGTTTGGATTTGTTGCTCGGTTTGGATTTGGATTTGATGCGTTCGGTTTGTGTTTGGATTTGTTAATGGGATATGTTTGATGTTTGTGTTTATTTAGAGTTAGTAGGATTAGTGTTTGGATTTGTTTAGTCGTGGTGATGTTTGTGTTTATGCACAACTTTTTTAAGCATCATTTACTGTTTGAACAACTGTGATGCACAACTTTTTTAAGCATCGACGTACAACACTACGAAGCACGATGCACAACTTTTTAAGCATCATTTACTGTTGGAACAACAGTGACGTACAACACTACGAAGCACTCCAAATCCCCCCTTTTAGTATATATAGTAATTGTGCAAAATTTAATTGTGCATTAAAGTGTTGTAAACCATGCATTATTTCTTGTAAGTCTGAAAATTTTAGAGAGAGAGTGCTTAAAAGGTTGTATATTTTGGTGAAGGGGTGAATTAAATTGTGTATTAATTGACCACTTTAATAGCATTTATGTAGTGTTTGTTGTACACTATGCTTTATTTCTTGTAAGTCTGAAAATTGTGTGCATTAAAATGTTATAATTCATGCTTTATTTCTTGTAAGTCGTGAATTTTAAGACTTAAGAGGAGAGAGTGTTTTGTGTATTATATGTAGTACAGATAATATGAGTCGTAGTTTCTATACATTAATAAAACCTGGAATATCAGTTTCTATATTGATTCTTCCAATGATTACAAACTTCTGCATATGCCTCGTGGGAGTATCTCCGAGGCTTATATCTATTCCCAAAGAACAGATTCGTGGCGAGAGGTAAATTATGAAAACTACAAGTATATCACTGACTACTATTGGTCACAATCTACTTTCTTCGATCAAAGTCTTTATTTCACGTTGAGACATAAGAAAAAAACTAAATTACAAAAAATTGTTATTTGTTTTGATGTGAATTCGGAAAGTTTTAGGGTTATACAATTTCCACCCGTTCCTAGTGGCGTAACATGTCGTGGTGGAAGTTTAGTTGTACTCAATGGATGCATTCACTTGTGTGTAGCTTGCAAACTACAAATAAATAAAAATGATGCGGCTAGTGTGTGGTCAAAGAAGGATCATGATGGATGGACAAAGGGCAGTGTCTGGAGGTTGGATGGTGATGGTGAAGGGTGGGTGATGGTGTCCGCTTTCCCGGTCAAAGAGTTTGAACATATTGGGTTGAGAAATTTAAATCGGAGGATATGCACAACGAGTAGTGGGAAATGGCTTGCCATCCTAGAAGATAGCAATAGTTTTAATAAAATGAATATAGAGGATCTCGCAACAGACTATTGGAATTTTAAAGATTTGCATTTGTCGTGTAGATCTAGACAAGCCATATACGTTGAGACTATTGTGTCACCGAATTCGTAAATTTAAGTGGATTGTTATCACTGTTAGGTAAATTTCCGTTTATTGTTCATCGTCCCATTCAACCTACTAGTGATCGACTATAATGCAGCTTTTGTCTATCTATTTGCTCAAAGTGTGGCTTGGTGCACGTCTTGGGATTAATGATCTACTGTTGATAAGTGATCAAACATGCATGAATTGTACATTTTGTTTGTGATGAAGCCTCAAAACACGCAACATAGTTATTCAAAAAACACGATATACGCAACAAACTTTTAAAATTACCATTGTACGCAATTTACTTTCAAATTTGGTGCAATGTACGCAATATGACCGGGAACCAGCAGGTTACCAGGTTTCAAACTTTGAAAATTGACAGGAATGGTCCCTGTGGCATGCGTTGACTTTCACCGGTCATCCCTTGACTTTTTTTCACTTAGAAAAGTTACAATAATGGTCCCTATGGTTTGCGTTGACTTTCACCTTTAGTCCTTGTCTTTTCTTTTCACCGTTTTTGTCCGTTTTTCTTACGTTTTTTACGTTTTCGTCCGTTATTTTTACGTTTTGTCCATTTTTCTTCCGTTTTTGTCCGTTTTTTACGTTTTCGTCCGTTATTCTTACGTTTTTTTTTTTTCCGTTTTTCATTCCGTTTTTGTCCGTTTTCCTTACGTTTTTTTTCCTTTTTGTCCGTTTTTGTCCGTTTTTTCTTCCGTTTTTGTCCGTTTTTTTTTCCGTTTTTGTCCGTTTTTTCGTCCGTTATTCTTACGTTTTTTTTCGGTTTTCATACGTTTTTATCCGGTTTTCATACGTTTTTATCCATTTTTCCTTACGTTTTTTTTTTTCTTTTCCGTTTTTCTTATGTTTTTCTTTCGTTTTTGTCCGTTTTTTTCTTACGTTTTTTGTCCGTTTTTTTTTTTTTTTTTTTTTCGTTTTTTCGTTTTTCCGTTTTTCATACGTTATTTTTACGTTTTCGTCCGTTAATCTTACGTTTTTTTTTTTTTTCCGTTTTCATACGTTTTTGTCCGTTTTTCTTCTTCGTTTTTCATACGTTTTTTTACGTTTTCGTCCGTTTTTTAGTTTTTTTTTCTTTTATCCGTTTTTGTCCCTTTTTTTTTTTTCGTTTTTGTCCGTTTTCCTTACGTTTTTTGTCCGTTTTTTTTCCGTTTTTCATACGTTATTTTTACGTTTTCGTCCGTTATTTTTACGTTTTTTTCCGTTTTCATACGTTTTTGTCCGTTTTTCATACGTTTTTACGTTTTCGTCCGTTATTCTTACATTTTTTTTTTCCGTTTTTGTCCGTTTTTTACGTTTTCGTCCGTTATTTTTACGTTTTTGTTCGTTTTTAAATTAGATGAACCAATAAAATACTTGCACCCTCAGAAACATAACACATTTTATTATTGAATTTAATACTTATATATACTTTTACATCTTTTTTCTACATTATTAAGAGATTTGCTGAAAGATAAAACTATAATTATGAGACAAACTTTTACGCGTCATTTTCTAGTCCAATTTTTCTCTTTTCATCTTCTTTGACAAATCTATTATAGTTTTGTAATAATAATTAGGGTGAAGGCTGAAAACACGCAACATAGTTATTCAAAAGACACGATGTATTTTATTTATTTTTTTAAAAAATTTGGTCAAAAAAAAATTTTGGACAAAAATTTAGAACTTTTTTTTTTTTTTTTTTTAAATTCGGAGAGAAAAGGAAAAAAAATCGGACAAAAATTTTGAACTTTTTTTATTTTTTTTTTTAAATTCGGACAAAAATTTTGAACTTTTTTTATTTTTTTAAAAAATTCGGACAAAAAAAATCAGACAAAAAATTCGGACGGAAAAAAAAACTTGGACAAAAAAAAGAAAACGAAAAAAAAGTAAGAAAACGTAAGGAAAATGGATAAAAACGTATGAAAACCGGATAAAAACGTATGAAAACCGAAAAAACGTAAGAAAACGGACGAAAACGTGAAAAAAAACGTAAGAAAAACGGACAAAAATCTAGAAAAAACGTACAAAAACGTATGAAAACGTACAAAAACATTATGAAAACGTAAAAAAACGTAAGAATAACGGACAAAAACGGAAAAAAAAAAACGTAAGAAAAACGGACAAAAACGAAAAAAATGTAAGAAAAAACGGACAAAAACGAAAGAAAACGGACAAAAACGTAAGGAAAAACGGACAAAACGAAAAAACTAAGAAAGACAAAAACGAAAAAAAACTAAGAAAAACGGACAAAAAACGGAAAAAAACGTAAGAATAACGGACGAAAACGTAAAAAAACGTATGAAAAACGGACAAAAACGGAAGAAAAACGGACAAAACGTAAAAAACGTAAGGAAAACGGACAAAAACGAAAAAAAGTAAGAAAAACGGACAAAAACGGAAAAAACGTAAGAATAACGGACGAAAACGTAAAAAACGTATGAAAAACGGACAAAAACGGAAAAAAAACGTAAAGAAAACGGACAAAAACGAAAAAAAAAAGGGACAAAAACTGATGAAAACGGAAAAAAACGTAAGAATAACGGACGAAAACGTAAAAAACGTATGAAAAACGGAAGAAAAACGAACAAAACGTAAAAATAAACGGACGAAAACGTAAAAAACGTAAGAAAAACGGACAAAAACGGTGAAAAGAAAAGACAAGGACTAAAGGTGAAAGTCAACGCAAACCATAGGGACCATTATTGTAACTTTTCTAAGTGAAAAAAAGTCAAGGGATGACCGGTGAAAGTCAACGCATGCCACAGGGACCATTCCTGTCAATTTTCAAAGTTTGAAACCTGGTAACCTGCTGGTTCCCGGTCATATTGCGTACATTGCACCAAATTTGAAAGTAAATTGCGTACAATGGTAATTTTAAAAGTTTGTTGCGTACATCGTGTCTTTTGAATAACTATGTTGCGTGTTTTCTGCCTTCACCTTTTTGTTTGAGATTATGATTTTTCATATACATTTTGTTTCCCACACATTGAATTTTTGTAATATAAATTTTATCAGCCTTCAATTCTTCGAAGAAAAAGTAACACAAGTAAAAGAAAAACAATATTTTTTTTCTTTCTTCTCAAAACGGCAAATTTATTACAACTTACACCACCTATCACAAATTTTATCTCACATGTCTCCAACGAGACTTGAACACACAACCTCTCGGTTGATGATGGGCTACTCACATACCTCTGGGCCAAAAGGCCTTTGGTAAATCCTCTATTTTTTAAACACGCTTAATTGAACCATTATTAGCTAAATGCACTTTGAAGGTGATAACTGATAAGTACTAAAGTCACTCACGGAACCTCTTCAATTCACGTTGTTGAAAAAGCGTAATTTCTATCGCACTTCGTTGCGAGTTTATATAATTGAGAATTGATATATCCTCCTACCAATCCTCCTGCTAATGCTCCTACAACTTATGTGTCAATAATCTATTAACTTAGTATAAGGGCCCACTTTTAACCAACTGATAAAAATCTATAACAAACCAATCTTTGAAAGGATTTTTAAATGAAACTAAACTCAATTACCTTCAAAACGACGGGTGACATGATCCATGACGACTTACGGGTTAAAAGATATGAATTTTCAAAATTTGACGAAATCTGGCACAACCATCTAGCCGATTTGGATGCATTCCAGTTGATTTGCATAGCTATCTAGCCGATCGGCTATAGGCTTCTGCCAACCCATTTCACTACTAAAACTTTTTCCCAGAAAACCCGCTTCCCGAACTCGATAATTCGCGAAACTTTCCAGAATTCATTAGGACATTACAATTATCAAATATATGTATAAACTTGGTCATAACGACCAGCGGAAACATGCTTTACAAAGTGTCGATGTTATACCAAACACCCTTTTTGACCAGTTTTCAACTTAACTTTAACATAACCCTACAACATACATTAAAACCTGTAAATTGACTTTCAACCATTATGTGGAAACGATATGGAAACGGTGGGGGGGGGGGGGGGGGGGGTGAATACGTTTTCGTTTTCAACTTAAAAACTTTTGTATCAAATATAGTATAAATCAAGTTTCACCATTATTAGTCCGGTTTATATTTCTTTTCTAAAAACATCCTTATGACAAATTGCCGATCAAGCTTGACGTAATATGTAAAGTGTCAACACAAATACAATCAACAATATAAAGCAAGAATAAAAGTAAAGCGATAAGTAAGAAGGATACGCAGACCAACACGAGGATTTATAGTGGTTCGGTCACGAAGCTCCTCCTCGCCCTACTCCACTCCCCGAGTATCCAACTCGAGAGTTACTTCACTAGATCAACAAGCTCCATTCTCGGCGGAGAAACCTTACACAACACAGCTTACACTTTATCCGGTACAAAGCTAAATACCGGGTCCTTAACACGGCGGACCAAACCAACACGACGTCGCCTACACTTTATCCGGTACAAGGCTAGATACCGGGCTCTTCCATGAGGTAGAGCCAAACCTTCGTTGCCTACACTTTATCCGGTACAAGGCTAGATACCGGGTTCCATTACAAAGGAGGAACCACTACGCGATCAACACAACACATCATGAGGGACTAACGCTCTACTACACCAATCTACACAACACATCTATGACACCCGTTATGTTTTATGGCCCAACATAACAAACCTTGTGTTTTATGGCACAAACACATAAACCATCTAATCTAGTTAGAGATACAAGAAGAAGATACAAGAGAAGATCCAAGATAATGTATCTAATGGATATGAATGATTAAACTAAATGAACTTCCTTTAATAGAAAGCCTTCAATGAAGATCACAAGTTCCCTAAGCTTGTTGTGATAGATCTTCATGTATGTATGGTTGTGGTGGATGAGGATGCAAGATCTCTAAGCTTGCTTTGGAGGATTACTTCAGTAGGTAAGGATGCAAGATCTCTAGGCTTGCTTTGGAGGATCACTTCGGGAGTATGCTTACAACAAAATGAGAGTTAGAAGCATTATGATCATATGAGAAAGAAGGTGTTTTACATGTTTTCCTATTGATCTAAATGTGTTAGAAATGGTAGAGAGAAAGTGTGTGAAAGGTGTGAT
The DNA here is from genome assembly GCA_021014915.2 of Artemisia tridentata subsp. tridentata. NCBI lineage: Eukaryota > Viridiplantae > Streptophyta > Magnoliopsida > Asterales > Asteraceae > Artemisia > Artemisia tridentata. Next base: position 177,095,230 of record CP139509.1, read on the forward strand.
TAAATGATGAGAAATGGTTTGCTATTTATAGGCAAAAAGAAGAAGTTGTTTACTGTTCACCCGGATCCCATTGAAAGGGATCCGGCCCTTGTAAACCAAGGGATCTGCGAGGGATCCGGCGATGTTCCTCTTTATTTGGGTCATGGGTTATGGGTTATGGTCCATGGGTCATGTGATGTCATGCATGATGTCAAAGACATCTTGGGTCATGGGTTATGGACTTTGGGTCATGGGTCATGGGTTTTACCCATTGTGATGTCATGCATGATGTAATGCACATTAATGCATATGGGTCATGGGTCATGGGTTATGGGTCATGGGTTTTGGGTTATGGATAGTTCAAGCCATTTTACTAGTATATTACATTTAACTAGTTGATTCTAAATGTAAGTAATAAATATTACTTATAAGTGTTTCATAAAAATGGTTTTGGTTTGATATAAACTAATTTACTAGATGTGTTTAATGGTTTATTTGGGTTTTGATCATAACGCAACATAACAACATGTATGAACCTGTGTTGTAGCATACAAGAACTTGAGTTGTCGAGAGATGTTGAATGTATGTTGAGACAAAATATGATTACGAGTAACTTGTACATTTTACGTTATGTATTACAAGTTACATAGTTTGTCATCAATCAAAATAAACGAGACTGTATAGATTAAATATCGTAATATTTGCACTAACACATTACAAAGACTTGACATTACAAACATTTAACCCATTTAATACTCTCGTGGGACAAATTTCACTTCAAGCTCGGTATCTAGTACTAAGCTTCTATGTACAAACCAATATACTTAAAATGCGCACTTCCACATCTTAAGCCTTAATCCAAGTACTTACCGTCTTCCTATGAGCACCTACAAAACATGGTTAACAACTATAACGTAATCTTTCGCTTAGTAAGTAAAAAGGTGTTAATATAACATTATATCTCGTAAATCACATAAGCATCAATCACATTCAACTTAACCATTATACCATGCTTCACTATCAATTGCATACCATACATAATCGAAGTATCATTCAACACATATAATCTCACACACCTTAATTTGGTCACAACTAGCTTAAACATAATCTTGGCTAGTTTGCCAACTAGACCTAATCCTAGGGTTTAGGGTTTAGGGTTTATTCAAAGCATCCTAATTCAAAGCCTTCAAAAACCTTTATTGTCATCTTACACATAACACATACATGATAAATCAACATAATCTCGTATTAATATTGATTTACTTACCTTAGCTCCAAGCTAAGTTATCATTCATAATATCACCATTATCATCAATCCTTGGCTCCTATTCAATTCATCATAAACACTTATCAATTTAAAACTAAAATCACGAGGGTTGGTATAACCCATAAACAACCTTTAATCATATGATCATATCTTGATCATATGATGAACAGTTCCCCACATTACCCAAAACCCCTTTACATGGTTATATGAACCCCCCTAAATTGTGGAAAACTAGAAGGGGGGTTGAATAGTTTTAACCGTTTTAAAGTTTTATTTACTTTGTTACTATATGTTAATTCAAAGGAAACAATCACAAATAAATAATCACACAATATAAACAAAAGATAAAGAGAGGAAAGATCAAACCACACGACACAGTTGTTTATAGTGGTTCGGCTACAAGAACTCTATTCCTTGCCCTACTCCACTCCCCGAGTTTCCTACTCGAGAGTTTATCTTTCACTAAGAAACAAACTCCTTTCCTAGGCGGAGAAAACCTTTACACGTCGCTTACTTCCTTTTCCGGTACTAAGCTAAACACCGGGTTCTTTCACAAGGTAGAACCAACCTGACGTCGCCTAATTACTTTACCGACACTAAGCTAGATGTCGAGTTCTTTACAAGGGTACAACTACTCCCTACACTCTTTGTACTTTAAGGACTAAAGTACTAACCACACTCACTGATTACAAATGATAGATATGATGTGTGAAACAAACTACAAGATCACACAGTAATGCAACTAAAGGATTACGGTTCTGTAGATCCTTGAATGCTTGATCTCCTTTCTACAAAATGGAAGATCAAAGTGAAAAGCAACTATGAATGATGTTAGTAAGATATGTACTGAATGAATATATGTGTTTAAGCTATATGAGTGATGATAGAGCCAAATGATCAGCTTCCTATTTATAGGCAAGCTGATCTTCAGCTCACGGATCCGGCGGATCCCTCAAAAGGGATCCGTCCCTTATAACACTTGGATCCGTGGGATGTGACAGCTATGTAATAGTTGTCTCTTACCATATCTTAGTTGTATCTTACCATATCATCCAAGATCTTCAAATGTCAACTATGTTGCTTGCATATCTAACCAAGATATATCAAAGATATTGTATGTGATGCATACAATGATGTCATGGCATAGTTTATGAATTAAAGTTTCCTTTTAAGGAAACAAGTTACTAAACTTGTAATTCTAAGTTAATATGTGAAGTGTAAAGTGTGTACTTAAGAGACTAAGCTAGTATTTATTATTTGCTAAAAGATATTCCTTATATTTGTCATTAACAAAACTAATGAAAGATCAAAGAATATAAATAACGTTTTTGGGACGCTATTTGTATTAACAATCTCCCCCTTTTTGTTGATGACAAAACATAAAGTATATTTTTGAGCAAGAGAATAAATATAGCATGAGTTCTTAAAAATATATATTAAGTTTGTTTATTGAAGAAAAGTTTTGTAAAAAATGTATGTACTGTGATAATTCACAGTTGATGCAAACTTAGTCCTTTCTCCCCCTTTTTGTCGAAACAAAAAGAGTAGCGAAGCGGAATGCGATTTTGAGAACTTTAAGAGCTCCCCCTTGTTTTATACTCCCCCTAAATGGAGTAATCAAGTAAATGATGCAAGAATCTACAAAACAAACGGTTAGTATATGAGATGCTTATGAGATGCTCCCCCTCGATGTATACTCCTCACTACTCGAGTACCAACGTATACTATTGAAGGGTATGATATGCTGCAAATGAAGTGTTAGTTATGAAAGTAGAATGCTTGTTAAGTGTTCTTCCAAACAAGCCTTTCAATATGTTTTGATTTTAAAAAGTCAAACTAAGTGTCTGATGTTAATTAGTACCTAAAGCAATCATATGCAAGATATAATGTATGCAATATAAGAATGTTAGTTCATAATGATAATGATAATATGCAATATGTTGATCACTCATAAGCATAAAAACATCACATTCATATAGATTGAAAATTTTGTGACAAAAGTCACAATAGTGAAATGATGTTACAACTAAGAAGACATCCAAAAAAAATAAAAAGGTCCTAAACAAACAACTAAAATAAAAATCCAAACAACTAATCTAAAGAGCTCCTATTGAGAAGGATGAGAGATTGCGTTTAAACGTTCAAGAACATGGTTCAAGATGAACCTCATCTCGTTTTGAAGCTCATGGACCAAGATGTTGGTCCTTTGGGCCAAGTGAGCCGTTCTCTCACAATGTGCGCAATCATGAGTTGAGAAACCGGGCGGAAGACTAGGGTCCAAGTTTTGTGGTGGTGGTGGTGATGGTGGTTGGTTGTTGTTGTTGTTGGATGGTTGTTGTGGTGTTTGGAGGGAGTTCATAAGAATGTTTTGGATGTCCATTGCTTCATGAAGGCGATGGTCAACCATACCCGAGAGAGTGTAGAGACGATTGAGCTCTTCACTAATCTCTTCTTGGGTTTGAGGCATATTCATCCACATAGCCTCGTCAATGGCAACGAGAGTGGATGTGGGTGATAGAGTTTGTGGTTGAGGTTGGGATGATTGGGCATCATGGTATAAAGGGCCATGGATATCCGGGTAAACCGGGTGAAAAAGCATGGGTTGTTGACCTTCAAAGGTCATGGGTGGAAGATTGGGTAATTTTGGTGAAAGTTCTTCTAAGTCATCAAGATGTGGTGATGTAGGAGGAGTCCTAAATAATTCCAAGGGTTGGAGTTTAGGTGATTTTGGTGGTGATGGTGATCTAACAGTCTGTGATGGAGCCGGTGGTGGAGTAGTGGCTATTGGAGTAACGGTTGATGGTGGTGTTTTTATAACAACATGTGATGGTGTTGGGGTGGAGAGTGTAAGGAAATTTTCACTAGCAATGGGTGATGATATATTGAGAGGAGAATTTTCCTCAGATGGGGAGTTTGCTAAGTTGATAAAACAACAAGGTTTGACACTGATGCGGGCTGTTCTTCTTGTAGTTCTAGATGTAGAAGAGTTGTGTGACTTGGTCATGGTGAAGTATGATAGCTAAGATGTACAGGAGAGGAAATGGTTGTGGTGTGAAGTGATGATCCTAAAGTGCTAATTTATAGACAGAAGGTTTGTGAGTCTGTGTGTTTGGATTTGATGTGAATCCAATAGAGAATGTGGATTCTAAATGATTTGGAACAGAAAATTGTGCAGGTCATATCAATGAAGTCAATCCATTGAGCTTTGGTTGAGTAATATGTTTTGGATATGCAGTTAATACAAGAGGATAGTGGAAAATCTGATGATTTGATATGTCCACGGATTTGACGGATCCCTAAAAAGGGTTCCTTCTTTGTATTGGTTTGGTAACTCACACCTAAATTTTTAAAAATTTAAATTTTGGTGGGAAATTTTGTTCCTAAGTTTCTAAGAATTCCTAAATGATTCTAAGATGAATTATGATTAGTACATGAATCCTAAATGATACTAAACACTAAGATTTAAGAATCGGGATGAGTCGAAAAAGTTTTAGAATTTTGCTGGGAAACCTGCGGATCCAAAGTGGATAAAAGGCGGAACCATTTTCTGGGATCCGCCAAATCCGCAGGTAGGCGGATGGCGGATCCAACGATAAGCCTTGGCGGAACCCTGTTTTGGGATCCGCGGGATCCGTAGGCCTAAAACTAAGAAAGTAAACAGAACATATGTCATATTTCGCGTTTTTCGACGAAAACCCGAAAATACACCTAGACCTTACTTAACATCTAATATGTATAGCAAAACAACTAAATATGATAACATTAACACATGATTGCACATAGTTTAATCCATACTTAGAAACTTACCGTTTTAGGTGTTATGCCAAACATAGGCAATCACCCGGAAAATTGATAACCATGATGGTTATCTACCTGCAAGTGTTAGTTATTACACATACACAATAAGTATTATCAGATAAATTCAAGACACATAGAAATTTAACAACACAATATCCAACATTGTTTAAAACCAAACACTCCATTAACTCAGCTTCTTCTTCAACTTCTTCATCCCCTTGTGTAATTTCATCATCCAACGCCCCAGATTCTTCACCATTCCTTTGATGTTTCGATACTCAGCGGATTCATGTGGAATTGGAGGAAGATGGCTCAAGTATTCGGGTGGAGGAATCCTAGAATTTGGCATACCATCATCTTCACTCATGGAAGATGATGAGGATGATGTTGGAACACGAGGACGTTTGCCCTTATCAACACTAACCCTAAAATCACTCAAAGGAACGAAGGTGTGTTCAATTTCATTGTAATCCGGAACAAAGCCTAGATGGTTTGGACGAGCGGGTGCAAAGGCTCTATAAAGTCGGGTTAAGAGCATACCATAAGGCATTGCAATCTTGCTTTGAACCGGAATGTCACACATTCGTTTGGCAACATAATAGGCAAGATTGAAGGGTTGACGAGTAGAGATGTTGTACATCATGTGACATAAACAAGCATTGATATGATCACGGTTTCCTATGGTGCACATCACATTTGCCCTTAACACATCCTCCATCTTCTTGAATTCGGGTCTTAGTTCATTAAGTTCCATTGCGAATGGATCTCTAGCAACTTCACGACCACGATACATTCTTGTGGGGTTGTTCTTAGGAATGAAGAGATGGTCCCTAATCACTTCTTTTGATTGGAGAGGAGTGGCATATCGTGCCGTCCTATCGAGATTGGAGTCTAAGATTGTTAAGGACCATTTGTCCGAGTAAATACATGTACCTTGACTTGGAATTCCTAAGACCTCACCAAATTGATCAAGAGGGATGTTGACAAGATTTCCATTTAGAGTAAAATGAAGACTTAAGTAACCTTCATCACTCGAGGTAAGACCTACACTAGCATAGAACTCAAGTATGAACCTAGGAATGATTGGCTCGTCTATGTCTAAAAGAGAATCAAATTGAATTGCGGCTAATTGTTCCCTAAGTTGAGTGCCTTCATAAAATGATGCATCTACGGCTCTACCCTCATGAACATACTTTTTCTCTAAGACTTTGAAAATTTCTATTTGGGCATCGGTTAGACCCTTGGTTTTGTGGACTTTAGGTAAGTAGTTAACGGTTTTCTTGTGATCGTAGTTGGTTGCGGGAGGCATGATTTTCCTAAGTACAAAAAGTTACATAGTTTTAGTTAAAATGATCAAAGGAAGTGTAAAATTCCTAGTGTGTGCCTACATGGGGACAATGTGGAGGTGCGGTTATCTCGACTCTTTTGATGCAAGAAAAATTAGTTTATGCAAGTTTTGTTTACAAAATGGGAGATAACCCAAACACTCCTATTTCAATGTAGCTACGGTTGAATGTACCCGAAAATACATATTAGTTATGTATTCCCTTTAGCATTCAAGAGACATTATGCAAGTGAAGTCTAAAAGATAACGTTTTTGCATTTGTATGAACAATGTAAGAAAAGATCATTTTACCTAGTCGTTAGAAGATTTTAGTGAAAAATTTTCATGGGGTTTTTGTTAAATTAAGACAATGTGCTATAAGATGCAATTCCTAACTAAGAAAAACATGTTTTTAAGTATAATGCAATAAATATGCTTCATGATTTTTCAAGAATTATGCATATACCCCAAGTTTGGTTTTGTGCATGAAATGGAAATCCTAGACGCAGATCAGGAGTATAAATGTGATAAGAATACTTACAGTGATGTTAGAAACACAAATTAGTGGAAGAAAATGGTCCAAAATATGATGGAGATTAAGTGTGTGTCGAGTTATAGTAAGGTGATATGTTTTGGAGTGAGGAATGAATAGTAGTTGTTCTTGTTTATTAAATAATAAACTGGACTTAGCATGTGGCGGATCCGGCGGATCCCAGACAAAGGATCCGTCTTTGTTGACGATTGGATCCGCGGATTCAGAACACATGTTTTGGTTTAGTGTCGTGTGTGGCTAAACTAATGTCTATACTAATGTTTCTCCTAATCACTAGGTTCCATTAATCCTAATCCAAGTCTAAGATAGTTGAAAGGTTCACGTTTAAGTGGTTTAGTGAGGATATCGGCAATGTTGTCCTCTGAGGAAACTTTCTCAATTGAGATGATTCCCTTCTGTACATTGTCGCGAAGGAAGTGATGGCGTATTTCAATATGTTTGGTTCTAGCGTGTTGGACTGGATTTTTGCTTAAATCGATAGCACCTTTGTTGTCGCAAAGAATGGGAATGTTGTTGAGTTCAATTCCATAGTCGACGAGAGCTTGTTTCATCCACAGTGCTTGTTGACACGCCTTTCCTGCAGACACATACTCTGCTTCTGTTGTTGAGATTGCGAGGGCAGTTTGTTTCTTAGCGAACCATGACGTGAGACAATATCCTACAAAAGTACAAATACCACTAGTACTTTTCCTATCAACATAGTCACCTGCATGATCTGAGTCGGTATACACTATGGTTTCTACACCCGTTCCTTTGGGATACCATAATCCTAAGTGTGTAGTACCTTTGATGTACTTAAATATTCTTTTAACGGCTTCAAGATGGGACGTTTTTGGATCTTCTTGAAAACGTGCACATAGACAAACACTAAACATAATGTCAGGCCTACTAGCCGTAAGATAGAGTAAACTACCAATCATTCCTCTATATTTAGTGCTATCTACGGATTCATTTTCTTCATCCCTAGTGAGTTTGGTTTCGGAGGACATGGGTGTTCTCATGGGTTTTGAGTCTTCAAGACCAAACTTCTTAAGCATATCTTTGATATACTTTGATTGGTTGAAGAATATCCCATCTTCTAATTGTTTAATTTGGAGACCTAAGAAAAAGTTTAGTTCCCCCATCATACTCATTTCAAACTCGTCATGCATGATTTTTGAGAAATCGTCGCATAACTCTTGACAAGTTGAACCGAATATAATGTCATCCACATATATTTGGACTATAATAATATGTGATCCCTTTTTCTTGGTGAAGAGAGTATTATCTACTAGGCCCATGGTATACTTATGGTCAACTAGGAAAGTCTTAAGTCGATCATACCAAGCTTTTGGTGCTTGCTTAAGTCCGTATAAAGCTTTCTTAAGTTTGAAAACATAATTTGGTTTTTCAAAGTCGGCAAAGCCGGGAGGTTGTGCAACATATACTTCTTCATTAATAAGACCATTTAAGAAAGCACTTTTGACATCCATTTGAAATAACTTAAAATCATGTGCACATGCATATGCAAGTAATATCCTAATAGATTCAAGTCTAGCTACTGGTGCAAAGGTTTCATCGTAATCTATACCTTCTTGTTGATTGTAACCTTGAGCTACTAGCCTAGCTTTGTTTCTAGATATAATACCCTTTTCATCCATTTTATTTCTAAAGACCCATTTGGTACCTATTATGGTTTGGTTTTTAGGTGGAGGTACCAAAGTCCAAACATCATTTCTAATAAATTGATTAAGTTCTTCTTGCATAGCAATTACCCAAGATTCATCTTTTATTGCCTCTTCAATATTTTTAGGTTCAATGGTTGAAATAAAGCAAAAATAATTACTTTCATTTTGAGCTTTGGATCTTAATGTTCTTTCATTAAGTTTTCCTATGACGTTTTCTAATGGATGACTTTTAGTTTCTTTAATATTGACTATTTCTCCTTTTACGGGTTCATTGTCATTTTCAATGTTTTCTATAGTATTAACCATTTGACTTTCAACTAAGTCATCATCTACCAAAGGTGATGTCTTAGAGGGAGGTGGACTTTCGTTGAATGTTACGTTCAATGATTCCTCGACTCTTGATGTTTCCTTGTTTAATACTATGTATGCTTTACTGTTTTGTGAGTATCCAAGAAAAACACCTTCATACGACTTTGGGTCGAACTTGGTGAGATAGTCTTTTGTGTTTAAAATGAAGCACTTGCTTCCAAAAACTCTAAAATATCCTAATGTAGGCTTTTTTCCTCGATAAATTTCATAGGGAGTTTTATTTAAGAATTGTCTAATTAAAACTCTATTTAGGATATATGTGGAAGTATCTACAGCGTGACACCAAAACTTTTGTGGTATGTTTTGTTCATTTAACATTGTTCTACTCATTTCTTGAATTGTTCTATTTTTACGTTCTACTACACCATTAGATTGAGGTGTACGAGGAGCCGAGAAATCATGAGTTATTCCATTATTATCACAAAAATTTCCAAATTGAATTTCATTGTCAAATTCTCGACCATGGTCAGTTCTAATAGATACTATATTACTTCCTATTTGATTTTGAATTTTCTTGCTTAGAATTTCAAATTTATCAAATGCCTCATTTTTAGTTTTCAAAAACTTTGTCCATGTATATCTAGAGTAATCATCTACTATGACTAAAGTGTAAAAATTTCCTCCATAACTTTGTATAGCCGACGGGCCAAACAAATCCATATGTAATAATTCTAGGCATCTAGATGTAGATACCATATTTTTAGCCTTATGGCTATTATGTACTTGTTTCCCAATTTTGCAAGCATCGCAAAAGTGTTGGTCATATTTCAACTTGGGTAGGTTCCTAACGAGTTCTTTGGAAGACAAGGATTGAATAAGCCTCATATTAGCATGACCTAAGCGTCGATGCCATAGAGTTGAGTTTTCATCCAAGGAGGTAAGACATAACTTATCTTTAGGTGTTTTATCTAATTTCATAACATAGACATTATTCTTTAAAACACCTTTTCCTACGGTTATGCCATCTTTAAGTATTTTACTTCCATTTTCACTGAAAAGGACGTTATACTTTTTGCGGCATAATTGACTTATACTAAGTAGATTAAATCCTAAATTATCTACATGAGCAACATCATCAATAGATAGAGAGTCATGAGAGATTGTACCTTTTCCGATGATTTTACTTTTAAGCTTGCTACCGAATGTGACATTACCTCCGTCATACACTTGGTAGGTTGAGAAAAGATTTTTGTTTCCCGTCATGTGTCTTGAGCACCCACTATCTTTGATCCACTCATCAGGTTCAAGATCAACTTTCAAGCATACCTAAGTTCATAAAAGACTCAAGCATTTGGTCCCCAATATCTCATGGGTCCGTTTGGGTTAAACATGACATTATCATGGTTTATGTACTGAAAAGGTGGACAATTGTTCCACGGCATATAATTAGGACCATGAAAGTTTCTAGACATGTTTTGGTTCCAATTATTTTGATAAGTGTGTTGTGAATTAACTATACTCTTTGGAAAGGGGTGTTTGGGAAAACTCATCTGAGGTCTTTGTTGATCCGTTTTAACTCTATATTCATTTCTAGCTTGACCTCTTCCTAAAGATACTGCTGGTTTGTGTTTATTATTGGTTATGCTACTGTTAGGTTTCTTAGTAACTTTAACAAACTCGGAACGGTCGACTTTGTGAACCTTCTGTTCAACTTCTGTACCCGCGGATCCCTTGGATATACCTGGCGGATCCAAATTTTTGGATCCGTCAGATCCGTGGGTGTCCAACTTGGTTAAATCAGTTTTATTCACAGTCTGTTCCTTATAATCACTTAAGGTTCCTAGTTTCATAAAGCCTAGTCCTGTTTTATCATGAGGTAGCTTTTGCATTTTCATTATTTCATCTGCACAACTTATGTTTTTATCAAACCTTTTAAACTTTGAATTTTGTTTGATTAAATCTTCCTGTGTGGTTCTTAAGGTTTCTAGTTCAAGTTTTAGTTCTTGACAAGACACACATGTTTCTTTACTAACTTTACCTTTTTCAATTCTTATTGCTTTTTCTTTAAGCCAATATATTTCATTTTCTAAAAGTGTTGTCTTTGTTTTCAAAAACTTGTTTTTGTTTATGATTTTTAAAGTGACATCACACAGTTTGTTATATTCTACTTCTAAGGTTTCATCATCTATAAAGGAGTATGAATCAGAATGTACCTCTTCTGTGTCATCGGCCATAAGTGCAATTTCGTTGTTCTTAGGCTCATCATCATCATCTCCTTCACTATCGCTCCAAGCTCCACTAACGAAGGCTCTTTGAGACTTGGTCTTTGGAGGCTTTGGACATTCTCCTATTAAGTGACTGGAGTCACCACACCTATAGCATTTCCTATCATCCTTACCTTTCTTATCGTCACGATCTTTCCGAGAGAATTTCTTTTCATCACGAGGTGGTTTTACAAACTTTCCTCGTCTCCTGAAGAATTTCTTGAAATCCCTCACGGCCATGGCATATTCTTCATCATCACTGTTTGAACAAGACTCATCATCACTTGACTCGACTTTGGCTTTCAAGGCAATAGACTTAATCTTCTCCTTTTTGCCTTTGACAATTTCCGAGTCTTTTTCCATAATCATTTCGTGAACTTTTAGGTTTCCTATGAGCTCATCCAGTGTCATGCTTGAGAGATCTTTAGATTCTTCAATAGCTGTCACTTTTGCTCTCCATTTCGGATGGAGTGCTCTTAGAAATTTCCTGACAAAATTCTTGCTAGAAAAAGATTCGTCAAGTGCTTTAAGTGATGTAATAATAGTATTGAACTTAGCAAACGCACTATCAATGGTCTCATCTTCAGAGATAACAAATTGTTCGTATTGTTGAACAAGAAGATCAATTTTGTTATCTTTTACTTGTGAGTTCCCTTGATGTGTGATAATAAGAGATTGCCAAATATCTTTAGCCGTTTTACACATAAAAACTCTTTCATATTCTTTCTTAGGTAAGGCATTATAAAGCATCATTTTGGCTTCGTTATTTTTGGCAATTAGTTTCTTTTGCTCATCACTGTGACGAGTAAGAGAAGCTCCTTCATCCCGACCACCCGAAATATCATTACTAATAGGCTTGTAATCACCATCAACTATAATATACCATAGATCTATATCCTTTGACTTTACATAAGTCTCAAAGCGATTTTTCCAATAAATAAAACAATTTGGTTCAAATAGAGGTGGTCTCTGCATAGATTGCCCTTCTTTAAAGTTTTCAAAATCCATGGATCGTTTTAAGTTTTAAAATACAATATATTTTAAAGATCTTAAGTAACGTAGCTCCTGATGCCAATTGTGGAAAACTAGAAGGGGGGTTGAATAGTTTTAACCGTTTTAAAGTTTTATTTACTTTGTTACTATATGTTAATTCAAAGGAAACAATCACAAATAAATAATCACACAATATAAACAAAAGATAAAGAGAGGAAAGATCAAACCACACGACACAGTTGTTTATAGTGGTTCGGCTACAAGAACTCTATTCCTTGCCCTACTCCACTCCCCGAGTTTCCTACTCGAGAGTTTATCTTTCACTAAGAAACAAACTCCTTTCCTAGGCGGAGAAAACCTTTACACGTCGCTTACTTCCTTTTCCGGTACTAAGCTAAACACCGGGTTCTTTCACAAGGTAGAACCAACCTGACGTCGCCTAATTACTTTACCGACACTAAGCTAGATGTCGAGTTCTTTACAAGGGTACAACTACTCCCTACACTCTTTGTACTTTAAGGACTAAAGTACTAACCACACTCACTGATTACAAATGATAGATATGATGTGTGAAACAAACTACAAGATCACACAGTAATGCAACTAAAGGATTACGGTTCTGTAGATCCTTGAATGCTTGATCTCCTTTCTACAAAATGGAAGATCAAAGTGAAAAGCAACTATGAATGATGTTAGTAAGATATGTACTGAATGAATATATGTGTTTAAGCTATATGAGTGATGATAGAGCCAAATGATCAGCTTCCTATTTATAGGCAAGCTGATCTTCAGCTCACGGATCCGGCGGATCCCTCAAAAGGGATCCGTCCCTTATAACACTTGGATCCGTGGGATGTGACAGCTATGTAATAGTTGTCTCTTACCATATCTTAGTTGTATCTTACCATATCATCCAAGATCTTCAAATGTCAACTATGTTGCTTGCATATCTAACCAAGATATATCAAAGATATTGTATGTGATGCATACAATGATGTCATGGCATAGTTTATGAATTAAAGTTTCCTTTTAAGGAAACAAGTTACTAAACTTGTAATTCTAAGTTAATATGTGAAGTGTAAAGTGTGTACTTAAGAGACTAAGCTAGTATTTATTATTTGCTAAAAGATATTCCTTATATTTGTCATTAACAAAACTAATGAAAGATCAAAGAATATAAATAACGTTTTTGGGACGCTATTTGTATTAACATGAACCCTAACCCTAAATTCTCAATTAACTCAACAATTAAGTTACTTACTTGTGGGTGATTGGTACTAACTTATTTCTTGATTTGGAGCACTAATCCTCTCTCAATTTGATCATTGGAAAATTATCATGTTCTTGCCTCTTCTTGTTTTGTACGCCACACACACATACACAACCCATAACACTTGAACAATAATGAGAAAACTAAATAAACCTGGAAATACCTAGATAGAGCTTTCTTTACATCAAAATTTGTTACCAATTGACACCTTTGGAAGTCCATTTGCTTATAATTTGGCCACATTAACTTTATAACTTATTTATCACTTGCAAATTTAGTCCCTTAAGTGCAGCGGCAAGCTTTCAGCAGTTATCCTTTGTTTTTGTTGGTTGCATTAGATATCGGATACGAGCCTATCAGATTTCCTTTTGCAGTTATAACAGATATCAGATAGAATATGATTTTATTTCATTTGATTTTCTGGTTGGTTGAATCCAGCCCAAAGAATTGTGATGTATTATAATTTATATTGTTATTAATATAAATATTTCACCTTTTTGCACCAATAAAAAAAACTTTAGTCCCTTAAGTCTATTTTTCTTATATTTATGACACATCATATTTTCTATAACCACTTTACACAAACTTTGACTATTAGTTTGACTATCGAGTTGACCTCAACTTAAGTCACGTTGACTAACCAATTATATCGAGTCTCCCGACTCATAAAAGTCTTAGTCAAACTATCTCAATGACATTTTCGTTATTTAATTCTTAAAACTCAGTTTTGGGTATAACAATTCTACCCCTCTTATTTACATTTCGTCCTTGAATTCTCTTTGTCTAACACTTATATCCTTACTTGTTCACATCTTACGCTTCATTCAACTTAGCACTTTCATAATTCATCCAACTAGTTTCAACAATCTATATGATTTTGCAACTCTAGCTATGCTATAACACAACCAATACCCTTAATCCATTTTATTACTCGCTAAATTCTATCACATTTTGACTCTTACTATAGTCATTTTGTCATCCGAGACATATTTACTATAAACAATATATCATTTACTCAACACTTTTACCATTTATTGTACAAATAACTGCAGCTTCTGGATCAGAGCTTGCGGTGGACGCAAGCTAACTACTTATATACGCTACTTGGTATCTGCAATAAGACAAGAAACACGCTTGGGTTTGACGGAGCACAGGGGTAGACCCTACGAACCGACTTCGGCGTGAGAGTAAGTCATCTGTAGGTTTAGGGGTATGATTTTAGAGAGAGAAAGTAGAAAGGTAGTAAATGACATACCTAACATGGATGAATGAGTCGGCTATTGATAGGCAAACCCTAGGAATGATCTAGGTCTGCCACATGTCTCAGCTAGATTGGTTGAGATGGAGCATATTCTCTGTGGCCAATGGGAAGGCTCCGAGAATAGGCTCTGAGATCGTGCCCACGTGCAGTTGTCTGCCATCATGCAGGTAATGCCTAACCGTAACGCAGGTAGGGTCCACGAAATATTCTGTTTATCTTCTAGTGTCAGAGCGTTCATGTCCTCGGAGGTTAAAGTTCCTCGGAGGGTAGGCTCCGTGAATTGGGCTCTTATGTATTAGCAGGTTCCCTTGCGGTAGCCCAATGGGCTTTATGCCAATGAGTACATTCAGAGTGACAAATCGTAATTTCAGGTCATTTTCCAAACTTTGAAATTTACTATTCACAGATTACTATTCATCGTTTTTTAAGTCAGTTTGCGACTTTGAAACGTTATCAAAAAATTTACTATTCATGAAACACTATTCATTCCCGGAGGGAAATCACTATTCATGGTCATCATTCATCATTTCGTAAACTAGGTTTACGGGTATCAAAATTCGCGTAACCGTAAGGGTTTAGCTGCGTATTCATGGAACATCACTGAGGACACATCATATAGACTAGAGTAGTCAACATATCATCAGTAATATCATCTTCATATTAGGTCATTCACGGGTTTGCATAATTTCAATTCACGTATATTTATTTATTAAATAAACGCTATCACTCAATCATTTACTACGAACAATATACCCGACACTCCCGACTATGATCCTAACATATTTTCACACTCATTACAGTGATATAAAAATTATATTATTAGTTTACCCGGTGTTTTGAAATTATTTACTATATATACCGTTAAAAACTTATAACTACGACGGTTTACGAAATTTCAACATGATAATTATTTGGACACCCGATACTTGCGAGAAATGTGATTTTATAATTTTTATGACTTCGTTATACTTTATTTTGTTCCGTCAAAATTTATTTCTAGCTAACTCAGTACCCGATAACAAGATGTCCTAGCTAAATCTATCCTAACTATACCTAAAGTCCAAGACTAATTATTAACACCAACACCCCATCCCACCTTTCCCCTAAAATACGCCCCATGCCCCCCTCCTAGCCTACTTTGACTACTATTTGACCAAGACTAAATATCTATCTCATTTCACTACATATTTCTCATTTATACTTCAAGTAACCAAAAACAAATATCATCTCCATCTCCACCTTATGTAGAATCGGCCAAGAAGAAGAACCAAGGAGAAACCATAGCCATTCCAAGATCAAGTATTTTCCTAGTTCTATTAGTGCTTCTATTTAGGGTTTTGAAATAAAAACCTTGAAGTAATTAAGTTATTAACCTCAAAAACTCTTCATCATCAAGTAAGTGTTCTAAGTAATAATTTTTCTACTCATTCATACTCCTACATGATCTATTTTCATGTCATTAAAATGAATTTAAAGGATCTTATTAGTGTTCTTATGAACTCTATCATTTTTTGTGAAGATTAGGAACCCATGACACCTTAGGAAGGTGTATGGTAGGTCTAGAATAGCTTTGGTGTTGATTGGAAGGGATTTGTTCAAGTCTTGAACTAGTAAAAATTGTTTTTGACAAAATATAATAAGGGTCTGTCCATTTTTGCAAAATCTGGAAATTTCAGTGGTTCATGGGTTATTTTGGCTTACATATTTAGAAAATACACTCAAAAACGAAGCCATGGCCGCTGGAATGAGTAAAAACGAGCTTACGACGAGAAAGATACGTTAATTACAAATTTAACGACGAAAACTAAATTTTTTGAAAAATAGTAGGCTGTCACACGATTTTCAGTGGTTAAAACGAGGCGTTGAACACGAACTAGATGAGCCGACATATCAAAAATCTATTAGTTGGCTGTAAAACGAAGCCGAGGACATAAAGAATGTAGAAAACGAGCTTATAACGACCGAGATACAAGCGATATAAAACCGACGTTCACAACACATATACGCGTAAAGTGTTTTATAACTTAACAAGACGTCAAAAATATATTTTTTCGACGATAAACATTATTTCAATAATATACGAGTGGTATCGATAACATACGTATTTGCATGTGTAACATCATTTCATGACTTACATTAGATCATATCATTCATATTAGGTTGCGGTTAGAGATCGCGCCTCATTTCAGTGTATCCACTATTGTTATCATAACCATTGCATCAGGTTAGTTTTCATAGCCCCGTTTTCAATTTATAATTTCATTTCTAAAGTTGCGGGGGAGAATACATTGCACCATTTTTCATACGGACCAAAGTATCAAATTCATTTGCATTGCTTAAGTTACCTCATTGCCATGTTAAAGTCCCCAGTTTATCATGAACCGTTAATTTTGAGTAAGCGAGAGTGAGTGAATAGATCTATTGAGGGTGACTCCTCCGTTCGGGTTGGTAGCGCCAACTAGTCTACGAACGCATTTCATTTGAATCATATCAGAGTGTCTGGCAAAACACTCAGTTTGGGGCATTCATTTCAGTCTAGCTTCGGGGTCATGAGCTTAAGAGCCAATGTATTATTTTATGTGGCATTTTTGTCATTTCACTTTATACTTGTGGTTACCGTAGAGGCTTATCATTTACATAAACCTATGATTCTCACCAACTTTATTGTTGACCGTTTTAGCAATGTATTTTCAGGTAATTAAGGCATTCGCATCATGGTCTGCATGTGGACATATCTTAGAGTTGCGGTGACGACGCATCTCACTTGTATTTATATGCACTTTAAAATATCGTTTGGTTTGTAGCAAACTTATTTCCGCAAACTTAAATTATCTTTTGGGACCTATCTTTTGTAAACTCTGAATGTTTTATGTAATCAAACGATGTACTTTTAAAATGACACTTTAGGTCGTTCAATATAATTGTAACTGTGATGCTATGGCAGTCGCGCACCAGGTATTCGATTCCGCTGCAAATCAGGTATTTGGGGGTGTGACAGATTGGTATCAGAGCGAAGGTTATAGCGAACTAGGTTGTCCATGATACCCTAGACTATAACTACATCATCACAGCATCACATCATTTCATCATAAGTGCATATTCACTATACATGCGGTTTCATACATACATTATGCGGGTTATTTACTTTCATTTCACGTCGATTGTCACAGAGATGTCTTCAGATACTCATCCTATCATCATTACTTCAGACTCTGACATGGAGGATGTCTCGTCACCACCTACTATAGTCCTAACATCAGTTGACCCTACACCAGACTCATCACCCATACCATCTGATGCTGAGACTGAACCCTTTGAGGAGGGCGAAGTTGCACCTACACCACCCTTATCACCACTGATTCGCCGTAGGGCTAGAGTTGTCCCTATCATTCGGCCAGGACAGCCGATACCTTTCGGTCGGGCATACCGACTGCATCCGAATGGGCCTCTTAGGAAGCTCACTGCTAGGAAGAGAGTACGTTATCTTACTCTTAGATCACCTGCTGCTCATGTACCACTACCACCACCATCACTTACCCCTAACACTAGTGGTCGTCCCATAGTGTTTACTTCATCTTATCCTCTCAGACGCCGCTTGACAGCGCGAAAAAGGGTAGTATTCTGTACACCATCACCACCATCATCTCTATCATCATTATCCCCATCCTCACCATCATCTGGAGCACCACCAGCACTATCACATCTCAGAGACCCTACACCCATATCTGACTTTCCGCTCAAGAAGCGTGCACGAGTTGACACACCATCACCATCTACTACTGAGACTACAGAGACTACACCACCTAGTAGGTTTGAGGTCGGTGAGAGTTCTAGAGCTGCTGCAGCTAGACAGCCTACTGCTCCTACACTTGAGACACGATTAGACCATCAGCAGGAGCAGATTGATAGGGCCTTAGGTCAGTTAGAGGAGATTCCATTGAGCCGAGTTGAGGCGATGGAGGAGGAGATAGAGGGTTTGGTTTTAGGCAGGGTTTCCATTGATGTTTCCTATCAGGGTTTAGAGACTAAACAGCAGGAGGATCGTGAGCGCATCACTGAGCTGAGGCAGGAGATGCCAGAGTTTTTTGACAGAGCCCAGATGTCGCAGGAGGAGCAGCAGTGACAGGCAGGTGAGTTAGTTTCAGCACCTGCGAGGATTGCTACTTTGGAGAGCAGGGATGATGCTACTCAGCTTTAGATTCGGAATCTGACGGAGATTGTGGTCAGATTAGCTGCAGAGGTCCGAGAGCTTCAGAGTCGATCAGGCGGAGCACCAGGAGATGCCTAGATTAGACTTATATCATGCTAGCTTTTACTATTATTATCCTAGTCACAGGGTGTGTGACATAGTTTAAAGAACTTGTAGTCTTTTGGTTGTCGTACAAACAAAATGTATCAAGTGTTGACTCTACTATGTAGGAATGGTTGTGCTATCTATGATATCGGTCCATGTAGGCCGAAATTTTCATGTATTATATTCATGTTTGTTGTGATTATATTTATGATATTTCGTGGTTGTTTCTCGTGTGATTTCATTGTATTCATACATGTTGTGGTTGTATATATTGTGTATGATGATCATTTCCGTTTGTGAGTTCTCATTATTGTTATCTTTTGTGATTATGAAGAATTATGCCGCCAAAGAAAACTACTCCAGCGATGACACCAGCTGCTATCCGAAAACTTGTTGCCGATAGTATAGAGGCAGCACTAGCAACTGAACGAGAGGCCGTGGCTGCTCGGGCTGCTGAAGCCGCTTCTCAGGCGGAAACAGCCGAAGCTGCCAGACTAGCTGCTAATGGTACTAGAGTACATGATGTTCGCAAATGTACATACAAGGACTTCAAGAACGGCGATCCCATAAAGTTCAAAGGCACTGAAGGAGCCACTGCTATGATCCGTTGGTTTGAGAAGACGGAATCTGTATTTCTTCTATGCAATTGTCCAGATGATTGCAAGGTAGGTACACTCATTGATGACACTATGTCATGGTGGAATTCTTATGCACAGCCTATTGGTGTGGAAAACTTCATTGGTGGGCTACCACACAGCATCCGTGGGGATGTAACTTCTTTTGATCCACTCACACTTGACGAAGCTATCAGAATGTCTCAAAAGCTTATGGCTCAAGTGATAAAGAAGGGAACTACTGTCAACAACAATAATAACTCCAACAACTACCGAAACAACAACAACTATAACAACAACCGAAACAATACCAACTATAATAACAACAACAAGAACAAGAGAAGGTGGGAAAACAATCAGGGTGACAATGCTACTCAACAACCACCAAAGAGACAAGAAGTTGCTAAGGCCTATGCTGCAGGCCCAACTGAAAAGAAAGGTTACAATGGTACATTACCCAAATGCAACAAGTGTCAAAGTCATCATAACCCTGGGAATTGTCCTAATCCTTGTGGTAACTGTAAGAAGGTTGGTCATTCGACCAGAGATTGCAAGCTTCTAATTGTGGCTGAAAATCAGAGACCCCCAGTGACATGTTATGGCTATAGAGAGATAGGACACTTCAAGAGTGACTGTCCAAAAAGGAAGAATCAGAGAAACGGGAACCAAGGTGGAACAGCTAGAGGAAGAGTTTATGTTATGGGAGGAGAAGACGTCAAAGAGGACCCGAATGTTGTTACGGGTACGTTCCTCATCAATAATCGTTATGCATCCATTTTATTTGATTCAGGAGCCGATAGAAGTTTTGTTTCTACTATATTTGCACCTCTACTCAACATCGAACCAACCACACCTTACCACATCGAACTAGCTAACGGTAACTTAGTTGGCACCGACACCATCGTCCGTGGTTGCACTCTCAATTTCCTAAATCACCCATTCAATATAGACCTTATGCCCGTAGAACTTGGAAGTTTCGACGTCATTATCGGTATGGATTGGTTATCCAGACATCATGCAAGAATCATTTGTGATGAAAAAGTTGTTCATCTTCCTTACAACAGCGAAACCTTGATCATTCGTGGCGAACGAAGTGGGACTAGACTCAGTATCATATCATGCATCAAAACCGAAAAGTACATAAAGAATGGTTGTTATGCTTTCTTGGCACATGTAACAGAAAAGAAGTCGGATGAGAAACGACTTGAAGATGTACCAACTGTTCAAGATTTTCTAGAAGTCTTTCCCGAAGACTTACCTGGACATCCACCTACTCGCCAAGTAGAATTTCAGATTGACTTGGTGCCAGGAGCTGCACCAGTCGCACGAGCACCTTATCGACTAGCACCATCAGAAATGCAAGAGTTGTCTAACCAGTTGCAAGAACTCTTAGACAAAGGATTCATTAGGCCAAGTTCCTCGCCTTGGGAAGCACCGGTCTTGTTTGTGAAAAAGAAGGATGGATCTTTCAGAGTGTGTATAGACTATCGAGAGCTGAACAAGTTAACGGTGAAGAATCGTTACCCACTTCCTAGAATCGATGATTTGTTCGACCAATTGCAAGGCTCTAGTTTTTACTCAAATATCGACCTGAGATCCGGTTACCATCAACTTAGAGTTCGGGAGGGAGATATCCCCAAGACAGCATTTAGAACTCGTTATGGTCATTATGAGTTTCAAGTAATGCCGTTCGGATTAACCAATGCACCTGCGCTATTCATGGATCTCATGAATAGGGTGTGCAAGCCGTATCTGGATAAGTTTGTGATTGTATTCATCGACGACATCTTGATTTACTCGAAGAACGAAGAAGAGCACAGAGAACACCTCAGAACAATCTTAGAACTACTCAAGAAAGAGAAATTGTATGCCAAATTTTCAAAGTGTGATTTTTGGATCCGAAGAGTACAATTTCTTGGTCATGTCATTGATAGCCAAGGATTACAAGTTGACCCTACAAAGATCGAGGCTGTTAAAGATTGGGCGACGCCCAAGAATCCTACAGAGATTCGTCAATTCTTAGGACTTGCCGGATATTATTAAAGATTCATTGAAGGGTTTTCTAAGATAGCTAAACCTTTGACCAAGTTGACACAGAAGAACCAGAAGTACGAGTGGGGAAAGAAACGAGAGTCTGCTTTTCAGTTATTGAAGCAAAAGCTTTGCAGTGCGCCAATTTTGGCACTACCCAAAGGGATCGATAACTTCGTGGTATACTGTGACGCATCACATAAAGGACTTGGAGCCGTATTAATGCAGAAGGAGAAGGTGATAGCTTATACATCTCGACAACTCAAGACTCATGAGAAGAATTACACCACTCATGACTTAGAGTTGGGTGTCGTGGTTTTTGCACTCAAGATTTGGAGGCACTACCTCTACAGTACTAAATGTGTAGTGTTTACCGACCACAAGAACTTACAATATATACTTGATCAGAAAGAGCTTAATATGAGACAGCGTCGTTGGTTGGAATTGGTTAGTGATTACGATTGTGAAATTCGATATCACCCGAGAAAAGCCAACGTTGTGGCAGATGCCCTTAGCCGGAAAGAACGACTCAAGCCTTTGAGAGTCAGATCATTAGGAATGACGATCAGTTCACCTCTACCATCAAGAATCCTCGAGGCTCAAAGGGAGGCACTCAAGGAAGAAAATCGACCAAATGAGAAACTCTATGGAATGCCAGAGAATGCAAATGGTTTTGTAAAGAGATCAGACGGAGTATTATGCTTCAAGGATAGAAACTGGATACCTCTCTATGGCGGGATACGAGAGTTGATTATGCATGAGTCACACAAATCGAAGTATTCCATTCACCCAGGTTCTAATAAGATGTATCAGGATCTCAAGAGACTTTATTGGTGGCCAAATATGAAAGCAGAAATAGCTACATATGTTAGCAAATGCCTTAATTGCTCTAAGGTAAAAGCCGAATACCATAAACCATCAGGATTACTTCAGCAACCAGAAATTCCCCAGAGGAAATGGGAACGCATTACAATGGACTTCGTCACTAAACTTCCCAAGACATCAGGCGGTTACGATGCTATTTGGGTAATCGTTGATCGTCTCACCAAATCAGCCCATTTCATACCAATCAGAGAGACTTATTCTATGGATCAACTTACCAGACTTTACGTCAAGGAAATAGTCTCAAAGCACGGTGCACCAATTTCCATCATTTCCGACAGAGATAGTCGATTTACTTCAAACTTTTGGCAGTCACTACAAGATGCATTTGGAACCAAATTAGACATGAGCACTGCCTATCATCCTCAGACCGATGGTCAGAACGAGAGAACGATTCAAACATTGGAAGATATGCTCAGGGCATGTGTGATTGACTTTGGAAATGGTTGGGCTAACCATTTGCCATTGATCGAATTCTCTTACAGCAATAGTTATCACACCAGCATAAAAGCAGCACCATTCGAGGCACTCTATGGTCGAAAATGATGGTCCCCTGTTTGCTGGGCCGAAGTTGGTGAAGCACAACTCACTGGTCCAGACATGGTTCGCGAAATAACAGAAAAGATAATCCAGATCCGAGAAAGACTCCAAACAGCTAGAAGCTAACAGAAAAGTTACGCCGACGTTCGACGCAAACCATTAGAATTCCAAGTTGGCGACAGAGTTATGTTGAAGGTCTCGCCTTGGAAGGGCGTGATACGATTCGGAAAGCGCGGGAAATTGAACCCGAGGTACATTGGGCCATTAAAGATTCTGGATAGAGTTGGTCCAGTGGCATACAGAATTGAGCTTCCGTCATAGCTCAACAGCGTACATAACACATTTCACGTTTCAAATCTCAAGAAGTGTCTTTCAGATGAATCACTCGTAATTCCATTAGAAGAAATTCAACTCGACGATAAACTCAATTTCGTGGAGGAACCAGCAGAAATCATGGACCGTGAGGTCTAACAGTTGAAGCAGAGTCGAATTCCTATGGTGAAAGATCGTTGGAATTCTCGAAGAGGTCCCGAGTTTACTTGGGAGCGGGAAGACCAGATGCGACTCAAATATCCACATCTTTTCACCAAATCCACTCCAGAGACCAACACTAACTAAATTCACGGACTGAATTCCTTTTAGGGTGAAAGACTGTGACAAATCGTAATTTCAGGTCATTTTTCAAACTTTGAAATTTACTATTCATGGATTACTATTCATCATTTCACTATTCATCATTTTTGAAGTCAGTTTGCGACTTTAAAACGTTATCAAAAAATTTACTATTCACAAAACACTATTCATTCCCAGAGGGAAATCATTATTCATGGTCATCATTCATAATTTCGTAAACTAGGTTTACGGGTATCAAAATTCGCTTAACCGTAAGGGTTTAGCTGCGTATTCATGGAACATCACTGAGGACACATCATATAGACTAGAGTAGTCTACATATCATCAGTAACATCATCTTCATATTAGGTCATTCACGGGTTTGCATAATTTCAATTCACGTATATTTATTTATTAGATAAACGCTATCACTCAATCATTTACTACGAACAATATACCCGACACTCCCGACTATGATCCTAACATATTTTCACACTCATTACAGTGATATAAAAATTATATTATTAGTTTACCCGGTGTTTTGAAATTATTTACTATATATACCGTTAAAAGCTTATAACTACGACGGTTTACGAAATTTCAACACGATAATTATTTGGACACCCGATACTTGCGAGAAATGTGATTTTATAATTTTTATGACTTCGTTATACTTTATTTTGTTCTGTCAAAATTTATTTCTAGCTAACTCAGTACCCGATAACAAGATATCCTAGCTAAATCTATCCTAACTACACCTAAAGTCCAAGACTAATTATTAACACCAACACCCCATCCCACCTTTCCCCTAAAATAAGCACCATGCCCCCCCTCCCCCCTCCTAGCCTACTTTGACTACTATTTGACCAAGACTAAATATCTATCTCATTTCACTACATATTTCACATTTATACTTCAAGTAACCAAAAACAAACATCATTTCCATCTCCACCTTATGTAGAATCGGCCAAGAAGAAGAACCAAGGAGAAACCATAGCCATCCCAAGATCAAGTATTTTCCTAGTTCTATTAGTGCTTCTATTTAGGGTTTTGAAATAAAAACCTTGAAGTAATTAAGTTATTAACCTCAAAAACTCTTCATCATCAAGTAAGTGTTCTAAGTAATAATTTATCTACTCATTCATACTCCTACATGATCTATTTTTACGATCTAGTAGCAAAACATGCAAGTATATTTATGTTATATACCACTTATTACTTGTTTTTGTCATTAAAATGAATTTAAAGGATCTTATTAGTGTTCTTATGAACTCTATCATTTTTAGTGAAGATTAGGAACCCATGACACCCTAGGAAGGTGTATGGTAGGTCTAGAATAGCTTTGGTGTTGATTGGAAGGGATTTGTTTAAGTCTTGAACTAGTAAAAATTGTTTTTGACAAAATATAATAAGGGTCTGTCCATTTTTGCAAAATCTGGAAATTTCAGTAGATCATGGGTTATTTTGGCTTACATATTTAGATAATACACTCAAAAACGAAGCCATGGCCGCTGGAATGAGTAAAAACGAAGTTACGACGAGAAAGATACGTTAATTACAAGTTTAACGACGAAACTATATTTTTTGAAAAATAGTAGGCTGTCACACGATTTTTAATGGTTAAAACGAGGCGTTGAACGCGAACTAGACGAGCCGACATATCAAAAATCTATTAGTTCGCCGTAATACGAAGCCGAAGACATAAAGAACGTAGAAAACGAGTTTATAACGACCGAGATACAAGCGATAGAAAACCGACGTTCACAACACATATACGCGTAAAGTGTTTTATAACTTAACAAGACGTCAAAACTATATTTTTTCGACGATAAACATTATTTCAATAATATACGAGTGGTATCGATAACATACGTATTTGCATGTGTAACATCATTTCATGACTTACATTAGATCATATCATTCATATTAGGTTGCGGTTAGAGATCGCGCCTCATTTCAGTGTATCCACTATTGTTATCATAACCATTGCATCAGGTGAGTTTTCATAGCCCCGTTTTCAATTTATAATTTCATTTCTAAACTTGCGGGGGAGAATACATTGCACCATTTTTCATACGGACCAAAGTATCAAATTCATTTACATTGCTTAAGTTACCTCATTGCCATGTTAAAGTCCCCAGTTTATCATGAACCGTTAATTTTGAGTAAGCGAGAGTGAGTGAATAGATCTATTGAGGGTGACTCCTCCGTTCGGGTTGGTAGCGCCAACTAGTCTACGAACGCATTTCATTTGAATCATATCAGAGTATCTGGCAAAACACTCAGTTTGGGGCATTCATTTCAGTCTAGCTTCGGGGTCATGAGCTTAAAAGCCAATGTATTATTTTATGTGGCATTTTTGTCATTTCACTTTATACTTTTGGTTACCGTAGAGACTTATCATTTACATAAACCTATGATTCTCACCAACTTTATTGTTGACCATTTTAGCAATGTATTTTCAGGTAATTAAGGCATTCGCATCATGGCCTGCATGTGGACATATCTTAGAGTCGAGGTAACGACGCGTCTCACTTGTATTTATATGCACTTTAAACTATCGTTTGGTTTGTAGCAAACTTATTTCCGCAAAATTGAATTATCTTTTGGGACCTATCTTTTGTAAACTCTGAATGTTTTTATATAATCAAACGATGTACTTTTAAAACGACACTTTAGGTCGTTCAATATAACTGTAACTGTGATGCTATGGCAGTCGCGCACCAGGTATTCCATTCCGCTTCAAATCAGGTATTTGAGGGTGTGACACAATGAGTACATTCAGAGTGCCAAGTGTACGTCATCGGAGGCTAGGCTCCGAGACGTAATATGAGGTACACCATTAAGCTCCCCCAGTCTGATGTGTCTATCTTAAAATCGGAGAGTGGGGCATCAGACTCTTATAGCGAACGAAGTGGTTTTGGCGGGATTTTTGAAATGTCTTGTCATTCATTTAACATCGAAGCTTGTTTCGCCATCGCTTTAGTAACTGACATCCCTATTTCCGAGGGATGTACTTGATTGCACTTACCCCATTTATGGCGCGTGTTATGTACGTGTTTTGGTTAAAAACTGTGTGACGGTTTCCTTACCACGTATAGGGATGAGATTTCTTTTACCCTTTGTATAAATAGTTTCCTTTTCTCACTTTCTTCATTTCTACCATCCCAAAAAGAATAAAATCTCCTCTCTCCTTGGTGAAACCCTAGTTTGGAAACCCATTGTGTGCAGGTTCGTAACTCTTGATTTTTTTTGTTTTTGTTTTGCTTTCCTCATCATGTCAAAAAGAAATCTTCGAGTCATTATCTGTTTCGTCACGCAAGAAGAGTTTGTTAACTTCGTTGAGGATTATGGTATTGCCATGTGCTATGATCCTCAACTTCCTGGTGAAAACCAAACTGCTGTTGATGCTCCGCCTGGTTACACTGCTCTCTATTTGTCTCTTTTTACCATCGGGAACCTTCGTCTCCCTTTTAACCAATTCTGTCTCGATGTCTTTGATTTCTTCCAGTGTCATTTTTCGCTTCTCAATCCTTTTGGAGTTGTGAGGGTCACTACTTTTGCGGTTGCAGGCAAGGCATACGGTGGGGAGCCTTCTTTGCCTCTCTTTAGGACATTTTGTACCCTTGGCTCGGCCAGAGACTGGCTGACTTTTCAGAAAAGAAACGGGAACAAAATCCCTTAATTCTTCTTGAGTTCTATGACTAACATTCCAAACTGGAAATCTAAGTTCATTTTTGTGAAAGAGACTCTTATTTCGAAAGTTTTCCTTGGTCTGTTAACCTCCCACCGTCATGGTCGGGGCGATTTTAGTTTCGGTTGGCCGAGGAGTCTTTTGATGAGGGTCTTCGTGCTCGTCTTGGCCGTCATCCTTTCGAGGCTCAAACATTCCCGGTGCCCATTATGTACCTTGCGGGCCTAGCGAGTTCCTGGGAGGGTTCTCATAGTAATCCCACCATTTATGTAGACGGCCAGGGTATGATTTAGCCTTCGGAGCCTTTGGGATTGTTTTGTGGTATTGATTTATTGACTCTTTGTTTACTTTTATTTTTCAGAGATGTATTTCAAAAACTTTATTCAGGTTCCTAGCAATCGGGCCATTACATTCTCCGTCAGACCTGCGGAGAATCCTGTAGAGGTAGGAAGCCCTTCCATCCAGATATTTGGTAGCGATCACGAGGATAACCCTGATGCAGGCTCTGTTGGTTTGGATCAAGAGGTTACTTTTGTACCTGAGGATGAGGATACTTCTCACACAGAGGTTGGCTCTAGTACCGAAATTCAGGTTACCGGAAGGAGGTCTATTACGGTCTCTCTTCAGGAAGCTGGTAAGAGGAAGGTTCAAGCCATGGTGGCAGGAAGCAGTTCTAAACCTAAGGTCAAAAAACAGAAGTGGGATGCTCCGAGGAAGCTCGGTCCGAAGGGTAGCGTCCATACTTTATCCTTTGCTGGACCCCCTCCAAAAGGAGTTGGGAAGCCTTAATCCACATCTTAAGCCTTAATCCAAGTACTTACCAATATACTTCAAATGTACAAACCAATATACTTCAAATGCCCACTTCCACATCTTAAGCCTTAATCCAAGTACTTATCGTCTTTTCATGATCACCTACAAAACATGGTTAACAACTATAACGTTAGCTTTCGCTTAGTAAGTAAAAAGGTGTTAATATAATATTATATCTCATAAATCACATAAGCATCCATCACATTCAACTTAACCATTATACTATGCTTCACTATCAATTACATACCACATATAATTCAATTATCATTCAACACAAATAATCTCACATACCTTAATTTGGTCACAACTAGCTTAAACACAATATTGGCTAGTTTGCCAACTAGCCCTAATCCTATCCTTATTCCAAGCATCATAATTCAAAGCCTTCAAAAACCTCTATTGTTATCTTACACATAATACATAAATGATAAATCAACATAATCTCATATTAAGACCGATTTACTTACCTTAGCTCCAAGCTAAGTTATCATTCATAATATCACCATTATCATCAATCCATGGCTCCTATTCAATTCATCATAAACACTTATCAATTTAAAACTAAAATCACGAGGGTTTATATAACCCATAAACAACCTTTAATCATATGATGAAAAATTCCCAACATTACCCAAAACCCCTTTACTTCGTTACATGCACCCTAACCCTAAATTCTCAATTAACTTGACAATTAAGTTACTTACTTGTGGGTGATTGGTACTAACTTATTTCTTGATTTGGAGCACTAATCCTCTCTCAATATGATCATTGAAAATCATCATGTTCTTGCCTCTTCTTGTTTTGTACGCCACACACATACACAACCCACAACACTTGAACAATAATGAGAAAACTAAAGAAACCTGGAAATATCTAGATAGAGCTTTCTTCACATCAAAGTTTGTTACCAATTGACACCTTTGGTTCCTCAAGTCTCTTTGCTTATAATTTGGCCACATTAACTTTATAACTCATTTATCACTTGTCAAATTTAATCCCTTAAGTCTATTTTTCTTATATTTATGACACATCGTATTTTATATAACCACTTTACACATACTTTGACTATTAGTTTGACTACCGGGTTAACCTCAACTTAACTTCCGTTGACTAACCAATTATATCGAGTCTAACGACTCATAAAAGTTTTAGTCAAACTATCCCAATGGCATTTTCGTTACTTAATACTTAAAACTCGGTTTTGGGTATAACAGATAATGTGGATTATGAGCAGGAGCATTCTTTAATTGCTTTCTTAGTCAAGAATTTACAATTTGAGATTCAAAAGTGCAATAAGGTCAACTTGGATTGTCCCCTGTAATAGCCTCCCACTGTATTTCCCTTACGTTGCTTTCTTCAACTGATGCGGCCAAACACGCGTTATTGTCAGGGTAGTCACTCTTGACCATGGCTAACCCTGCTTGAGTTAGGAACTCGATGACTTACCTGATGGTTGAGACTTCCATTATCTGTTTCTGAAGCGCTAGTCTTACTATTATGATGTTGTATTTTGAAGTTGACTTGACAATATGGAACTCCAGCATGATTGTCCTTAACAGTGGGTATGTCCCGACTGTGCACTCCAAATTTATGACACCTTGAGGGTAAGACCTCTCGCCTGAGAAACCGATGAGCAGTGTTGTTGGTGGCCTGAGGTCTCGCTTGATGTGTTCTGAAAGTTTGTTGAAATAATATCCGTACATTATGTCGACGGAGTTTCCCATATCCATATAAATTTTGCTGACCTTATATTAAGCTATCATTTCTGCGACAAGAGGTCAGATAATGGGATGGAGGAGTCCCATGGAATGTTTCTTGATGGGATGCGCTGCCAGTTCTCTAGTACTTCACTATTCTTTTTATTACCTGATTGGCATGACTGAATCATGTAGACGAATCCCCTTGACTTTTCAGGCTTTTTGGTAGGATTTGGCATGTAGCCTGGACCAGGGATCCCTCATCAAAGGGAAACTGGGTTGATGATGTGTATGATAAGTGGTACCCTGAAAGGTTGGACCTAGTGTTAGTGACAAGATGTATCTCTGAGTTAAGTTCTGGATTAAGCTAGTCTGGGGGCCTATGCTAGGTTGTAAGTGTCCTGAGCATGGATATATGGGCATATGGAGAAGTATAAGTAGGTGTACATAAGTTTACCTGAGAGTCGTACACTGTTGTTGCCGTCACTTGCGTGACATGGGCACCCCGTTGATATTCCCAATATTGTACCCTAGAACCCGGATTGATGCCCACATATGGCTTTTGAAGCTTTACCCCTTGATACTGCATCCCCAAACCTTTGGACACCCTGGAAACTTGTTGCCCTTCCTGAGACCATGTGATTTTTCCTTGGAGAGGCGTTGTACATGAGATGACATGGTCACACGCTATATACCCCTCCCCTAATGACCCTTCCATATAGCTTTCGTGCAGACTAGTGAACTTTGCTCTTTAGTTTATGTTTACCTGTCACAGGGTGAGTAAGGTTTTCCAGCTGGACTGACCTAGGCTGGTTGTTTGTTTCAGAAATTAGAGGTGTGAGGTTTGTTCAACAGACATGTTGGTTTGAAACTCGTAAAAAATAAAATAAAAAAATTGTGTCTTTTCATATGAGAAAATGATCGAAAATAGATGAGAGTTTATGGCTATTTTGTATCATGTCCCCACGGATGGTGTCACGTTTACGTATGATATGTAAAACGAGATTAAGGATGGTTTGGGATGGTTGTGTTGTTCGGTTTCCCATAGGTAAGGACCTGTATTAAAAGATGTGATTAAGAATCACAAGCTTGGGTAACGCTCACAACAAACCGTCTGGTGTGTGTTTTACTATGTGAAATAGTATGAAAAGTGTAGAGAGACTTCGTGTAAGTCGAGGGAGTCTAAATGGTGAGAGAGTCTTCTAATTATAGAGATAATTTAGGGTTTAAGAATAAACCCCACATGGATGATCAAACGGCTGTTAGATAGGCCACGTGTTGCCCATCCGTTGTGTAGACAAGAACGCCATGTGGCGCACTCTCATTGGCTCGTACCAGGTCGTGGCTGCTTCCTCTATCTTGAAATGTGTCTCCCATTGTCATATGTCAGATAATACATCTTTAATCGTTAGTGACAGTTGTCTCATGCGTGTTTGTTACACGACTTGAGAGGTCTTCTAGGCCAGGCATCGCGCCACCTTACCGCCATATGTGCCATGGGGTAACGCACCATTCCCATTGGCGCGACGTACATTTTATTTATTTATTTTTTTTTGAACTGCGGTTACTTACGGATTCATTCAAGACAACGACGTTATGTTTGTCTTATCAGCGCAGGTGTTCGTCAACGATGAAAACCGCTCAAGGCTTGAAGAAAGACGACGAGGACCCGTGAAGGATTTCAGTGACTGGGTAGGGTGGATTATATAGTTAGTGGCTAGTTTGTTTGTTAAAAAGCTCTGAGTCTGAATCTGATTCGCACATCTGAATCTGAATCTGTGACGGAAAGCTCTGAATTTAAATCAAATAATGTTGTTTTGTTTTTTTAAAATGTCTAAATATTACTAGAGATGGCAATTTGTGTCCAAAATAAATAAAAAAAAGGGCTAATTTGGACAAATTTGTAAAAGATTTTGGCACATTTAGCCCCTTATTTTTTTTTGAAATGGGCACAAACGGGCACATATTTTCTCTCAATTGTAGAACATTACAATTGTTTTTAAAGAAAAACGTATAGATATAATATATTTAATTTTTTAAATATAAATGAGGTATCACCTTTGAGGAATTTATTTCGTCATTTTGAGTCTTTTCTAAAAGCGATTCGTATAACATGCACGCGTTTGGCCCGTGCCCGTTTAGCCCGTAGCCCGTTTGAACCGTGGCCCGTGCCCGCCCGTTTTGCCACCTCTAATGATTACAATCAAAAAATAGTTTATATATCATTAATAAGTAGTAAGATTCTTTTCCAATGGTCAACAGGTTTAAACCTCTTAATGTATCTAAACGAGGAAAAAAACAAAGGGTGTGTTTGGTAAAAGCAGCAGTGAGCGTTAAGCAGTAGCTGTGAGCAGTAGCAACAGCTCACAGCCCACCGCTCACAGCTTTTTAAAGAAGCATTGGAAAAATGAGCATTCTTAAAAAATCACAAAGCTCACCGCTTCTTTGCCAAACGAACAATAAAAATCAAAAAGCTCATTGCTCACCGCTTATCACCAAAAAAGCTCCGCGCCAAACATAGCCAAACACACTTAATTATTAAAAGCTCTTAACGATTTAAACTTGAGAAGTGATTTGCATACACCCACAATTGATTGGCACACTTAAATTATGACTGTTTTGACATTTATACCCTTACAGAGTGAAAATAAGTAAAAATGATATGAGGGTATAAATATCAAGACACTCGTAATTTGAGTGTGGAAATTAATTATGAAAGTGTGCAAATCACCTCCCTACTTATAGGCTATTAAGAAGTATTAAGTGATTTTATTGAAAAACAAACCCAACCTTGCTCTTTGCTGAGTTTACATTGTTAGTCGCTAAGACCATTTTTTTTTTTTTTTTTTTTTTTTTTTTTCTTTTTTTAATATTTTGAGTCATTAAAATTTTAAAAACTCTTTTGTTTTATTTAGAAAAGGAAGAAATATAAAATTAAAAAAATTTAACTACTCCTAAAGAGTAAAATAGAATGAAACATTTTAGTCATTTTATTTTGGTGAGGAATAATTAATCAAATAAAAATAAAAATAAAAATAGTAAGTAAGCAAGCGAAGAGCAACGTGTATTAACTCTATCTGGCCACTTCGCGAACATTCCATAGACTTCCGGACCT